>JAUBNY010000225.1:756353-780623 GCA_032275445.1 Crypturellus soui | reverse complement strand
GTATATAAATAATTTTTATTTTTTGTCTCTTTATAAACATTGTTTGTCTTTTCAAAAGCCCAATGAGAGAAATGGTGATAAACATTTATTTCATATACTAGTTAAAAAAAAAAAAAAAAAAAAAAAAAAAAACGCACACTTCATCCCCTTCCCTTGACCTCTCACTTTGCTTGAGAAACAGCAGAAATTGCTCTGCATAATTTAAAAGCAAATGTAGATCCAAGCCTCAAACTCATCTTACCTGCCAAAGTTGGCTGGCAAAAACTCAAGAAAAGCATCGTTCAGGTACAGCTGTGTTAGGTTTAACAGTTGGGAAAATCCATCGGGAAGTCTGTATAGAAAAAAAGTAGTGTAGTACTTCTCTTTCACTTATACTCAGTGCTTTGTCATCCTTTCTTAAGCAGCAGCACAGCATTGGAGTGCAATTATAACATATTGATAGCATTTACATTTAAAGTATTCTGAGAATTTTTATAAAAATGCACGAGCTGGTTTGCTGTAAGAATAGTTTCAAATTTATTCTTTAAATATTGAAGGCAATATCTACAGGCAATAAGAACAGACATCATCTTGCTACTTATTTGTGATATGACACCTAACATAGACGCTTCACTCACTAGAGATGATCAAATAAATTAAAACCTATACAATACTGCTTTTTACCCCCAAGGCAATTACTTTAAAAGCAAATTTCTATCCCTGCAAGTGCTACTTCTGCCAAGTTAATTTTGTCACCAGAGAAGGCAATAGCAAATCCCCTCCTACAAGCTGGGTTTACAAAACAGCTCTATAGGCTTACAAAAAAATATATATATGTAGTATATATATAAAAGCAGCAGTACTCTCAGTGTATTTGTCTATCTTTCAGAGAAGTGATGGACTTAAAAACAAAACAAAAGAAAAACACATCCTGGAAAAGCCACATGTCATACAGCAGTGTTCTTTATATAGCCAAGTTATCTGCACAAAATACTTCACTGACACACCCATACTGTTTGCCAGCGTAATGAGGTAAATGAAGACACTTGTTCGTAAAATTACTCAGATAGCTCTGCTCCTGGTCTTCAGTTCCAAGGGCTGGCTCACAAAAAGTGCTAGGGGACATGTCTGAGACTCAACAGTGTTTGGATAAAATATAAAATATCACAAAAATAAACAAGCTTACTTGGAAATTGGATTTACGCTGGCTTCAACAACTGTCAAGACTTTACAGTTCTTTATATTTTCTGGAAACTCCTGTATGCCTGTAAAAGGCAAAAAGAGGTAAGAAAACAGTGTTAAAATATAAGACTGCCTCAAAAGATGCACAGCATGCCGCACAAATATAAGACTGCCTCAAAAGATGCACAGCATGCCGCACGTAAAACTGCTAACTATAAAAGCTTAACTACCGGAGAACTTAATCTTGGATGTTTCATTTTAGAGTAAATTTTTACTAAAAACAAGTAAAAACCAATAAAACAAAAAGCTCCACCACACTTACTTAGGCAGTTTATTTATCATTCTCTTCTTAAAGCATTTTAGACTACAACTTATCAGAATTTCAAGCAGCACACAGTGCACTTACAATTCCCACTGCTCACTGCCAAATATTAATCTACCATTTTGCCAAGAAATCAGGACCTCATTCCCAATTACAGCAGATTTTTTTTTTTTTTTAATTAAGGTCTGCCACATACATGGAACAAAGTTTCAAAGAGTATTTGTCAGACACGTGCATGGCTTGTATGACAGTTGGTTTAAACGAAAGGTTTCACCTCCTGAAGTAAATTTACAGCACTCAAACACTCTGAAGAGATCTCTCAAGATGAGATGCGTTTGATATATTATTAGCTTCATACTATTCGTAGAGTAAGTAAAAAGTGTTGCAAACACCTTTGTCAGAAGATCAAAACATTAAGAAATCTTTTTTTCCGAGGTTAGCTCCAGAAATGCCAGAGAGCAAATCTGCAATCCAAAGATCTGCCAAAATTCCTCTTTGTCAGTGCATGACAAAACACGCCTTGGAAAACTGATTATGAGTTGCACCAGCAGAGAACAGCACTAAACCATTTTGCTACAGAATTTCACACCATTCTCTCCTATCCAGTGAAAAACAAACAGAACAACAGTATAATAACTATGTTTCCTTTTGCATTATACCACAATGTTGTCGTTCCACCTTAAAGCAGGCATTTTTGATTTAACTACACTTGTCATAACAAACATTCATACTGCAATATTTTGGCATGGATTAAGAATATGCTCATCAATCACTACTTCTTAAGAAAATGCAAGAAATATGCTAGTAAACAAAAGGTAGTTTAAAACAACAGTAGCAAATTGCTATTTATCTTGCAGTTAGAAGCAGATAAAATTACATCCTTTAAAGTGCTGAACAGGTGCATGGGCAGGGCAGCCTGAACCTGTGGAACAAGTCAGCTAAGAAGCATCCTCAGTGGATGCTTTTTTATTCCTGGGGTAGTGGCATTCCAGGCTACTCGCAGCAACATTAACGCTCTTCTAGCGCAGCTGAAGGGACAAGTACAAGGGCAGGGTCGTCTGATTGAGACTGACAGGTGGGAATTTGTGTGTCTCCTTGTGTATGTATCTGGCAACACCAAAACAAGGAAAAAATAGCAAAGCATCAACTGTAATGTTTTTACTAATATTTAAAAAATATACATGTTCTCACAGTAGCCTTTAGTTCCTTTCATGTTTGTACAGGAAGAAAGTTGAACTTGTAGATAAGAGATCATGATACCACCTGACAAGAAAATTGGCCACAAAACACATACTTTTACCTTATATCAATTAATGATGTTGAGGAAGAAAACCACTGTGTCTATAAATTCTGTCTAAATACAAACTCTGTTTCTGCTAAGGCAGCTTTGAGAACTTGACCCAAATCTATTTGTCACCTCAAAAGGCCAGAGCTCTTGCTTTTGACTCATACCAGGTGTTGTTCTCTGTTCTTCAGAGATGAAAGGCAAGAAAAGCACACTAAGTCACACAGTTAATCCAGATGCTTAAATACTTATGTAAGTATCATGGAACCTTTTAGGAAATGGCTCATTGAGCTCAAGGACAATTAAGAATAGCAGGGAAGGGGCCAGTAGGAACTGAACTATTAGCTGTAACACAAGCCAAAACTGCTGCTAATTCTTGTCTTCTTGAGGGGAGTGTGTACTTGTGTGTCAATAAATAGAGAGCTTTAGCCCTGTGAATTTTAACGTGGGATTGGGTGGTTCTTTTAACTGAATCCATTCACTATCACTGAGTTCAAAAATCAAAATTAAAACAGATCTGTGATATAATGAGGCTTTACTTCGGTGAAGCAGATGGGATATTTTCATCTCCAGGAGTAGTCTGGAAGATTAGAAATCTACACCAAAACATTAGAAACGTACATTGCCCACTGTAGGTAAGGTTAATGAGGAAAACGTATTATGCTATTCCTCCCCCAAGAATGAGGTCTACAAGAATCACAGAATGTGTCTCCTAAGTTCCCCTGAGTTAGAGTAAAAAAAAGAAAAAAAAGTCAGAGTGACCACAGCATTGACCGTAAGTTGTTGTTTGGATATCAGATACTCTGGTAGAACATGCAAAAACTCATGTTTTTTAAATTAATATCATGCCCGCTACTACTACATCAGGAATTTACTAAAAAGCACAGAAGACTTAAACCTGTAAGTTTAATCAATGTCTAGAAAGTAGAAGCAAGGCTCTTCCACTAGAGAGGAAGAGAACACCAATATAAACTTGCTCTCAACAGAGTGGCCAAATAAAATATTAGTTATCCAAATACAGACATGTTAAATCAGCACGCTTTTGTACATGATCAGAAGGCTCTACAGCAGCTGCTTGTTTGACTATGCCTTGGGCAAAAGGTAGAAAGACTTAAAAACAAACTAACAACTGAAATCCAACAGATAGGTGAAAGCCAACTACAAAGTAACCCATGAATTATCTATTGCTTTGCTCTTAGAGCCAGGGTTGTCACAGTGTACACTATCTTACCAACCTCATTTAACACCTAGGTACACTGTTAAATAAATAGGAACTACCACTCAAAAGAGCAGTAAATTACAGATAACAGCATGTACCAAAATAAACAATATTTATAGTATTCAAGAATATTCAGAACACAGAAGAAAGCTAAGAGATGATTCCTATCTATCAGGTCATAGGAAGTAGGATTTATCAACTGATCCTATAAAGAGCTTCAGCATTTACAAACAGATCAAGTAAACACCACAAATTCTGAGATCGACATTGTTTTCTAAATCCTGTTTTCCTTCAGCATCTTCTATCGCTTACTTTATCCATTGATACTCTAGGATTAGAGAAGAACACCACACTACAACCACCAATTTAGGGGTCATCCGGTCTGTTGCAGCCTTATCCCACTTCCCTTGAGAAGCATCATACGGATACGGATCTTCAGCTTGTTGTTTACTATTTTACAAAACAACTCCCACCCAACTTCAGCGCCGTAGTTGACTGACGGATCACTCTTACTGTCTCACAGCGAACACTGTACTGCAATAATGGACTATGATCTTTCCAAAGCATGAAGAGAGAAAATACAGCTTATTCGTAATCTTTAACTACTAGATCCACAAACTAAACTAAATTACTGCCTGGAGTGAGCCATGAGCAGGAATCATTAATGTTTATAAATTCCACTTGGCCAAACCTCCGCAAGCAGCAGGGCCCACAGAACGGGTGGGGAATGCAGCTTCCCGGAGCAGCTGCGGTGTGCGCACTGAGAAGGTCCCACAGGGAGTTAGGCCAGTGGCCCCACGTCTGTAGATCATCCATCCCTTTTGGATTATGCAGCCCAGCTGCAATGAGGAATTTCACCTGGTCTCTGTCTCCCCAGACAGCAATAACTGTTTTGGCACAGCTGATAAAGCAAATGCGTGCTAAGGTTCCCCTCATCGTCCGTGCTGGATCAAGGCAGTTGTATGGGTAATTGAGGGCTCACCCACCATCAGGAGCTGCAGCTACCCCCTTCCCTGTTCTCTCCCCAACACCAGCACTACTGGCATAGCAAGACAGTAAACTGTAACCACCTTTTCTCTCCTCCGAGAAAAGACTTTACACTAAGATCAGCAGCTCTGGATTTGCAGAAAATTGTGCAAATCAGATGCATTGCTTGCAGGAGCCTGTGCTGCAATGGATCGCAGAGCTGACACATACCATTATTTCAGGTGTACTCAAGATAGGGGCTTGCTTGTGTTGTACATACTCTAGTCATGCCCTCTCTGCACGTCCTCGTATCTTTCGTTGCAACCAAATGCTCAAACTAGTACTCCTAAACTTTCCTTGCTACAACTCTTATTGCTGTAGACAGTACTGGCATTACCTCCCAATGTACTTCTACCTCTCTTCACATGGGAATGTTTTAAAACAGAGATTTGCCAAGAGATTTATTCATTCACTTCCTAAAAGGCACAGGAAAAAAAATAAAATCAGTAACAGATGAGACCTGTGAAAGCTATACGGGTAACACTCCCAAGTATAGTGTTTACAGCTGAGTCTCTCGGTTTCTGGGAAATGTGAGAAAAACACACATTCTCTTCCTGCACATGACAGACAGACAGACACAAACCAAAAAGGCCTCTTGCTGCAGGAACAAGCGCTCTCTGTGCAGCCATCCCAGGCTACAGCCTCCCAAGTGCAGATGAGACAGTCAGACCCGCATATGCACCTTCCTCCCACAGCTGATCTAGTCACCCAGCTCTGAACTCCTGGGCAAGCAGCTGCCCACGAGGCACCATAAAGACAGCAGCTTTGGTGCCTTCTCTGCTCAGCCTCTTTGCTGGAGCCAGTATGAATTTAACACAGTAATCAAAATAAAATATTTTCAGAAGTTAAGAAAACAAGCCACTGCTGTCCTTAGGATAATGAAAAGTTTTTGTAAAAGCTCAAAGTTGCAACCAAAAGCTTAGCATATAGTACTGGTCATGATCTATATTCTTACATATTTATATAGTTTGCTTTAACTTGAGATTTCTGCCACCTTTTCTCCATCAAAAGCATTTTCTATTATTCACAATCAGCATTGCAGACACCAGTATAGAAATCTGTGAATTAACTGGGATTGGTGCTATAGAATCTATAGCTTTCTGTCATTTACTAAAGTCAACCCCACAATCTTTGAGACCTGTGGAAGAAGCCTACCCTTCTCAAGATTTACAACTCAAATATTAAGTTATTAAACTTGTTATGGATTTAACAAAACAGAATAAATTCATATGCCTTTCGTTCTCCAGTGCCTCCACACATACTTTGTTTGCTGTTAATCAGCAAAACAGATAAATAAAATAATAATTAAAATAAAGTTAAAATTTACAAGAATGTCACTGGATTTACCCATTTTTATTGTGAAGCTTGGCTTCTCAAGTGTCTGCCAATAGCTTGGCAAACAGATTCACCTCTCCATCATTACAAAACACTTCACTTGTACACCTAAGAAAATCTTGAGGTTTCCTCTCCTCTTGGTCCTCCCTTTCATTGCACTTCCCTGGAGGTCTGTAGGCTTAAGCTACAACTATGTTCCTGTCCTAAGCTCAGGCTACAATAAAAACGGTGTTGGACCATTGTTTGGAGGGTTGCTAGAGAGGCTGGGAGGGAAAAGAAACAGTCATTACACTGACTTTTCCAGGGAAAAAAGGGAAAAAAGAAAACAATGAAAGCATCAGTTGAGCTACAAACCAGACAGAAGCAAATTAGCACTTTTATTTAAAAACTAGCAAATATTTCCACAGAGTGTTTTTTTTATTAATGAGATTTAAGGACAATTTTTTCCTTATCAGTCATGGTAACTATTACAATATAATTAGATTTAAAACAACAACAACAAAAGCAGTACTGGCAATATATTTGGTGTTCATTTTCTGACATGGGTATTTAACTTAACAAGTGCCCACACTTGGAAAAAGTAGTCACATTAAAGATGCAAAGTACTTTTTTATAGCACTTCAAAGCTTTAAAATAAGGATTGCATGCTTACACTTGTGTACATGGTATTACAAAGCTGGCTTTCAAAAATAAGCTTTTTCCTCATCTTTAAACTGCTTTGAACACATTACAAGTCTGTTTTAATATTTCTAAAATTTTTGTTCTGAGACAGTGAAATTCATAAATTTTAAGTATTATTTTGAAAGCTGAAACTCATGCCATATTTAAAAATACTACAAATAACTTGTATTGCTTAAACTGTCTGAGCTGGTACAGTGGGAATAAAGACTACAATCACATTTCTCTTTTTTTCTTTTTTTAGTCCTTGTGTAAGTGTGTCCCAGTCCTTACTGTACCACACAATTCACACAAAAATATAACAGTTACTTCTACAGCAATGCCTTTTCTGTGTTTTGAAACTGGAGTCCTGAAACAGATTTGTATTACAGTACACTGAAATTCATATTCAAGAACCAAATCATGCCTTGACTGCATTGGAAAAACCTTTCATTCACCTCCTAATTTTATATTACATTTATATTTTATACAGAATTTAATTTTACTTTGCAGAAACATTCTATCCAGTGTCTTTCATAACACAGACAAAATATTTAATAAAAACTAAAAAGGCTTGAGAAAATAACTGTAAATAGAAAAGCTTCCCACATTTATGATGAACTTCAAATTTATACCCTCTCTATGCAGATACTTATATTAAAGCTATAGATTTAGGGGTCATTTAGCAGATTTAACATCATGTCTTCTATTTTACTATCACAGAAAGTACCACCTTGGTACAGAGAGGAGAAATAAAATTACAGCAAGTGATTTATGTGAACAGGACCATTCTCTCTTACTTGTCCCTATGGAGAGTAAAATTTGGTCCAGCATTCCTGCTAACTATCAGAAATTCTCACTTCATTGACAAATTCCAATTACACCAGATGGGCCTCACTGGAGTAGACATCCTCCTTCTCTTCCAACTCCCTAACTTTTGGCACACAGCATTCAAAAGCTAGCTTGCCAAGTCAGCAGATGATTTTAAAGCAATAAACAAAAATATTTTTTCTAGATTTGCATTTCTTAATAATACAAAAATCTTTAACATTACTTTAAATATTTTTATAAATACTTTTACTTTAAATATCTTATTCCCCTCCTTTTAAGAAAAATCCTGCAATACAGGCAATATGACACATAGAAATTTGCTGTAGCATTCCAGTGAAGAATTGTTTCATAAAATATGAGACTATGAAGCACACCTTTATTTCCAACACACCATGCATCCTTTGTCTCTACTAGTTATTTTGTGTTTCAAAAGCCCTAGTAATGCAGAACTTCAAAATTCAAATCTTCTTTCATCACTTTTTCATATGCAGTCAGACTCTTTCAGCCTGCTTCCCCCTCTTCTGCCCTAGCACAGGGATTGCAAGCCTATTTCTCAAGCAAGTCTAATTCTCTACCTTGTCATATGTTTCAGTCTTTCACTTGGTTCTAGTGACCTGGGAAGCCAACTCCCCTTCTTCAAGGAAGGGGTAAAAACATTTCCACTCCAGTCCTCCACAACCTTCTGTATAGTGACTAAACCTGGCCTCCAAGAGCCTGAAGAAAACAGCTCTACACTTTGGAGAAACATCAGCTCAAAAACCCAGAACAAGATAGAATTAGAGAATAAAAGTTTCACTTTTTTCCCCCTTTAGTCTAATAAAGAAAACACTTTTTCTACTTAGGCCTTGAACTCTGCACTTGCAAGTATGTCACAATTTCTCTTTAGCACGCAACCTAGAAGGACAGCGCAGGACATCTCCTATGCTTTACCCGCTGTAGGAAGTGATTTCTGACCTAAGTGCAGCTTCCTCGCTGAACCATTAGCTCAAGCATCATGCCAGCTCTGCAAACAGGACAGTCTCAGGCTTCCAGGGAAAAGCTCCAGAGCTGAAGTGCACTTGGAGAGAAGTAACGGGACACCTTTGATATAAAGGGCTCACAATAGCCTTGCAAATCGGGTTAAAATGCCAGAGAGGACAACTGATGTACTCTGTACTTCAAAAAGATACAGAATTTAAAGGTTCTTGCCAAGACTAAAGACAGAGTTAAAATTAACTCTGTTCCGGGCTTGCTGTACACATAGCAGCAAATTGATATTTTAGGCTACATCTTCATGTAGCCATGACCTCTTCAGCAGCCACAAATAGCAGATTCCAAACCAAATGTTTATACTAAAACTAGTGCGTGCTGCAGAACATGCAACTATTACAGGCTTGTGCTCTGTAATTCAGCACACACCTCAACACACACTGCTGCATGGAGAAAAAAGTGGATAAATTATATAAAGGAGAAATCTAGAGAAAGATTAAATAATAGTAAGAAAAAAAACCCACAATGCCTGGCTCAAAAGGGCCCAGAAGCAAAAGCTGGTGGAAACTGGAAGCACATATGCAGATGGAGACTGGAAGCAGCACATATGTGCCTTGGCTTTCAGTGCTTTAGGAACTTTTGCCTGGACTTCTGCTTCTGGCCACCAGGCTAGGTGAAAATTTGTGTTGATTGAATATGGATATTCCTAAGTATCCACACAGACATGTCTGCTGTGCCTGTTATGCAGTCTTACGCATTATATATATGAATCAGACATTTAAACCTGAAAAAAAAGCATTTATGACCCATTAAAACATTTTCCATAAAAATGACTTTTCAGATTAATACTTTAAGTGACAGCATCTGCTCTCTTGATTAATGCCTGCAACTTTAAATTCTTGTCTGAGTAAGAAAACAAATATCATGCTCACACACAAACACACTCCATTTTACCTGAAAATTCGGATGCTGTCCTGTGCAAAAGGTCCTCCCCTGTCCTGTGTGCTGGCTGAAGAGCTAGCCGTTGCAATTCACGAAGTAACCTGACCATATTTCCAAACTGTAACTTCTTTCTTATTTTTTCTTAAATCAGATTTTTAAGAAAAGGTGAAATGTATGCCTGTGGTCAAGGCATTCCAGTATGTCTGCAGCATGAACAGCTCAACTATCCTACATAAAAATCATGTGCATTAGCATTTGAAAATTTAAGTCTACCTTTCTAAAACCATAGCCTTAATTACTGAATGCCCGTTTCATTCAAAAACACCTGCACTCCATGCTTTAGCTCCATCTATGGCAATACATAATACTTAGAGCACATCAACATCAGAAGAAAAATGGAGGACTATCACCTTCTTACTTGCTGTAACTGCAGCAGAGTGACAACCCAATCCCTACACAATTATTTAAGAGATTTGACATATCTCATCATTCTTCACTACGACTGCTAGTTACTTGCCAAAGATTTTTTTTGGCAGATTAGCAAAAGCAACTCTTGTGCTTCCCATAAGACCCACTGCTTCCCTATCATATTCTTTCAAAACCTGTTGGGTAGAGCAAAACAGGAAGGAAATCAGAGATGCTTGATCAGCTTTACTGGTTCTTGGAAAAGCAAAGACATTTGTATTTAGCCATGTTTGAGAGAAAAAGCAAGACAATCCTGCAGAGTGGGAAACTGAGAATTAAGTTCTTATGAAGAGAGAAGGGGTCCCAAAGAAACAGAATAGCATTCCAGTTGTCAGGAAGAATAAAGACAGAATTGCAATGATTGTAGCAGTCAGTAGGGAAGGGACCCTTACTACGCAGGGACAAATTCAGTCCCCATTTTTTTTCTCAAGTTTACAAGGCTGTCAGGAGAGGAGGGCTTGGGGAGAACAAGCTGTCCAAACAGCAGCAAACGTGTGATCTCAGGGCTATTTCTGATGTGCAACACTAGGCAGAGAAGCTATCCAGGACACTGTGAGATTGACAGCAGGCACATGAGAACAGTCTACATGAGCACCCCATCTGCAAGATGTTTGTACTGCAAGATGTTAAAGAGAAGAACCAACTTTCCCAAAAAACACATCTCCACAGTTTATAGCGATAGCGAAGCATGGAGTTGCTGTGTTCTTAAATCTGAAAGCTGATACTGTTTTCAGTATACAGCACACACTGATCTGTCACTGACAGGCCACTTGTATATACAAGCTGAGGAATTTGGCAATACCAGAAGTCAAAAACTCTTTTACTGCTTTCAAATCTGATTCCTTGCAGGCTTCTGTGTGGGAAACAGTTAATCCTTTTAATAGTTCTGATTAGGGCAAAAGAGACTTACTTAATTGTAAAGCTCAAGGACAGTGTCTTTTAGGAAAGACCAAGACCACTTGTGCCAGGAACAGAGTAGTAACAATCAAGTCACTTTATTACACTGTAAATGCTATATTCATTGCACAGAAGTAATAAAATAACAGTTTAATCAAATTGGGCTACAGCAGACAGCAAAGGAAAATGACAATATCTTAATGACTGCAGTATTTGTAATAATAAAGAGCAGAACTTTTAGTCTTTTAGTCTGAAGTTTTAGCAAAACTTTTGTCTTACTCTGCAACAGCTCCTCTAATCTCTCTTTGAATCAAGGCAAGCCTATTATATTCTCAGCAATTCAGCATGTGATTGAACATACTTTTTAAAAACAAACCTCAAAAACAAGTCTGATGACAGTTTAAGTTATTTCAGTTCCCTCAATTTCCTTCCAGCTTGACGAAACAGTACGACTAGAAACCTCATATGCACAGTGCTCAGCTGACAAGTTTTCACAATCTATCAAGCGCTCCAACATGCCAGGAACGATGGAGTTTGAGAGTCACATACATGAACTAGTTACTGCCCAAAGCCACTTACTCGCCCCATAAGACAGAGGCTCCCAACCCCAGAGATGGCAAAGCAGTCAAGTCATTCTACAATTTCCAAAGTGCATACTATAAGCCAGAAACTTTCATCTGACATCAAGTAGAAGAGAAGGTCCTAGAAAATTCTACAAATGCTTCTGCAAACATAACTCTCCTCTAGAAGAGCCCCTAAAAGTAATAAATTTGTGTATATGTACAATTGAGAGCATATGAAAGTACTTCACCACATCAGGCTTTTAGTAATGAAACTCAAAGTACAACCCCCTTAATTTGTTAGGTAGAACAAACACAGACTACAAACAAACCATAAAAGAGAACCTTTTATGTGATGCAATGATTTAGACTAGCAAATTAAGATTTATTAGAATTTCTAAGAATAATAGTTTCACTTGTAGCTTTTTTACAGTCATGTGGATTTGTCTTTTAGCAACCCCAGTATAAAAAGTGAAGTGACTTACCATTCTTGCTGACATCCAGTTCCCTGAGATTAATGAGATTTGCGATGGATGCTGGCAATGTGGTTAGATCATTGTCTGGCAAACTCAGCTTGTGCAGAGACTGACAGTTAAAAAGTTGCTATTGAAACAAAGAAAAAAGTGAATGTGATTTACTCCTAGCTTCCTCTATATATCTTTTGTTATTAATCCCCTTAAACTTCTGACCTCAAAGCGTGAAGGCCAGACTGTTCAGAATCTTTCAGTACAGAAACTTCATCTGACAACTAGTTCACTCAAAATGAACTAAGTTTACAATGCTTAGGACAGCAAAAAACTGCAAAAATCCACAGCAAACCAGTGGCTGTGTTCAGTATTTCCTACGAACTCCTTCCAGTATTGCAGAAACTAGACTGCAGTTATACATAGTACAAAGTATTTTCCATAAAAGTTACTTGAGATGATATCCAGAAATTGAAGTTTATTAAGAAAAATAAATATGCAACTCCACCATTTAAAAAAATGTCATATCGTTCTGAACATGGCATTGGAGTAGGGACTGATACTTTCTAACAGAAGTTAAAAACTTTTTGGAAGATGAACTGGAATAAAACTATTACACTATCCTAGTCTCTAACTCAAGCATACTAAAACTCAAGAAAATTTCAATGAATACTAGTGTAAGTATTATCTCAGAAGACAGAAAACTCTACACAATAACTTCTATACATATTTATTATAATAACTTATGTATATGTATATACACACACACACAAATCTGGTTTCAACTTGTATGCTTTTAGCCCTATTCACTTTAAGGGTATGAATTTTCATAAATGGCTTTTCAGATGCATTTACAGGAGACTTTTCCAAAGCACTCAACTCATATTCACTGGGATCCAGGTCTTCGATCAATTCAGGTAATACACTGAAATAGTTTTATTTGCTTATTAGTTGCAGTTATCTTTACTTCCAAAACACAGCAGAGATGGGAGCTGGTTATAACAAATTTTCTAACAAAGCAAACCACAGTCTTCCCCCATGGCCATGGGGTACACAGTTATGAAAAAATCAATTTTAAATATTAATTAGTAACCTAATTCTATCAAAATAGGATCTAGTAATAAAACATTTATGATCACTCTGTACTCCTCAAAAGTCTCTCTGACATCTATTCTCTTCTCTACTGTACTGTTAATTCAGCACAGTCTGTTTTCCAATCTCCAAAGTAACAATAAATACAGATTTATTTAAGATGTAATGAAGCTGATATTCCAGCTTACAAACTTTGTCAAAAGCTCACTCTTCCAAAGTAGAATGTGAAACTTTAAGTGCATAAATTCTTCAGACCATAGCCGTCTCTTGTGGGCACAGAAATCCAAACAAGATATTAAACATGTTTATCTTATCTTCATTTGTTATTGGAGCTTCAAAATAACACCACAATTTGTGGCACATCATCAGTCAGTATCAGTAGACACTGCTACAACAATAAACTATCCTGCCTCTTCTGCTGTGCACCACCTTCTCTTGGGGTGGATTAGTTTCTCTACAAGCCAGTACTGCAGACTGGTCCAGCTAAAATGCATAAATATTCTTTTTCCCAGGACTGCTTCTACTGTGACTAAAATCAACTTAAAAGCATTTATCAAACTGCAACCTGAAAGCTGAAATAAGAAGCTAGATTCAACCAGGTCCTACTCAAACCGATGAAGTAACACAGTTAAAATGCATCACAAGATGAAAACCATACAACATACCTTTGGAAGCTCTTCAATCTGATTAGCATCTAAATAAAGTTCCTCCAAGGTCTTTTCAAAAGTGAAAATCTCCTTAGGCACCTGTTCTAGGCTGCAGTGAGAATAATCTAGTGTAGTGACTGTTTCTTCCTCTCCACGGAGACAGCGGCATGGCACCAGCCGCACCAACAAGTTTCGCTTCGTTGTCATTTTCAGGCACTGTAAAGAAGAAATCAGTAGATTTAAAAACCTACAAGATGGTTTCAGAAATATCTAATTAGCAATTTTCTCAAACTTCCCACGGCTGGCAGATGTTTGTAAAGAAAAAAGTGTGTATGGAGGGGTGTGTGTGGGTACATACATAAAATCCATACATGCTCATACGGATGCACATATATAAAAAGTATGCACGTGTGTGTGTGCCTATGTAAGCACTTCTTACACACACGTGTGTGTACACATCTTCACTACCACATTAAATTTGACTTACTACAACTTCAAACTCTTATGAATTCAGTCAAAATTTAGCCTGTAATTTGTCACCTTCCTGCACAGCACTAGACTACACAGAAGCAGAGTTTTCAATCAGCAGTTAAGAAATGTCAGTCCTATGGGTTTACAACATATCTTCTTATGAAGGTGATATCAGATGATATTTTTGCTTAAAGCAATAAAATCCACCTTCTAAGGAGCATTAAGTTGAGCTAAAAAAAAGGTTAAATTTAAGCAAAAAAAAATTCCTTTTTATCCCTTATCCCCCTATATCCATTAATTTTAAAACCCTAATTTAAAGACAAAATATAGCACAGACAAGAAACATGGTTTCTATAAATTCATCTAACTACGGCTTAAAAGAAAAGGTTTCCAAGAGCGCAGGTTTAAAAAAAAAAAAAAAAAAATATTCCTTCAATTTCATACATTGGCTTTCAGTTTCAAAAACCTTAGCAAATCACACTGTGCACACTGGAACTAATTGACTTTCATTTGCTATGGAGGTGGATTTTCCCTCCCCTCTACTCAGTGATTTCTACAGTTTTCTCCTCTTCCCTCCAAGGCTCCTGCTTAAAAGGAAACAGCGAACATTAATGGTGCAACCTGGCCAGCTGATTACCCACCATCAGTGAACACCAGTCCTGTTCTACCTCTTCCCCTCAACAAGTTTATGTCCTTCTCACTTTGAGCAAAGTGAGATGAAGATGGAATCATCTTCAAAATGTAACCACAGCTTCAAGTTTGGCATATACCATCTCAGAACTTTTTGAGGAAGAACCAATATATGTAGACAAGTAGTAAGATCACGTAGGATTAATTTTCTCAGGAAACTAGGCTAAAAACAAAGAAATTCCAAAACACCAATGAATAATTATTCTTTCCAGCTCAACTATCCAGATTAATTCCAAATTCATAGAATCATACAATGTCTGCCTAAGGTTGGAAGGGACCTCTAGAGATCATCTAGTCCAACCCCCCTGCACATGCAGGGCCACCTAGAGCACATGGCACAGGACATTTAAAACAAAACAAAAATCCTACATTTTTAGAAATGCAAAATTTAAAGCTCATCTCTGAGCTTGGTGAAGGACTACATTCCTCTCTGAACACCAAAAAGACCTTTCAGATGCATCTGGCAGACCACATGTGAACACACACAGAATACAGCTAGCAAACAGCAGCACAAGGAGAAAATAACAGGGCCACTGTGCTATACGGAGTCACGAGTTGCATGCAGTCCTCAAGCTGCCTGCAACTTTTTTTTTTTTAAAAAAAGGAAGTTTTAATGCACTTGGATTTTTCCTCATTTGGCAGCTAGCTTGCCAAGTACTTGACATAGTACATATAATTCATATGACAACATGTTGTCGTATACTGCATATACTGAATACTAACTCTACCTCACAACTTTTTATAGTAGGATGACTATTTTACCATTCTAAGCTTAGAGAGAATCATATTTCACATTCATCCATTAAAAGTATGGAAGAAAACTCTGGAACAGCCATCAACAATTCTGCTTCTTACAGTTGCTTCAGCTTCCAATAAGTATGTTTCAGTATACCAGAAACGTGGATCAAGAAACAAATGCCAGAGTGGCATAATGGTGCCGGGTCACATCACAGAATGGATCAGGCTAACAGAGATCTCTGGGAGCACCTGATCCAGCCCCCAGTTCAAGGATGGCCGACTTGAATAGGTTGCTCAAGGAGCAGGAATACATTCCATCAGGTTCTGGAGAGCTCCAGGGATGCAGGGAGTCCTACAGCCTCCCTGGGCAATCTGTTCCAGCGTTTAACCACCCACACGTCTAGTCAGCTACAGGGTCAGCTTTAGTAGCTAAACTCACAGCTTATACACCAAGGCAAAAGTAAAAGCATAGTTAAATAGCATGACTTTGAACAAACTGAGCATATATTTACTATAATGCTTCAAAAACCAGAACGAAGCAAATGACACACATTTAAGTAAATGTGGTAAACCACGCTGCTCACTCCAGTTCAAAGCTGCTGCACACGGGTTCCCATTTCCGAAGGATGGTTTAGAGGGGCGCTCCACAACGAGGAGGGCTGGCGCAGGAGGCCAGGCGGGTGGCAGGACAGCGCTCGAGGCTCACGCGGCCGCAGTGCACTGTGGCACACAGCACAGCTCCAGACCCAGCTGCCACGACCACCTTGCGGCCTCCTGCCGGCCTCAGCGAGAGATGCCCTCGCGAAGGAAAAGGACACACTGAAGAAGAGAGTCTAGCATTACAACCAAAGGTGGGAAAACATGATGTTGCACAGAACACAAGCTTCACGCTGGATAGTTTGGTAACTATGGAAAAGTTAGAAGGGAAAGCACAGCGTAACACTGTTTTTTCAAGGAGAAAAATCTTAATTTCACCTTGTACCACAGCATCAGACAAACTGAAAGCATTAAATGAAAAAACACTTACAATTTATCTTTCTCTATCACTGAGTACACCCACTTTTTTTTAAGAACAAGATCTACTAAAGAATTCAGGAGAGAAATAAACTAAACTACCACATACCTCAAACCCTCAGAGCCTTGACACAAATTTACCTCCGGTTCTGTTTACAGTCAAAAGAGGAAATCAGGTGCTCATATATTTATCTTACTTCCAGAAGCGGAGATCACTCTCCAGAGTCAGAAGCTTTTATCTGTAATCATTAAAAGCTCAAAAGTCAACAGGCCTAAAGGAGGAATCAGTTGAATTCTGCTTGTAAGGACTTAATCTACCATTCTACAAAATTCAATGCTAAAAGATACGCACTGCTTGATTAGATATATTATCTAATTATAAACAATCAGACTACTATTGCTCTTTCTTGCACTACGTGCCACCTTTCACATTAACATAAGACATTTCATACCTCTTCCTTCTCCCACTGACTTATTCAAGGATCATGCCTAATCAGAAAGTCTGGTACCTCCAGGGCAATTCAAAAATATATGGGTAGTTTAAATTATACAGATGTCTATTTCAATCAATCCTGCCTATTTCAATCCTTTACACTAACTGTGATACTACTAGATCGGAAACTCATTCCACAACCGTTATTTAAAACAGGAGTAAAAACAAGAATAGAAGTCTATTTACCCATCTATACCCTGCACTCTAAAGGTAATGATGAATATGTTAATGGATTTTCCTCTATCATAGTAGTGGACGCTAATTATCCTGGTCAGTCTTATATGAGAAACTGTGAGAAATTTTTTGCTTGACATGAAAACAAACAAACAAATCACCTACCCAGTACTTACCCATCATAACTTGGAAAACAGGGAGATAAGCCATCACAATTGGAAGCGGCTTTGCTGAGAACTAAAGACTTTTTTCTTTTATATAACCTACATCAGATCTTTATCATTTTTGCGTATATCAGAGCACGTCTGAAAACTGTGACTGATTTGAGAGCTGTTTCACATTTTAAAAGTGATAACCAATCCAAAACTGATCAAAGGGTACTCCGTTATCACATCTTTTTAAGCAGGCCAAAATGTCTATCACATGTGCATGCACACACACTCCATTCTCAGTTTTGAAAATGAGGGTTCACTACTTCCCACAAACTACCCACAACCACCACCACTGATTAGGCTACAGCTGTTAGTACAGGCAACTCTTCAACTACTTCAGCAAGAATTTATAAAAAGTTTGGCATGTTTTCATTGCTATTGGTGAGCTGTCAGTATAGTTTGAAAAGACACATAAGCCTATACTAGAATCTTTCAGAATTTCAAAGCTTTCAGTTCAGTTCTTCTGTCTTCCCTCTCCCGCTTTATGAAGTAATCTCCCATATTTCCTACACCAATATTCTTGAAGACAAGTCTTGCAAATAGGCAGGTCTTTGAAATACCATGCATGCACTATTCACTGGTAGAGAAGCACTGCAAATACTTTGGCTATTATTTCAACACACATGTGAGGCAGACGAGATAGAAAGTGTGGCACAAGCAAAAACTCAAAATTAAATGGGTTGAAGTCTCGCTTGCTGGCAGTTGCAGTCTTATACTTTCCTACTCATTGTTATTTTGCTATCTTCCGGTGTTAGTCAACAGGTGCTGGTTATCTAGTTATGTGTAAGCTTGACATCTCTGTGTTTACAGACTATATGATATTTTACAATAGAAAAAAAAAAAACAGATAACCTATGCTTTCAGTAAATGCTAGACTTCATGTGTTTAGTTTTAATAACAAAAAACCATTTTGCTCTGTTAGAAATTGTTTATCGGTATTTGAAACAAACCCACGTTATGTTTCTAATAACAAGGTTAATAAATGGCTTTCTGTAAACTACAGACTGAATTTCATCAGTGATGTCGGTTAAAAAATACTGTAGGAACAACTTCTGTGACTATTACAATTATAAAATTATTGAATTATATTATTTATTTTGCCTTAGATTCTTCTACCAGACTGCTGTTGTAACAGCAATGGATGCTACCTGTAAGCATTAAGATATCTTTACGAATAGAAAAAAGGAAGAAAAAAATCCCGAGAAGCAGAAAACCAAACGATCAGTTCAAAAGGTAACGACCAACCAAAGAGACCAACACATGAAATGAAGGAGGATACAAAGTATTAATTCACAAGCGCATCATGCAGAAATACCACCCCTTCCAGGCACACATGGATGATTCCCCACACACTCCATCATCCAAGGTCCTGGCAGGCCAATAGCAAACCTACCAAAACCCCTGTAGAGCTGCATGCCTAACTACGTTCTGATGAATACTAAAACATACAAATTCAACCTCTGCTTGTTACAAGTAGAATCTAAGATGACAGTTTTTTTCCTAACCTTTGTTAATCAGCTATAAGAACAGTAGAATTTCTGAACAGAGTTGGTTTCAATGTACTCTTAGTCACTTGAATTTCCTGTCTGATGCTAACAGGACATGACCGCTCACACTTATGCTGGTGAACACACTTTTCCCCCTGCCATCAAAAGAGTGTCACATCTGCGGCAAAGATGAAAATGAAACCAGGTATCAGATGTTTACACAGACAGAAAAGAACTGCTATGCACAAAAGTATCTGGTCAGGTTCCTTTCAGCCCACTTCAGTGTCCACAATGTTTTAAATATTGCAGATGTTTTAAACACAAAAAGGGAAGGTACTGCAGTATAACAAACACAACATTGCTCATTTGGCCAGGTGAGAGAAGCCTCAACATAGTCCTGTTGAACATAGGATTCTGGAGAGAAGAAAAATACTGTTTATTAAGAATGTTATATAATATTCTTGATAAAAAGACAATCACTTCTTTTCTTCTGTTCTAAAATTAAGTAACAACAAAAGGTTCCTAGACTGGAAATAAAAACGTATCAGTGTTTTTGGAGATATTAATAAGTCTTGAAAAACATTACAGGTTTTTGTCTGCAAGTACAGAAAATGTCTATATAAAGATAAAACAAAATCAAAACTTCTAGCACATTATAAAAGAATCTCCTCCAAGAAACCATCGTGGTAGTCCCTTTGAATCTGGAGAAAACTCTGAATGTCTTCGTACCTAAGAAAGTCCAACATCCTCTGTTCTTACAGGAAAGCAATGACAGAGTTATCCTTCATTCTTTAATCTTAAAAATGGTTTGGCATCTCTTGCTCATCAAGAAATCACATACTAAAGTTAAAATGTGATTTTTGGGTTTTTTTTTTTAATGTTTTTTTAAAACACCACCACCATCACCCCACTCATCTCAGAAAGGAATGGTGAGACTCTGATTCAACAGATGGCAGTCAGTACCCAGCAAGCCCTGACGTGGAAGTTTGTTTCCCCGTAGCCCTTCTTCTTGTCTTTTTTTACAGAGGTTACATATGGCTCTCAAACCTGAAAGACGTGGCAAACAAGTCCAACACCAGCAGGAAGTGTATATGTTGAAGAGACTGTCTCTTCACAAATGGCACCGGCATTCTCTGGCTGTACTTTCAAGACCTCATCTGGTGACAATACAAAATTAAAGTTTTTCTGCCTCCTTCTGCCTACCATTCAGGTTACTGGTTTCTGTCTCTTCCAGAAACATTAAAACATTAAAAACATAAAAAAAAAAAAAAAAAAAAAAGGTTATGGCATTCATGTTATGAAAGAGACCAGCAAACACCCAGGCCAGTACAATCAAAGGAATCAAAGGGACAGAACAAGCAAGCTGAAATGACAGACTTCTGCAAGGGTTTTTGTGGAACAGTCCCCCTTTAAGCTGAAACTACTGTTCTGCATCTGACATGAGAACAATGCTCAGCTGTTTGCTGGCTGGCTGCAGTCATGCAGACAGGGAACACCAAAGCAAGCATTGTGCTCAGTCACATGTAATATCCACAGCAAATGAAGTAAAAGGCTTTTCTCATGAAACAACAATGGTGCATGGTAACAACAGGACGGGGAACATGATATATTATAGTAAGTAAATCTAATCAATTGTTTAATACAAATTCAAAAGGAATCTCACTACATATATACATGTGTATATTTATATACGTACACACATACGTATCTATGCATGTATGTAATTGGCAACAATAATGAGCAGCAGAGAACCACACTGACCTGCAAGGGACAGGGCAGCAGGATAATTTTAGCAGTGTTCAAAAGAGCAATGCTGAGTGTGAATTTTGCAGACAACATTTGTTGAAGTCACTTTTTTTTTTTTTTTTTTGGTATTTATGAAATTAATTCTAGCTAGACTAACATTTACTACTTGGGTTTGTTTTAAATATCTGAGGTTATCAAACTAATTATAAAACCTCTTCACTTACTTATGAAATTGTTAATTGTACCAGCAATTATTTTGTTCAAAAATAGTGTTTTCTTAGTTTATTAAAATTATCTGGTTAGATACTATCCAGATTTGTTGGAAATTACTTTAGATAAAGTGGAAAACTATGCTAAAAATCCTGAGGAGTTATTATGACAAATCAAATCCACCGTAAGGATAACAAAAGGAATCTCTGGAGCACTTATTTCTATTTTCATAATATAAGGCAATAACAATGAAGTCTTGCCTTTATCGTAGCAAATACAGATTTTATTTGTAGAAACAAATTAACAATAAAAATATTTTTAAAGCAAGCAGTAGAAAATGCTTGATAAATACCTGCCTAATAAAAAGACACTGTGCTTTAATCACAGGCTTTTACTAAGATGGACCCTATTATATTCTTAGACCAAGACATCAGTAAGGCAGAGCTACTAGAGCACAGATCTGTAACTGAAGCTAAGATCTCCTACTGAAATAATCTTTAGAAAAGAAGGTTAGAAAGAATACAGTTTAAGTTTACTGTTATACATAAAGTGTTCAGATACAGAAGCAATTTTAATTCTGATTTTTAGACTAACACTACACAATAACATACGATGTTTATTGGCATTTGCATGGTCAAACTGCCATCATTTAAGCAGCATTGTAGAGTGTGTTGACCCCACTCACACAACACTAGCCTAGGTAGCTATAACTTAGTTCTCACACATCTCCTTTTGCTTGGAAATTAGCTTCCATCTGGCCAGCCAAGCTATCAAAGTAAGTGCTACTGTAATATCTCATCTGAAGAATGGTCTCTAATTGTATCCCATTAACAACACTACGGAGATTATTATTACATCTGAACTTCACTGCTGATGTTTGACTTGATTGCATATTCTCTGGATAAGTACTTACAATGTTACTAAAAGAACATGAAGATGAATAAATTGATTACAAAAAAAAAAAAATCATTCCACTTGAGTCTCCCTTCCTCCCTTTAAAAAAAAAAAAAAAGCTATATAAATTCAAGCACACCTACTACTGCAATCTGACATTTGAAAGGAACTATAGCCACCCCTCCCACTTAAGAGTAACATTCAGAAACGTGAGCTTAATTTAAAAAGCTCAAATATTGATTTTTTTTTTAATGGATAAATATTTTTCTTTACAATATGGAACTGACAAATGTTTGCTTGGTTTTGGAGCATTTTGGGTTTCTTACTTTTGAACTTATAGAGGAGTCAAGAACAAGAAATAGTCTTGTTATCCCACTAGGATACCAAAGTAAGCTCTGACCCCTAATCCCCACCACCACAAAAATCACTGCCACTACGTAACGACTTGGCATCTATTCACTCATATCTATATTAAATGACTCTGCTGTCTCTCACTGTTGCTATGGAAAAGACTCATGGAAGCAAACTGGACAAGTCTTGACTTTGTATTAAAAATAAACAAACAAAAAAACAGTATTAAATACAGAAACCAAACAAAGAGATGGTAAGCCTGCTGGAGGCTGGAGGAGCTATAAAACCTTATTAAACCGCTTATACTTAGCTTCAGCTCTGTAACGGGTTACGACTGTAGCTACCGCATGAGTAAATGCTGTGTTCCACACACTGCCAACACATACCCAAACAGAAAAGCAGCTCTTCCGTCTTAATTCTTCTAGGTACTACACCATAGTCAAGAGATACCAGTGAAGGTAAAGAAGGGGAAAGAAGGGGCACAGGCAGTAGTCTGCCCACAGGAAGCCCCAGTCCCTGTGGAGCAGCAAGCAGAGCTGAAGTAAAGCTGCAGCGCAAAGGAGCCAAAGCTGCCACTCGCCACAGGCCCCATCACCAGCCCGAAACATAGAGTACATGCTCCTGCTTGTGTCTCCTCAAGCCAGCAGTGCTGTCCACTGCATACTGCAAGGTCACATAGAACTCAGAACATTCTGTATGTTTTAAACCCATATTTTAGAATGAGTTTTTAAATTACAGTGCCTGATGTGTCGATATTTATTAACTTTTCCACAATCTGAACAGCACTATTAATAACCTCAGAGCAGATGGAAGTTGCATGGTGATTTTTTTTTTCTCCTTTGGAAGACACTCCATAGAAATTTAAATAGAAGACAAAATACTCTGCTTCGCATTCTTTTTATTCATAAGAAATACTTGCTTCTAGAATTCTTTACAAGATGAGGGAAAAGCAGCATCTGCACTGGCATCATTAAAAAAAGGGGAAAAAAAGCTGATGCTCAAAATGTACAGCTTTTTCAAAAAGCTTTGAAAAGAAAGTGGAAATTTATTTGGCTTCTTAATACTTTTGAGGCCCTTACTTTAAACTAAAGAACATTAATAAGCCAAAAAAAGAGAGAAATGGCATTTTATCGTGTTTCCCTGTGTTTCTGACCTGCCAAACAGAAAGGAGGACACTGAGGTAAAATAAATATTCAAAACATTCTTTCAAACATCTTTTATCCATATCTTCTGAGAGTGTGCTCATCTTCCCTAGAAACTAGACATGTTTATTTTTTAAAAAGCAGTATAAAATTTTAATACTTCAGAAGTCAGAACATTTAATACTGGACATAAAGCTTTGAAACAGTCAATCACTCTCCAGCTATCCTTCAGTTTAGTTACCTACATACTCCCCCTCCTATACATATACAATTACATACAAATATGCATCATTCACTTAGCTCATATCAACAAATATTTGCAGCTACAGAAGTTGACTTCATTAGGAAATAAAAGCTTATGTAGAATGAAATCCGAGTTGAATATTGCAACATATGAATCCAAAGAAGATTTATATTCTACTATATTGCTCAGTCGGTCCAAAAGAAAGAAAATATAGTACTTACCACTGTGTTACTTTTTTCTCCCTGCTGCTTCTTCCCTGAGCTTTCAAACCCAACATTCTGTTTAAGAAAAAGGTACAAAAAATTCAGTCAGTCCTATCCTTACCAAATAACTCCTTTTTTATTAAATATATTCATGATGCAGAGTGATTTTTCTTTAAAAAAAAAACATGTGCATGTGTGAACAGTTTGAAAATTTCAGAGAACTAAAGATAATGAAGAACATTGGGAAGAGGTTGCCCAGAGAGGTTGTGGAGTCTCCTTCTCTGGAGATCTTCAAGACCCGCTTGGATGCAGCCCTGTGCCCCGTGCTC
>JAUBNY010000225.1:731133-750823 GCA_032275445.1 Crypturellus soui | reverse complement strand
GGGAGGGAAGAAGTAATAAAAGTCTCAAGTCTTTGAGGTTTCTTGCTGAAAACATTCTATCATTTACTTCAGTCCAGAAATACAAAACAACAGTCAAGACAATTAAATACATAAGACAGGCAGCAAGGACCTGAGTCTGAAACCTGGGATCATAAGAAGAATCTACATCAAATTGCCACGGCTACATGCTTCTTCTATATTATGTTTTGTTACTGCTGAAAAAATTATTTAATCTTTACAAATCTATTCAGAGGCTTTGTATGCAAGATCACAAATGGAATAACTGCAGGCTTGCAATAGCTCTGCTAGGATAAACAGAATTAATCCAGAGAATACTGTAGTGCAGGACCCAATGTAGCAGCAGGATAGGCAGAGGATTTTGCCTCTGGAAAGAATCAAGACTTTGCAGGCAGAGCTTTCATGTTAGAAAAAGGATCAAAGAAACAAGCAGCCCTGTAATGATCAAAAAAACAATAAACCAAAGAGATTTTTCTTGCATCATTTCCTGACACCTGTTAAGCCTGCTCTGTTGAAATGCCCAGGAGAATAAATTTCAGCAGGAGGAACAAAATTATGAAATGTTTATAGACTTCAAAACCAAGCAGAAAAAAAATCATTTGGTTTCAACTGTCCAGAGAAGTTAATACAGCAGTTGGGATGCTATCTTCAAGTCAAGCCTGTATTTCACAGTGCACGAAGGGATGATACAGAAGTTCTAGCTTGCCTTGAACCAGTCGTGTGCAAATCAAAGAGTAGCATTTCAGTCACTTGGTATCTGCCAAGTTCTATTATCCTCCAGTCTTCAAAACTCGTTAAAAATGGCCCAATAATTTTGTTTTGAAAGAACAGCTTTTACATTTTTAAATGTACAGTTTTTATATTTTTATATTATGAAAACTTGTGGTTTGTCAGTTGTGGTTGTGAGTCACAACTTCAGTCTTAGATGAATTTCTGAAGTACCATACTGAAAACTGGAATATCCAGCCTTGCACAACTGACAGTTTATGCATAAAAAATGTTCAAGTAAAGCTACAGAGTACAAGGAGTTGCATCTTATTGAGAAATTTCAGGTTTGTGTAATGAGAATAACTCAGTACTAAATTTCAGCAGTAAAAGGCTATTAGTATTTCTAGGATTAGTTGATCCTTAGCACTTACAGCAAATGCAATCTCTTTTTGTGTCATGCAAGTAGAAATAGTGGCTCTCTATGAACATTTTTTTATGTCAGTCAGGCCACCAGCTGATTTTTAAGCAATTACTTTAGATGTACACCCTATGACTATAAACATTAAGAATTCGACAGTACTCAAATTTAGATTTCCAAATTGAAAAGAAGGAAATATAGTTGAAGGAAGCCGAGTAGGGTACTATTATTTACATTTAAGTGTGAGGTTTGGAAAATACAGGAAAAATTTCTAGATAAGTCACATCACGTCAGCTCATATACCTGCACAAGACAATTCCCATTCCAAACGCATTGCAAGTAAAATGCATTAAGTACTAGCTTCCTCAAAAAGAATCTTTTTTTATCCTGCAACATGATCTCAACTAGCTCAGAAGAAAGGTCACTTTCCAATTTATTTTGCAGATGCAGTAACAGGTACTTTAGATGATTAGTGATAAAGTACCTTTGAGCTAAAAATACCTAACTAAATTTTATTTAACCCTGCCTTAGCACATGGATTGAACCACATCTGACTGGGCAGAACTCAAAACCTCTTGACTTTTCCAACTAGCAAGGCCTAGCTTACAAACGTCAGTAAGCAGGCTAAGGTAGTAGAAGAGTATTTGGGAGAGTTATCATGTGTAATCATCTTGTCCTTATTCTTCCTCGGTGCAGCCCAAATGCTATTAGAAGCAGGACATCTGCTCAGGGCACAGGTATACAGGTTAGTCTGCACCAGTGCCTCTGTTCTTTACCATTTCATTGTGTCCCATAAGCTGTCCATATCTTCCAAGTGGCTCATTCCCAACTTGCCACTTGGTTTTACACTGGTGAAGCCTACAGTTGACCCAACAGCTTTCTTACAAAAATTTTCACACAGATGTGATTCACCTTAAATGCTTGTCATTTTTTGACCTGTTCACTGGAAACTTTGAAGGTACATCGAGTACTCAGAACACTAGTGGCAAACTTCAACACAACAGATCAGGAAATATGATAATATTTCAGTATACTAAATGACAAGGAATAACAACAAGACACTTTTCTCCGTTTCTAATTAAAGAAAAGGGTGAAGGAGGGTAAGTAGAGTCATATCATTTATCCTGTTAATCTAAGGGAGAGATAGAAAGAAATATTTTAAAAATTGCTGCTTTTGAAGTCATTTCAGTCTGCAGCCCCTGACAATCACTCCCTTCTTCAGATAGTCAGAACACTTTATTATTTAATTAAATAATTCTAGGTAAATATTCCAGGACTAGGATTATCTCTCCTTACCCTAATATATCCACTCATATTCCAAGATGTCTGCCTAACAAGATTTCAGAGATCTGCTCAAGCGCAGCAGGCTCCTGCACAGGAACACATACATGATTTTTTGGACCAGGAAAAACTCAAAATTCCAAAGATCTGGCAAATATATCAGAATGTCCTATTAGTATCACTATCCTTAGTAAATCAAGTGTTATATGAGAATGCCTATAACCAAGTAATACTAACATAAAGTGACAAATTCCTTCCCGCACCACTAACATACTAATCATGGTAACCTCTCCCAAAGGAAAGACACACTTCTAGGACTTGAGTGAATTATCACCTGAAATACCACAGAAGTATGAATTCATAAACTTGGGTGATTTATGCACTACATCAAGTCAGATTAAAACTGGCAGAATATTGTGTCATGAAAATATATGCAGAGATATAAGTAATCATTTCGTGTACTATAGTCGAAGTTCTGTTGCTAACAGTTACTGGCAAGATGGAGAGAAACTTCTGACATACAGTCAGTTAGTGCTAAGAGGGGAAAAAAAAGATCTTTAGTGAGGAAACACAAGATAAATATCTGCCCCCAAAAAATCTATAAATTATGCCTTTTTGCAACCAGACTTTTCACACTTAAATAGAGTAGGTTTTGTATATCGGCTAAGTTAATACCATATTCCCACATTTGGGTGGTGGAGAGAGGAAGAACCTGGAGGAGGGAGATGGGGAGGTTTCAGAGGCCATTATGAACAAAGAGCACATCATGTTCTTTCTGGAAGCAGGTGTCACTGTCCCTTACTGTTTCTTGTTACTTTAAGTGTATGAATCAAGGCCAGACATGAAGGGTACAGAAACAATCTGTGCTGAGTCTGTTGTCTGACTGAGGACTTCGGGCACAAGCTCTAGGAGCTGCACTGTCTTGGCTGGGAGAACCTAAGACATCTACTATGGGGTTGCCTTAAGCAGCAGGCAACCGACCTACTTCAAGCTGTGAATTGTCCTCATACCATGCATTTGTTCACAGACAGAATCCTTCAGTGCATTTAATGGAGCTTTCTCCATGAGTACCCCTAGATTCACATTTGCTTCCAGCATGGCCTAAAATAACCTGCATATAGCAATGCTGTTGGTAGGCTACCTGGAACATCCATTTGAGAGGTGTTCTCATGAGAAATGTGGTACACTTCTCAAGAGTAACAGGATGGAAAGGAACTTCTGTAGGACACTGCCTAACTGAACTGCTATAAGAATTATTATTTTAGAGCTTCACTGTTTTGCCAGGGCATCTAGAGTTCTGGGAGAGGTATTAATTATCTTAATACTGAATGAAATGCATGGTGCCCAGCATAATGAAATTTTACTCAACACTCAGTACAGTACTATAACAGCACTCATGGAGAACATTATTTAAGAAAATAATGCACATTCATATCTCCACATATGCAATGGGCCTACTGAATTTCTTTTTTGTAAACTGTTTTGCTTGTGGAATTTGGTCAATGAAGAGAGGTCTCCAAGCTGATTTCTGAGATATAGGTAAAGATAGCAAACTTGAACTTAATTTTCTCAAATTGTTTTCAAATTATTTATGTCACCTCTGTCAATAGAGCAGGAAAAATCCACACTGCATCAACATTATGAGTGCAAAGTGTGGTTTCACAACAAAATAAACATACTTAGGTTTAGATAAAGGATCAGGGATGCAAAAAGCCTCCTGTGCAATTAGCACAGAATTAACCAATGTAACCCACCTTGTTAGAATGTTGGTACGTATAACAGGAAGGAGTACTGCTGGCTTATTTAGAAAAAAATCTAGTACAGAAAGTTGAAAATTAGTGTTTTTCATAAAACATGAAGAAAGATATGCTTCCTTGCCTCAGTTCTAGCAAAATTATCAAGTTGACACAAATAGAAAGAAATGCTCTTCAAGTCACTAAAGCAGATGAATATGTCAGTTCAATCATTCCTGAATCAATACCCCAGCTCACATTAATTCTAGTATCATTTCCTACATTAAAACAAAAGTATCAGGAGAATCTGTTTACAGAACCAAAACATTTCATATCAGTGGACAGAAATCAGACTAGAGAAGTTACTACTTAATTGAAAATAATTACTAATATACAGGAGGTAACAAATACATTTAGCAGAGCACAGTGTTCAGACTTATGATCTATTAATCTCTGTAAACCAGGGTACTCTGGAAAACAATAGCAACAGTATACAGTGACAATTTAATCCTTCTTACATACAACAATCCTCCTTAGTCTTTACTGATACCAATGGTTTTGTCACTGTGATGACACTGCATCAACTCAAGCAATGAGGAACCAAGCTGAGAATGAGAGATTAGAAAACATAGACATGATATTATCATTTTATGTTCAAAACTTAGTGTAAAAATAAAGAATTCTAGCAAGGTATTAAAGTCAAGCACTTGAAATATTAATATGCCCAACATCCTTACACAGCATTCATTTAATGCAGGCTTTTTACAAGAAAAAAAAAAAGTCTCCTGATCTACTTTGACATGTTTTTTTCTCATCTCTGACACGCACAGAACAGCATCACTCAAACACTAGGGGTGGAGGGGAGGGAAAAGAAAACAAACACAAGACAAAACCACCTGAGGTCCATCAACCGACCAAGCTTCACTGATCTTCACCTCACAGATCACGCCTAAGGACCAGCAGAACTCACAAGAGCTGCAGCTGCCATCTCATGCATCACAAGAATTACTTATTTTTCTAAGTAACATTTGTACTGATTCATTGACTAGAAATGGGGAGGTTTGCAAACTGCACCAAGGTCTCAGCTCAGCCTAAAGAAGTTTGATAGCTAGTGGTTACAACTATAAATATTAAATGGAGTTATTGCACAGACACTGGACTACATCAGAATTCCTCCACTGTGACTAGAAAGGATATATTTAATCTAAGTAAAATGAGTGATTAACCTGTATGATGTTGTTATGATCCTCACACTCCTCCTTCCCCGCTACCCCTCACCACACATACTTTCCTCTACTTCATTACAACTACGTGTTGTTTCTTATCTTTTATTAAATGCTGAGGTAACTTAGGGAGAAACACTTATTTTATCTGTCTAGTACTTAAGAAATATGTCACTGTGTCTTATAGTGACTACGGGTGGGTATAAAATGCTGGTGGCACCCAACACCCACCTCTCTGAACAAGGGAGGATTGGTTAAGATATTGCTTTAAATAGATGCTGACTCATTACCATAGGCAATGCACTAGCTACCTGGCAAGAGGGAGAGAGACTACACCTATTGCCTATAGTAGACACTTGGTCATTTCTACAGCGATCTATACACAGTTTTGGATCCTAGAGCTATTCAAGTCTGTTAAGACTCAGAGAGATATGGAGAGACTTGGCAGCAGAGTTTTGGGTGCACATAAAATCCAAGGAGCGAGGTTTGCAGACTGTGCTCAACGCTAGTGGCACTCTAAATGCACACGTTTATCTGGGGACTCTAGCCTTTGAGAGGATAACTGCTCACTGCTCCACAAGATTAAGCAACACACTATGAAGTGCTATTACCCAAACCATCTAAAGGTCTTATTTTAAGTTTATCAAATTATACATAAAATGCACAGGAACAAGTTGGCAAACTAAAAACTACTTGGTTATTGTTTGAAATTAGATTAGAAAAAAAAGAGTTAGGAACTCAGTAAATCTTTTATTTCCTTATTTGCAGCATATCCCATATTTCAGAAGCGCTATTTTATAGGATAATAGACAGAACTTTTCAAATCTAAATTGTTAAAAAAACAGAAAGTAAACAGTAGCAAACAGTTGCTATATTTGTGTGGTTAAGTATAGATATCATGCTCCCAGCCAACTCATTGTTAGAACATGTAAGTTCCTGAGTTCCCTTTCCTTCCAGGGCAGGGGTGAGCGGCGCTCGTTAAGCAACACTGAAATCTATATTTAGTTATCCTTTTCCCCTTACCTATGAATGGCTGTAACTTTCTAACTAGAAATTGCTTTTATGAGCCTTTTACTTCCTTCTGCATTTATTTTTTCCATTCTACTTTATAAAATTGTATTAGGAGATATCACTGACCAGTTTTGATTACAGATATAATTGGCAGTCTCAAAACTTGCTTGCAAAACTCTTGAACATTTGTATTTACAAATGCAATCAGTCTCGGTTGTTCTCTGAACATAAAGAATAGTATAAAAATATTAGTTTTGCTTGCTTGGATGAGCTTAAAGAACAGAAAAAGAACTGTCAGATACTTTTTACAAAGGTCAGTTATGCTGTGTTTAATTCCTTGTCATTACAGTTTATCATTAACTCACCCCACCTTACGGAGACTAATCTGGAACAACAGTGTTCTCCATAAACAATCATCAAGGGAAAAAAAAACCCAAGAGAAATAACAAACTTCTATATTCAAAACAGGAACTAGATAGTAGGAGAGGAACAAAACAGAATCACAAGAATTTTTAAAATGTCCTCATCTGAAGTAGGGAGATGCTCTCAGAACCAACGGATTAAAACTTTCCAGCAAGCAGTGAGCACTGAACGGGTATCCTGCTGGAAGCTCAAATTCCTGTTACAAGGAACTCATTCATCACTAGGTGCAGTAGCTATATGATTATGACTAACCACATGCAACATCATTCCAAAACATATTTTCAGTCTATTACGTTTTAAATGGGCATGTGCCATGTGCCACTGAGGTATGATTTGTCTCTCTGTGACATTATCATGTTACTTTTGAGAAGACTCTGCTGCTTAATCCCATTTTTTGAGCCAATTTACAAACCCAGAACCTTGGCATCTCGTCAGAGCTACTCACTACCTGCTTAAGAAGCACCAAAGTGTGTGGTGTGTTACTTTTTACCATATTATTTAAGCTACCGAACCTCTTTGCAAAGCTAAACAGCATTTCAACAAAGATTACTCTAGAATAATCTTTGTTGAAATTATCTAGAATAATTGCTTTGTGGATGAAATAAAGCTTTACAATCCCTTCGGATTTTTACTGTGCAACAGGATGATCATTTTTCCCTGAGAAGCACAAAAGCAGCCTAGGACCACCTCAAGAACTTTGAAAACATCTTGAAAAAAATGAGCACAATTATTGTTTTAAACCTTGGATAGAAGATGACAGTGCCTGGAAAAGAACAGGATATGAATTTGCTGTTTCGCTCTGATAATGAGGTTATAGCAAAGGCTGTCATTACCTCAATTCTTAATGCCTTAATTACAGAACTTACCTAAGCCAGCATAGTACAAAATGCAGAAACTGCAGGATGCAAAGCACCCTTAGGAGATTTCATTCCCAAACTCTGTCACTGTCCAAAGAGTTTCCTTGGAGCAACTCCCTGCTTGGAGGAATGCCAGACCTTCACAAACTGAAGACAGTACCCAAACTTCATGCCCCGAAACTGCATTTTGAAGAGTGCATTAACACATACACAGCCATTAACACAGCCATTCCCATACTGCAGTGGCCCACTCCAGCTCACAATACCTTCTAATAACTCTTAATAAATGCAGTATTAGATCCAATAGCCAAACACTTCCATAGAGCTCTGTTCTCATTTCTGAGTGAAACAGGAAGCAGAGTGGGAGCTCTGAAAAACACCTGATACCTGCTGTGTTCTAATCTCAATCAGTTCCTGGACAAAGGATTTTCTGGACACAGTGAAAGATTTAGCCTAAAATTTAAGTCTGTTTTTAAAGCTTTCTTAGCAATAAAGCAAATCTCCTGCAGATTAGTGAATTCTAGCCCTTTACAGAGGAAAATCAGCCACTCACTGTACTGCATTAGATGGCACCTTTATGCAATTGTCTGTCTAGCACTAAGACACTTCAGAATAAAAAAATCAACTTTTTTCCCACAGGTTGATTTTTAACAGATCAGCTGTGTGTATTAGCCACTGAAAAAGCACTAGATTTCTTTCTACTAGGGAAAAATTTCAGGAAGATCAGTAGCAAGATTAATGGACTAATTCCACTCTAGATACCAGCTTTCATTTTAATATCATTAAGGGATCAGTACTGAAACAGATTGATGACATCAGCGATAAAATAATTCAATGCAGTTTTAATGCATTTACTCGGAGAGTAAGCACATGGTCCTGTGCTCCTATAAATCTATTTTGCTATAGAAAGGAAAGCATTTCAGGTTAATAGCAGTCTGGTGCTATACTCCAATGAGAAGGTGGGCTGAGCTTTCAGCATGAGCTATGCTTTTAGAGAGACCAGAATGTGCACTGACAGATAACACTACTGCTATCATTACACCAGTTAAAAAGAAAGAAACAATCTGAACAGCTTCAATTAGCTGACCTGGCAGGTCATTATCTAAACTAAAAATAGCAAAGATTAAGACAGACCCTGACCAATTTATTTAACACCCTCCAGTTCAAGAAGTAGGCCTTCTTGCTAGATGTAAAACTGTCTGTGCAACCATTCTCCAAACAAAACACATTTAATTTCTTTATTATTTAAAATATATATTTTTAAAGAAGTATAGCTGTAGTGAAATTTAAAAAGTCATTTCACTCTAATTGTTTTCTCTTTACAGAAATGTAGAAATAAAATAAGAGGAAAAAAAAAAAAAGAAGAGAGAGAAGGGCTTGCTTTGGTTGCTAACACAGCTTCTCTCAACCCAGCATTTCCCAGAGAACCAGTACACTCCACAGGAGATCCTTCTAATGATAAAGTTCTCAATGAGACTGTCTCCACAGTGAGAGCCCCAGAAATACCATCTCATTCAGATCACTGCATTCGGATGTCCTGTTCTGTTGGTTAACCCATTCCCCTCCTCTTTTCCGTCCATCCCTCTTCCTTTTCCACACATTCTCTGCCTTCCTTTGTCTTTCTGGTACTAAGGTTTCCCTAACACTCTTCCACATGACAGGTGAGTTCCAAATGACGAGCACTTCTGAGCATTTTGCCTACTTGGATTCAGCACGCATAGAACCAGGGCTCTGGTCTCTGTCACCACCAGCAGCTGTTCCTACAGCTTTGGAAGTTACCACTAGCTGGTGGTGATTCATCAGCTAGTGGAAATCACCACTATTATGCCTGTTACTCATAGCCACATCTCAGTCATTCTTCCCTCTTCTTTCTATAGTCTCACGTGATCCCTCCCCTGTACATTCAAACCAAAATCTTACTATAAAAATAACTTCTAGCAAAATCCTTGACCACGCTGCTGTTCAAAGGACTTCTCTTTTTGGTTTCAGTTTTCTATTACAGATGAACAGCTAATTTTTAACTCTATTTTACATACTATTATCTCCTTCAGAAGCACGAGTTAAGATGATCAGTGCAGTTCAATTCTACCACCATTCTCAACATTCTCTCTATTGAAACCATTCCCAGACAGATCTATAAAAATTCACCATATCATCCATTACCTCTTGCCTTCAAAGCAATGCTCAAAACCAAAATCCTGACCATTGCAGTGCTGTTGATGTGAAGATAACACTGTTCATCAAGTTAACCAACACTTCCCTCTGCCCCCCAATCTAGGTCATCTCTGCCCATCCTAGGGAACATGCAGTCTAGTTTTTATGCCACACTCCGATTGAATAATGGTGGGTGGTTCCAGTTGCTTTTCTACAACTCCTTTGGGCTAGAAACCTGGGTAACAGTACTATTTGGGAAAAGAAAAAAAATACTTTAGACATTTATTAAAATGTATTAAACACACTACATTTGTACAAGCACACACACAAGACCAACACAGTTACATTATTAGAAGTACTCAGGCATTTTAATCAGAAATGCTTATAGCATCTGTTTCCCTACTGTCCCAATAGCAGCTAACAAAAACACAAATAGTGTGATACAAACATAAGATTCAGAAATACACTGTGTCCTGATGACTGTACTCCTGTAAAACAGGGAAATAAACGATCTGGGGAAAATAGCCCTCAATTCTAACTTGATCTGTACTGAGAACATACTAAAAAAAAAAAAAAAAAAAGACTATTCAAGCAATTTCTCTGACATCTGAAAGCAACGTGTTTTTCTTGTGCTCTCATTAACATCAATTACAGCTGAAGAAATTACCTTTGTGCATTCAGAGAGTTTTGCCTCTGCGAGAGGAGATATTTCAGCCTGTATCTGTTATCACGAGATAGAATAAATCTGGAATGATTTTTACTTGAAGCCTGTATTTCAGCACAGGAGCTGAGAAGGAAAAAAGGATCATCAGCAGTCACATAACCCTCTATCTTAAGCAAGAAAATGGTCTTAGTTCTAAATAGCATGACAGTAGCCAGAAGACCACAGAGGCTTCTTCATCTAACCCAGGATCCTCATCCTCAAACACAAAGAGTAACATGCAAAAGAACAGGGATATGTTCTTACACAAACAACTAACTCAGGGCACAAGGGAGGAACACGTCGGCAGTACACTTATCTCACACAATAGACAAGGAAAGTCATGAATCCTACGAGCTGAATACAGCCCCACAACAGAGAGGAAGGCATCACTTACAGGCAGCCAGAGGGGAGTTTAGAAGTGAGCCACTTGACTGTTGAACGGGCCTACAAGAGAGTCTCATTCTTAAGAGTTTCATCATCAAGCCTTTGCTGTTACTTTTTTCTTCATTTAACAAACAGATAGACACTTTTCACTCCTCTGTTATTTTAAAATTGTGGTTTTCTGAGCATCCAATAAAATATCCTAACAGATATCTCTTTAAAACTGGAGGAGAAAATGGATTTCTATACAGTTTTTTATATTAGATGAACAGATTTCAAGTGGCAAATAAATACTACTGACTAAGCTTTATATTTATTACATAAAAACTATACTCCATCAAAAAGACATTTTAAATTACACACTCATTCACTTTTGAGGTCAGGTCAGGTTATTCTGAACCCTTCCACCTTTGCTTCTAAGAAGATTGTACACATCAGCTTCTATGAAGATTTTAGTATTAACGGTGTAAGACTATTTGCACATAAAAATGGAGTTTCCTGTACTTACAGCATTCATCACTCCAAACAGAACTGGTAGCTTGCAGTAACTAGCTATTTATTTGCTTTCAGTAACTGGTTATTTTATTCTGTAGACAATATGAGAGAATACTGATTAACAAGGTTATGCTATTTAAAGTAGTTAATTTTAAGTTAAAAATAGGCAGCTATTTTAATCAAAATAACACTGTTTCCCTCATTTGGTCCTTCTGAATTTATAGTCATCTACTTTAACCATTTAATCACATAATTCTTCCTTTACCAAGGTCAAGTGAGATGGAACAGACCAAGCTTTTAATTTTAAATAGACATATAAAAAATACTGAGTACCTAAAGCTTTATTTTTCTGTAAATACTTACAGTCATAGACTGCTAATAATTTTGATTCCAACCAATATCTTGGTTTTGCATTAAAAGAATAAAGTTTTTTTTTTCCTTTCTGTACATTTGCTTATCCTCTATAATCAATGTTTACACCAGATTTTCTCTCAGAGAAATCCACCATCATTTTTCCCTAAAAACAAGATGATATTTCATAAAAAAAATCAATGCTCTTCATTTTTGTATCACTCATCTAATCAGCTTGCTCACTTATGAGATCCATTTCAGTTGTCTTCACTGGCTCATTGGCAGGAGGAATGTCTGGAGACCTCCTGAATCCACTTTGCTGTTTTGGAAATAAACCTTTGAAGGTGGAAATGCAGAAGGACACACTTAACAGCCAGGCAGCTCAGCCTTAAAGACATTCTCCATTTGATGACTCTCTGAAGTTGACCATATTTAGATATTCCTGGATACAGAGCACATTTCCTGTACAATCCCTTTCTTGTTAAGGAAAGGCAATTTATTCTTTATTCTTTCTGCACATAACACCTGAACTGACTGCAAAATAGCTAGCTGTAAACTAGCCTGCTTCATCTTCCACTTTTGCTCAGCAATGGACAGTATTTCTCATAGTGATGTGGGTCTTTTCCATCTCTCCACACTGGTGTTGTGCAGCCCTCCAGACTTAACGCAAGAAATAATTCAATTTTTACTTCATAAAAAAGAAAATATTTTTACAGGAAAAAAAAATCACATGTACCATTGCACATCCCCTACACCTTCCCCTGGCTACGCTATATCAAAGTTGTGCACTTTACTAGGCATTTTTGCCTCATCATCATTTCTTCCTTTAGCTGGAAAATATTCTGCAGTATTACAACAAAATATATTCCATGAAAAACATTCAAAAAGAAGAGGAAACACTCAACTTCTGTGAACAACAGAGAAGCTCCATGTTTCTCTGCAGGAATACGCACCCATTCCTAAACCCGTAAACTACAGTCAGGCGAAAGTCCAGAGACATTAACAGGAGGTTTGCTGGTATAAATTTAACTCTCCGTCTCCATTGAGGAATATAGCTGGAACAGGGGAGAAGGAAGCCTGAATGTGTCGTACTACTTAAATAAGTTGGACAGAAGTTCTCTCCATACTTCCTCTCTTAAACACCACCACACATATTTATAACTTCGTATAATAAATGTTTTTATTTGTTAGCTGCTGAATTGAGAAAGAGTATCCAAAAACTGCTTACACAGTACCAAAATCAGCTTCCTAATTCCTAGTCTTTGCACAGAATTAAACAAATTTGCCTCAATATAGTCAGAATGAATGGGGTTATCCCTTAAGCATCCACTTCTGGCCATATCTCAGCCAGAAAGCTTATCACACTAGCCACTCTCTGATAATCTAATCTTGTTATAAACAAGCTCCATTAGCAGCACCCCATTTTTAAGCAACGAACTAACTACTGTCCCTCACAAAGCCTCAAACTGAAATAACATATAAAACAGTCCAAATTTTTTTAGTGTTCAACACCCACAAAGTTTAGAATTATTTCACCTACCAATCAAGGTACCTCTTCTGTATTACAGTGTACAGGTACCAAGCTGACAGAAAGACATGGTCCGATACAGATTGCCCGGATAAAACAAGTCTTGCACCAAACTCACCACCCTTCAAAACTGAACCATCGGAGATTGGCGTAAGCAGACACCTCACGCGGAAACTTGTCAATAGAACTAGGAAGGAGGAGAACGGGACCGACTTTTACTGCTACAAGGACAAATGAATCAGCAAGTCGAGAGAGACTTGCTGAGTACATACACAGACCAAAGTCTTACATAAAGAAGATTGGAACATGCCCAAAAACTCAGAATAAAGCCACCAAAATACTAAAAGGATAAGATATAGATAGGGCTCCTCTGTAGCCAACTTTTTACTTATTTATTCAGACAGAAGCCTTTCCATAAAGACAGTGGAATAATATTTTCCTTAACTTATTTTAATGAAACTCAAAAATTGCATCTTTAAATAAAATGCACTTAGGAGACCAAATATATTACTCCATTAATACATTATAATGTACACATTAATACATGACCTTCATTCTGGATCTTGTCATTTAGCACTGTGCTGTGGATTTAGCACCATGACAAGTTATGACATGTTTTCCAAAAAAAAATCCATTTCAGAACCCAGAGAAGAGTTTGGAGAAAACATAGTTAGCAGTAAGAAATCTTTGGCCAAGAGGACCAGAAATATGACAAGCACTAGTTATGTCCCTTGCAATACTACAGTAAATACTTCACTATGTTACGCTGTACAACTCAACTCTTCAATCTGTTTGTAGTCACAAACCTATTGCAAAGACATCATTAGCTTCCCTGTCCTGGTCTTTTTAGTCCCTAGAGACTTCTTTCCCTCCTCACAAACAAAAAAGCTCGTTAATCAAGTCTGTGCCATGACCCAACAATTAGGAATGAAGGCCTACTACACAAAAAATAACAGCAAACTAATGCAAAGTATCTAAAAATATATTATAGATTAACCACTCCATTTGAATCACCTTAAAAACATTTAACAAGTATTTCAACCAGAACAAGCAGATTTACAATGCAGCTAGGATTATAAAAGAAGAATCCAATTCAAAACAGAATTATTCTTACAGATCTTTGAACATTATCCGTCTACTCTGTTATGCACATTAGGGAAAGTTACTGAACAATATGAATAGCGTAACATCTAAATCAAAACTGTGCACTTGTGCTTGAACTCGCCTTCTTACTCCCTTGTATGTTAGCTTACTGGCAAATACAGAAATCACAGCTTATTAAAAGTCTCGGCCTATTCACAGATCACAAAACTGCATCTCTCCTGTGACTGTTTCACAGCACCACTCACTCTTCAGAGAACATAACATAAGTAAGATTTTCTTCTCACAAGGACAAAATCTCAAAAAAACCCCACTCTATCGCTGGTCAATATTATGTATATGTAACAAGTATACAAAACCAACACGGTAACTTGTGCTTGTAACTGGAAAAAAGAGCATTCACATTAATGTCTCTCTGAATACAACAACAGCATTTAAGTTAGCTTACCTAAGGTATAAATATTTGTCTGAAATGATTTTCAGTGTGCTTTTGCCTTTTCTTTTGGGGAAGGGGCGGGGGGAGAGGGGAGAGCCCCAGAAGCACCTGAACATATTGTCCTAAACATATTAAGAAACTTTCCAAGTAAACAATGCAGAAAATTGTACCAGAAACAATGGCAGATTGCCTATCCAGAAGAATATGAACGTGTTAAAACCACCAATACATAGAAGACATTTTGTGATCCACCTGTGGAGCTTGGTCCTGACTAAGTGCATATTTAGATACAATATAAATGGCAAACCACAGTGACATTCCCTGGTACATTCTGCCAGAATGCACACACAATCAGCAGTTCTACCACACCTTCTTACAAGCTTCTTGATTTTTTTTTATTGCTAAGTATTAAAGTTCTTTACTTATGTTCTTGCATAAAGGTAATACTACCTTCTTGCATGAAAAGGTAGTATTACTTATTAGTACACTGAAGAGTAACTAGGAAAACAACAAACATCAACAACAAAATATGCACTTAAGACATATCACTCTCCTTATCTCCTCCAACACATGCAGATAGTCACCTACCCGAATCACTGCACTTCTTCCAATTCACACCATAGGAGTTTGAATCAGTTTCTGAACTTGGATCACAGAATCACCAGGATGCAGAATGGAGTTTATTTAAGCCACTCACACGGAACTGAAAAATAATTACAAAAAGTAATTTTTGTAATTAAAGTCACATATCAACCTTGTATAATATCAAAATTGAATACAGACACCAAAAGTTGTTCTATATAACTTATCACCACAAGAAACAAGATTTCTACAGTTATCATAAATCTCAAAGTGATAAAAACATCAATACGCCAAAACACTGAAAAGGTATATCATTTGCTCTTTCTACACCAGGCAAACACAAATCATAATGATTGCTATTAAGTTTGAACTCAAACCAATTCCATCCATTCAAATAAGAGAAAGGAAAATTTAATATCCAAGATTAACAAAACGCAGTAAGATACGCAGGGCCTAAATTACGTAACTTCTCAAAGTACTGTTATTGCAGTGAATGGCAGAACCTATAGTCTGAAAAATAACATATACCACCCACACTGTGTCACAAATACTCCCACCAGTCCTCTTGGGGAAATACAACTCCTAGCAACAGATGAGGTTTTTAAAAAGCTGCAATTATTTTAATTGGACCTGCCAGTTGCCTTTCAGTTAGCTTAACATGGGATTGTATTGAAAGTCTGCAGTTACAGCCATTGGCAAGAATCGAGACAGTTGCTTACAAGTAGTTAGATCCATTTCTGAGAAATAAATTCTGCCTGGAGAGCTTTCTGGAGTATTGCCATATGCTCTATATGTTAAGGATACAAAAGTTTTATTATGTTGTCCTGGCCAGCATGCTGGAATAATACAGTAAGTCCGGGATGTATATAGAACACACCCATAACCTCATCTTGATGACATGTGTTGGGGCCAGTTCAAATAAGGTGACAAAACATAAGCCAAAGAGAGCATGATGAATTACGGAAGGATGGTTTTGTCATCTGCTTTCAAAATAGCAAACATCCCATTCCAGGAAAAAAAAGAATTATCTGTAATATATAGCTAGGCCAGCTGCTAGTCAAAATATTTTTCAAAAATAACATGAAGGTTCTTCAGGATAACAGATTCTGGCTAAGGTACATTTTTCACATGGCATTCTATATGCAGGTGCAAAACAGGGAAACTTTAGAGATTATGAGAATAAGATTAAGAGGAACTGAAGGATGGTCAAAGTATTTGCTTTTGCCGGTTCCAGAACACTCAGCGACTTAGCAAGCCCTAGATACCTCATAGTAAGATAACTGTTTAACAGTTGCTTTGCATCTCAGTTGTCACGTCCAGAAATGCTCTGGTACCAGCCGTCGAGGCCACTCTGGCCGGGCAAGAGCCACTGTGCGATGCCAGGGTCAGTGACCACACTGCAGCTCCCCAGCTTGCTGAGGGCGTGCAGTGCGGGCTGCTGCTCCCTATGGCAGTTGCCTCTGGAACTTTCCTTTTGAAATTTTCCTACAGCTCTCCTGCAGCCAAAAATTTTGTACGACTAGAAATATGAACCTTAGTACCTAACTCAAGTTTACATCTGGCTAGCAACTACATTCATATACACTCATTTAGGAACCACTGCTCTATGATGTAAAGATGGAAACAGCTTCCTTGGCTCAAAACTGACAAGAATAAAAGGCTTTTTTTTTTTTTTTTTTTCCCTCCTCCTCTGTATTGCTGTCTTTCACAGAACGTTAAACCTCCACTTGGGTTTGAGATCCAAGTGGCACCCTTACAGGTCCACAGCCCACAGGTGGACTGTGCTGGACATTCAACTCCTCTGGAGCACGTGTGCCAGCTTGGGGCTGCCCCAGCACGTCTCCAATCCACAGTAGCCTCCCCTTAGTGCTGCAGTCACCAACCCCCTCATTACGCCCGCAGGTGACACAGAGACAGGCACTAGAGAACTATATGAACAAGAACAATTGCACAGATTGTTACCTGAAAGACTATCACCTAGGCATTAGCTAAGGTGAGTGTTATCCAGAGAGAAAGATAAACACAGTTCTACAAGGAAAAGGTCCAGAAAAATTATCCTAAAAGTTCGTCAATATGGAGTTTTTTTTGGTTTTTTTTTGTTTGTTTTAAAACAAATTTCAGTTTTACGCATATTGTGCTTCTGTCTACAGTGCTTACACCAACAAGTGCCACCTCCTCTCTTTCGCACAGGCCTGGCTCTTTGAGGAAAAAGGCAGAGACTGGAGAAGGATCAGCGGGGCTGTTACTTGCAGATCTTGGGGTGGAAGACAGCCCAGGAGAACCACTATCACCTGCATGACTGTGCTCGGGAGTCACGGAGCACCTTCCAACCAGTGCTGCAGCTTTCCCAGAAAACTTCAGAGTTACGAGGATTCAGTTGATTCTCCATCAACTCATTCTTACAGACCTTGTAAAGATGTAAAGAGTACAAACTCTTTACAGCTGAAGCAAAGGATCTGCACAGGAATAAGGGAACGTGCAACTTACTGCTTACTGTTGGAAGAGACAGAGCAGTTAAGACTAAGTCTTTAGTCACAACTTTTCTAAACCAAAATTCCTTCAAAGCAAATATTTTAATTATTTATAAATATTTTTCTATTAGTTTGAAAGAGATGGAAAGGTCATTACATTTGGAAAAATAATTTAGTGCTCACAGAAGCATACTAACATAGTAAAATATGATGGTTTAGTACAACCTTAGAAGACAACACAGTTTGAAAGTTTATAAAATTTGATTTCTTATAACCTAATGATTTAGTCAGTTTTGGATTCACAGAAGTTTTGAAAGACAAGGAGAAAAAATTTGAAACGACTAGTTTTTTTAAGAGCATTTTCTAACCACAGCAAATATCTCACTGCTACAGATACTTCAGGCAGCCAGAAGAAGCTACAACTGATCAGTAAACGGTTTTGGTTCAGGCAGTGATATGTCACCAGTTCATGCTTTACACTCTGATTTCAGAACTGAAAGAAGTGTTTACAGGATGTGGTCTACTAAACTGGAAGATATTCTTGTTCATGAAGTGTTATGTGTATTTTGGCAATAAAAAGGCAGTTACTTACCTACAAAGCAGTGCTATAGATTTAGAGAAGACTTGAAGGAATGGAACTACACTCTTTGAAACAGACTGTCACCCTCAATACAACAATTTACATATCTATTTACACTTAAGTTCATTTTACGTTCCCAAAAAAGTCTGGAAAAAAAAAACAAAACTAATAACTGAAGATCTCTTGTCAAGAAGTATTCTTGGTAAAAAGTTTTAGCTGTTCAGTTGAAAGAGGAGAGGTAGCAGTAATATTAAGATTAGATTTTGTATTCCTCACTCCCCCCTCACCCTTCACTCCCCCCGCCCCGAAAATATCAACCTATAATTTAAACCTTCTTTTAAACACTGAAAAGAAAGAAAGAACAAAAGGAGAGGAAAAATAATACCTGAAATACACAGAAGAGTCACTGCTGTGACAGGACACCAGTCTAAAGATAAGTTAGGTATGCCCCCAAAAAAAAAGGTTATCTGGAAGAAAAGTAGAAACACAGGGATGCATAATAATCAGATCAGGCCTTTCTTGGCTACGGAATGTTCAGAAAGCACAAAAGATATTGTGACTAGAATGCAAACAGATGCAATACTTATGGACAAAAAAAGAACCAAGGCATAGGATGACAACTTTATGCCCCAACATACTTCCTACAGCTCTCCCACATATCTTCTACAGATCCTCACAAAACTATTCCAAAAAGGCTGAGACCCGGCAAACCAAAAGACACCTCAAGCAGGGAAGATAGGGGAACTGTCAGGAAAAAATGCAAAGGCCCATGAGAAGGCAGCTAATGAGAACCTAGACACAAGCAACTGCAGGAGCTCTTTTGGACTGTATGCGTCATCTGTCAGCAGGCAAGCACATCCTCAATTGACTGCATCATTAATATGGAACAATCAAAAATTTCAGGAAGCAGGAAAGGCAGAGTTTAAAATAAAAAAAACACTAGCATCTCCTCTTTCAATGCAAGTGACAAGATCCCATGGCAAACTGGCACACTGTTTCAAATCTCATGGTATCACTTCCTCCCTTCCTTACCAAAAGAGAAGTACAGAAATGCTGGTAGCCAAGGTCTGCCACAACTATTCTTCCGATTAAGTAACTTATTATTCAATTAGCACTCAATAACTTTTGAATTTAGAGAAATCCCTATCTTCCATGGCTGAAAAAAAAGAGAGAGAAGAGAAGAGAAGAGAAGAGAAGAGAAGAGAAGAGAAGAGAAGAGAAGAGAAGAGAAGAGAA
>JAUBNY010000225.1:719898-731033 GCA_032275445.1 Crypturellus soui | reverse complement strand
AGAAGAGAAGAGAAGAGAAGAGAAGAGAAGAGAAGAGAAGAGAAGAGAAGAGAAGAGAAGAGAAGAGAAGAGAAAAGCAGCTCTCTCCTCTTTCAAGGCTCCATCACTTCTTACAGAATACAAAATAGCACTAGGGACCTTATGTAAGGTAATTCACTGAAGTTAATATAATTGTAGGCCTCATCACTGTGATGAAAGAGGAAAAACCAAACAAGAGGCAAAATATCCAGAAGTGACAAACAAAATTACTTTAAATTGCTTCATTCCTTCAGACGTTATTTTAAACAAAGTTATGAAATCAAAAGTTTCAAATTATTTCATATTAAAGAAAAAATTCATGCAAAAAAAAAAAAAAAAAAAACCAATAAGTGATGGCATTATAATTCCAAAGAGACGACCTTTATTTCCTTGCCAATGCAGTTTTAAATAACTGCGTTCCAAATAAGAGGAATCAAACTCACTACCACTTTGTTGGCAAGGAAGAAAGCTGAATGCAACAAAACACCTTCTGCCCTGGGCTTGGTCTTTATCATAGCAAAATCCTGCAATATTTGGAGGTATTATTCATACACATTTCCACTTCCTGCTTTGAGAACTTGTCAGAATTACAGACTTTGGGCTGAATCAATATCCTTCATTGTTCATTCTTATTCTTAACCACCTTGTTTTTCTATCTTTAGTGTCAAGAAATCATTTACATGTCTACCAGCAATAAGTTACAACAAAAGTATGCTACAGACACCAGATACCAAGGAAAAAAAAACAAATGCTAAAAATAATATTCCTTTCACTACAGTGCATCTCCTTTTGATAATATATGGATATTTCAATTTTACATCGCATTCTTAATAAAGAAAAAAAAATAAGATATGAGGAAATGAACAATGATAAAGCAAAAATGCGGAAAGTATAAAACAGCAACCGACATTACATGCTATCCTCTGTACTTAACACAGGAATACTTTCATATTTTTAAGCCTACAATTCAGGAAAGTGTCAGTTTAGAAAAACATATCTACCATATTCTGTTTTACATGAAAGTGTGATATTTTTATTCTTTGACATATGCTGCTTCCTGAATGGATTTAATATATTTTGGCATTCCAGAACAGAACAGCTCTGATGTTTGTCACTCCATGCACAATGCAGCCAGGAAACTACTCCTCAGACTATGCAGCTATCTGCAGCAGAGACCAAACGTTCTCAAATAAGCAAGCTGCACCGTTGTAAATATGCAGTTTTTCAATACATAAGGAAAGGTCCAACCTATAAGGCAGACTTTCCATTCAACTGCCTGCATGTAAAAATCTAGTCAATTTGCAATGCACAACAGGTCAGCAGATATTGAAATGAAGAGAGCGAGCACGAGCAAGAGAGCGCGAGCGAGAGAGAGAGCGAGCGCGAGAGCGAGCGCGAGAGCGAGCGCGAGAGAAAAAACTTTTTCATATCAACAGCTATCAGAAGACATCTTGTCATTTTTTTCTTTCCTCTTTTCTTTCTTTCTTTCTTCCTTCTCTAGATTGTGCTCTCCATATATTAAAACAAAACAGTACCTTGTGCCCTGCTTTACACACATTTCTCCGAAAAAGTAGCTGCAAAAATTCCTACAGTGTGCCCAAAACAGTATAAGACAGAGAAACACAAAGAAATCAAAGGTTGGATACACAGGAAGAGGAGGAACCACACTCAAAACCTGTTAGTTAACCCCAAGCTGGCTTAGCTGTGTCAAAGAACTACTGCATGAAAATTGGCTATGTTTTAGGACCCACATAGTGCCCAGGCACACACAAGAGGACACATTCCTAGACACGCTGCTACACAGTGCAACAGTGAAACAGTGAGGATGATGGGAGTTGTATACATGCAAGAGTTTTGCACACATTTCCATTGCCAAATCGGTAGTTAATTCCAAAAACTAAACCCTACTTAAAAAAAAAAAAAAAAAAAAAGAGAGATAACACAAGTAAAGACATATCTATCTAGTACCCTAATCAAAGTAACTACTAAAAAAAAAAAAAAAAAAAAAAAACACATAAAACTTGACTTCAGGTCAGCTTCAGAAATCTTCTCCCTAAAGAATACTTCTGGCCCTGCCTTGTGTCATCCACATCAACAACCACCTTACATTATCAACTGCAGTTTCTTTTCTGCTTTTGCATTTTTTACTATAAAAAACATGGACCAAAAGCTTCCATTTACAGTGAAACTTAGAAGATAAGTTTCCTTCAACACACATTCATCACTACTGCAATATGAAAAGCACCCCCTGTCTAATTCTATAAATAATTTAAATTTGAGAAATAATACTTTCCTAATTTCAAGTATCATCTCCATTTAATTTATTCAGTAATTATAACACACATTACTTTAACAGTATTTTCAGCAGTTTCTGAAGTCATTATCTTGAACGAATAAAAGAGTCCCTCAACTGTACCACGCTTTTTCTTTTTTTCCTCCCCTATATTCATTTTACACCTTATTTATAAATCCTGATCCATCTCAATCTGCCTTCTTGACATAAAAGAGTGAGCTCTCTTTGCCTGAATTGTGGTTCCAACCACAAGTCTTCACATATGACATGTGGCTCAGCAGTCACTCCAACTGCCTTCCATTCACTCATCTCATTCACTCATTTTCCCAACCTACAATATCTCTTCACCCTCAATACAGAAAACAAGCTTTCATGCTAATATTTTTGACACAAGATTATTTTTCTCTTCACTTTGTTTTGCATCTAAATCAACAGAATATTGTGATTAAAAAAGAACTATTACGTTACTTTCATCTTACTACATCAGGCATTTTGGAGATCAAATAAGCAACTGGTACAAAATTAACAGAGGGATATTGAATGTTTTCCAAAGGATTTTTGTCTCTTCAGATAGGGAAGACTGACAACTACAGCTTACACAGAGGGGAAAAAAAAAAGTGGGGGAGGGAAAAGAATTATTTGATTATTTGACATTTAGACAATCACACTAAAGCATACCTTTTTCTTAAAGTACTGGTATTAATACAGATTAGCTCTCACCACCAAAAGTCAAAAAGAAGTTTTTTCACCTAACAGGTCTAAGTAGAGGACGAATTCTTTTTTCTACTACTACGGAAATTATATTATCAAAAACTGAATTCAAAGTTGATTTAATAATAAATAACTTAGCTTACAGTGTTACTTAACTTCTTGGTATCCTGTGCTCTCTAGCAGGAGAAAAAGTTTCAATACGACTTCAACACTACAGAAGTAAAAGGTGACAGTGTCCTACTGATTTGCTATTAACATGTCAGCCTTCTCAGGAGAAAGAAGTTGAATAACATAATGTATGAACTCAAGAAAATTCTGTAAGTCTGATCTGCAAAAATTTTAATTGTCCAGTGGGTAGTTCCTTCCAGACTTTTAAAAGATTTAAAACAAATTAATACAAGCATTAATAACAATACAAGCATTAATACAAGCATTATAAACAAGTGTTACAAAAAAGTAACATTTTAATTTTGTGAAGGTTATTTTTCAATATTTCATATTTAGAAGAAGAAATATAAGACTTGATCAAGATTTAACACAAAGGGTATGACAATCTGTGAATCTAGAATGATCCTGTATATACCTGGATTCAATCAAATCAGAAAAGGACTCTTTCCATTCTGAAGAGAAAAAAAAGACTACTCAGGTTTGTGTTTTTTTTTTTTTTTTATCTAAGTAAGACTTTTTCTTGGTTTTTGACTTTTTTCTTTTTTTTAATAGGGATGGGGAAAGTACGAAAGGAACTAGAAGGAGTGATTTAAGACACATTTTTCTTCTATCATATAACTTTCTTTTAATTTGCTTCACCAATAAGGCCATAATCTTTCCCTTAGGATGTCACAGACCCTACCGCACAAACAACAGTTTCACAACAGACTAAAAAGGACTTTTGAAATCCTAGCAGTACTTCCCTTTTCCTCCCTTTTCATAGGAGAATCCTACAGAAGAGCCTGCCTGCTTCACTCATTGTCCTTCTTCAGCAAGACCAGCACTGCAGAAGTGCCCAGGAATTACAATTCTGCACTTCTGCTATGCATTCTGCACTTCTGCACTTTTGTTATGCTTCAGTAAAGCAAGACAAAGTAAGCATTCCTTGAAAGGTACAGGATCTCACCCCACCTGTAAATGATTCCACAAATGGAAATGAAAGTTACTCCAACCTTTTAAATTATTTTCTCTTTTCTAAACAGCTTGTGAAATACCCATGTGTGAATGAATGAACAACTCAGAAGAAAACTTGTAGGCTTCCTACAAATTCTCTCATCTGGCATTCTTCACTTCATTCCCTCTTCCTCCCCCAAAAAGAGATCTGCTGAAACACTCAGGAATACTCTCCTTCATTGAGAATAAGCGACTCTACACCAGTTGATCAAAGCACAACTGAAATAAACAGTATTAAGGCTGGATACAGAGATGTGTGAACTTCTGAATTTTCTCACTTAGTGAAGATTCTATTTCCAAGGAGGGGAGCAAAAAAAAAAAAAAAAAAAAACACTCACAATTATAGAGCATCTCAGAATTTAAATGACCTGCAACTCCAAGATTAATATCATATGATTATGTGACCAAAAGTAACCCAAAATGAGTACTTTCTCCTAAAAGGAGCTAACTACCACACTGACATTCTGGATCAGCACAGGCTAATTTGCCACAGCAAACAAATGCAGCAGCAGCAGCAGGCTATTAGCACATGTTGAAGACCGCCAGGATACCCATCCCTTCATTCAAGAACATTCATTTTGTACCCAAAGTGGAAGCCATCAAGTAAATGCAATACCTGCATTTTATATAGTGTAGCATGTGCATTTTTCACACAGAAGACATTGCTATGCTTACATAATTTTCACAGTTTACCTTCACTGCAAATACAGACCTCAGTCCAGTAAATACTTTTATATGCAAGTTTTTTGTTCATTTTAACCACAGACATGTGCAAGCATATGGGGAATATTAAGCATAACATTTCCATAAAGGAAGACAACATTTATAATTTAGATTAGCAACATTATTTAAGAGTTCCCTGATATCCAGTTTCAGATATAAAAACCCACCCTATCCTCGGGGTTATCTGTAAGTGAAGACAAAAGACCTGTGGTAATTTGATAAAGTTGCTGATAATAGGGTTCACCTTCTAAACTATCACTTCTCTCTTCAAGAAGATTAATTCCAAGAAGGCTTCAGTCAAAGGAGGGGAAGGGAAACTGTAGCTCTCAACACATTTCTTTGCAGTCTACCAAACATCTTCCAGAAGAGTCTGGAAACCCTCTGTCATCCAACTACTCCAAATAATATCCATAGCAAAACTCTTCTGATTTTGGCTGAACTTGTGACTGATGTTCACAGACATTTGGCACCACATTTCAGATGTTATTCAACGCACTGATGTGGCCTAAAGCAACGGTAGCCTTCCCCCCTTCTTAGGAGGCTTTGGAAGTTGAAATCTTTCTGAAGAGTAAGTGAATTCTAAAGCATCAAGTAGAAGCATCAAAGCATCAAGAAAAAAAGAACGTGAATAATACTCATCATCAATACGAGAACATAAGCTCTTAACCGCTGCTTTTGAGAAAAGTATGGCCAGTCAAGGCAGGCCAGGGAACCTGGAAAAACAAGCAAACAAAACAAACATAATCCCCACACTTCTGCAACTCTATTAAATTAGAATCCACATTATGAGACAGAACTACAGAAGAACACGGAAGTTTTCTTCCAGAAATGTCTGGGAAGAGTCAGACCTCCATACAGCTGCTACAGGAACTTCCCATGCCAGCTAGAGTAAAAAAATTATTCTAAAGTTCCACAGGTAACAGTAAAACTCAGAGTACCATACTTAGGAAACCAAGACAGATACTGTTTTTCACAAATCCTTCTGTAGTAACCTTTAGTAAACTAACAGAACTTCACATACTTTCAATTTAGTTATTAATATTAGCACTTACTCTGCCAATAAATAATAAGGCCCTGGTCACTTCAGAGGGATACCACCCATTCCAAGTTAGAGTCACCTAAGAAGTTTTTCAAATACCTGCATCTTTCACAGAAACTTCAAACCCCCTAAGAGTTCCCCCAGAATTAGGTAAGAGGACAATCACTGGGCACTAACAGCTCACGCTACCTCCCAAGCACAACTAGAACTTGAAGAGAATACAACACTCAACACCTGCAACAAGTATCAGCTGTTTCTACAAAAGAAATTCTATGCATTTAGCTGCAAAGTCTCCAACTGGAGCTGTGAAATAATCCACAACAGACAGATTATTGACTTCTTGGACTACATATACTTATTTCTTCTCATTCCACCCCAGCCTTCTTGACAGGAGCACAAGACATGGAAGCACAGAACAATGATCACTGCTTTATACTAGCTTGGAGATTTCAGAGTCTTAGAAGACTTTTCATTTACAAAGGGAGCTCACACACCATGTGAATTCTGAGAAAACTGATCTCCAATTTCTTCCAATTATTATTCTCACAATATACATCTGGATAAAAGAAGTAGAAAGAACACTTGCTTTTAGCAGTTTTTTCACAATTTATAAACAATACAGTTTTAGGCTTGTAGGATTCATTCGTACAGCAATGTGAAACATAAAAGTACAATAAAAATGTTTCATTTACAGAAGATGCAAAGGTATATAATAATAGATATGTAAAATTTTATAAACTATAAAAAGAAAAAAATGTTGTGAACCTTGGAATCACTTCCCTTCCCTTTGTAGCTTTGCCTTTAGAGTGGAAAAAGTTCTTACTCTCATAAGACTGTAAGGTCTAGACAGGACAGCACAGAATGTTCCTCCTCCCTCCCTAATCAAAGTTGTGAACAACAAAAAGTATTGTTACCTAACACCTTCTTGGCCCATAGCCATGTCAAAAATTGGGACAGAAGAGTAAGGCCAAATCCTTCATTAGCTACCGAAATGGATAAAGCGCAAAGGACAGTGTATACTATTTTATCTGACAAGATTCAGTAATCAAACACAAGAGCCTACAGGGCCAAGGTAACTTCTCCTGGTATTACAAGCCCCAGGAGAGCCACTGCAGCAGGGAGTTCACATTGTCTTTAGGCTCAGCTTAATCACCACTCTTTTTGTTCTCAAGTATAATGATTGCTTAGTATCAAGTATCTACAAATTAGCTTCAGATAGAGAAAGTAATCTACTTTTCAACTTAAGCTACCCAAGCAAAGCTGCCATTCTCCAAGGTAAGTATGCACCTAAGTAGCCTTTCCAAGTACACTTCCATTTGATCTAGATGAAGCAAACTAAGAGATCTGCTTAACTTTATCTCTCAATTATCCAAAATCCTGGAGCACTTTTAAAGATGGAAGGGACAATTCAGTGTTGAAACATCATGCTTCTATATCACCCTCAAGGAAAGCACAGATGAAACTAAACCAACAGGTCAAATATCTATACCTTAGTTTAAGCATCTCAAAATACTACTGAGCAACAGAAAAAAACAAAACAAAAAAAAAAAACAAAAAAAACCAAGATTATTATATAATAAAAAACAACCTATTTCAGCATAGTAATATTTCCTCAATTTTCTTATGCAGGCAGAATATGATACTTACACATCCTCTTCTAAATCAGCATTCTCACTCTTAAAATTTTACATTTAAAACCTTTTACTCACAGTACATGAACACTGTATTCTTAATCAGAAGTGAAGATTGCTTAAATAAGCAACTGTTTTATAGCCCAAACTCTTTCAAAAACACAAAAACCCACCCACAAAGCAGCCATTTTAATCTTTGGATCGCCCTTATCTTAACAAGCGGCATAGATAAATTATCTCTTGGGTTATCAATCCTTATGGGGTATGCTAGGCAGTATCACTGAGGCAATATCACTACTTTTGGCTTATAGCTGCTCTGCGCTGTGCCAGCTGTGCTGATGCAGTGGGCTCTGCACAGCCCCTGTGCAACCGGAAACTGCAGCAGCTCACCCCAAGAGGTGACGAGAACTGCAAGGACTGTGGGAAACTGTAGCATATTTGAAGCAGCTTTGACAAGCCAAAAGAAACATTAAGCGCCCCCTGTCCAGAACTGGGCAGGAGTCTGCCATGCAATCAGCTATGGGACTTGTGGGACAAGTTGCACAACACAAAGAGATTTCCCCTACCCATTCAAAACACTAAGCGAATCTCTCAGCTTTCAGAAGTTGTAAAAAGAAAAGTAATCCATACCTCAAAAGCATACACTGAACTTTGTAAGAGGCTCCAAAGACACTAAGCTAGCAAATTAATAGGTTACTGCAAATCACTAAAACATTTTTACTAAAAAGTAATCTCTCTCTGTATATATATAAAAATATTTATAATTTTTATATCCAATGTTTTCATTCTGATCTGGAAAGTTGAGTTGCTTGACCAACTGCTCTGCTGGAAAGCTAATAGCTTTGTATCCAAATCTATTTTGTAGACAGTTTATGTTTAACCACCTACCTCAATTGTTGTAATCAACATTTGCATGCTTACATAGGAAGATCTACTATTTTCATATTAGTAACAGCACCTTTTTCTTCAAGACAAAATGCCATTTTTTAAAGTTTATGTTTGTAACTCCACTATGCAGAATAAATGTCAGACTCTCCTTTAGTGTTACCAGGTTATTCTATAGGGAGAATATACTGTTAAGAGTTATCAAGCACTTGATCTTTAACATTTTCCCTGGAAGATTTTTCGTTTTTGTTTGGGAGCAGGAAGGACAAAAACATAACAAAGAACAAAGCAGTCAGCCAATAATCCATTACATGTCCATGGGAAATCAAAGATGAAGAATTCTGCTCTCATTCCCTTTATTCCTAAAATCTATTACCAATATGGTATCTTTAATATATACTAGTAAGTATTATATGTTTAGACAAATAGTCAAAGACATTTCTTCATACTTTCACTGAAATTGTTGGGAAAAAATAATGGGCTTTATGATAGTGTGCCATATATGTACTCTCTAGCTCTTAAACTGTAAGCATACCTAAAGCCACCGGTGTTTACATGAACTTAATTTAATTCATAAGCCAGGAACAACCGGATAAGAAGAATGTTTCCTCGAGCCAGCAACACGCACCTATGAAAGTGCTGTTCCAAACAACAGAGCTGTCAGGTGTATACCTAAACCATTTTATTCCTCAAACCAATGTGAGCATCAGCCTAATTCTGAACTGAAATGCAGTTGGTCTTGAGAAAGAATGCAGTTCTTTGTGACTACGAAACTATGTTAATAACATGAATGGCATTCTATGATATAACCATTAGCTGTAAGCAGAAGTGAATTACACTTTCATCATTAAAAAAGGCCTTATCCATAGCTACCATGGTGACAAAACACTAGTGTAAAAAGTTGTGGCTCCACTACAAGGATCTATTCTTCTGTGTGGCATTGAAAAATATCAAGTGCATCATAAGAAACACAAAAGGTCTGAAAAGAAACTAAATTGCATCCATTAAGAACATAGGGGTTTACAACTAAATTTGTTATGCACTGCTCCAATTCCTCTCCCCACATTCCCCCTGTCCCGAATCTCCAGTCATTACTGGGGCTGAAACACTGCTTTGGAAAGTGATCGTTCTTTGTAAAAGGATTACTCTGTTTAGACTTCATTGCTTTTCTGCCAAGCACCAGCCATATAAGGAGACTGAAGTTCACTGCCATTTATTTTGTTCAACCCTTTCAGATGCCTAAGAATAACCTTTACTGCTGCCTAGAAAGGTAAGTCTATAAATTGCAAACCAAATCACTTGTTATCAGTAAGAGAAGCCACTTTAGGTCAGTTAAAGTTTAACATGTTTCCTTGCACTAGATAATTTAATGAAACAGACTGAGCAGGATTAATAACACTTGAATACTTGGTGCTGTTGAAGAACTACCAATACCATATGCTTTAACATGTTTGCATAGAAATTACTTTGTTGTCTTCTTGTAAATTCCGACACACACTGCTCGACTACCTGAGCGAGGAAGGAAAGCACATCCTGCCTGACAAACAGCCTGCTCTCGAGCTTGTCTGACAGCAAGGGCCGTTTACGAAAATAAGCCAGCACAAGCTACAGCTCACTTGAAACCTTCACGGGACAGGCAATTCCTCACCTGCATGCAGGAGCCGGCCAACAGGCACCTCTGGGAGGCATGGGGAATCAAGCTCTAAATGCGACTACTTGACATAAAGAGCAGCTCTGCGAAAACCCTGCACCAGAACCACGCTTGTCACTCGCCCTCAACAGCTCTGCCTTTTACACAGCGGCCAAACAGGGCTGTGCTCAGCCAGGGGCTCGGCGGCACCTCCGCCAAGCCAACCAGTTGCTGGAGGAGGAGGAGAGCAGCTTCTCCTCCTAATGGAGCCTCTCGAGGTGAACTTGTGCAAGGAGCAGGAGGCAGCGCACGGCCCTCCCAAGCGAGCTGGAAAATATGCGGCCAAACTCGACACGTCGGGGGGCGGGAAGCTGGGCAGCCGCGGCAATACCCGACAACGGGGACGGGTCCTTACAAAAGGAAATAAGCGGTTGCTCTTAGGGAGGTACAAGGGCTTCTATGACAGAAGCCGAGGCTAAGGAGAGAGCTCCAAACGCCAGGCTCTGCTCTTTAAATACCGAGTTTTCTCCCCCAGGACTCCCAGTAACGACGCTGCGAAGGCCGGAGGGCACGTCGGAGTGGGGGCAGCGGGAGCCCATCCTCGCAGCGGGGCAGTCCCACCTCGCCACCTTCTCCCACGGAACAAAGAAACTTCTGTGTCCGAGCACCTTGAAAACTTTCCGCCTGCCCCGGCCGCTTCCCCAGCCCCCACGAATGCGGCGGCGGCGCCGCGACCAACCGCGTCCCGCCGGGCTGGGGACACCGCGGCCGCCCGGGGGGCAGCGCGAGGCGGGCACAAAACAGAGGCCAAAAACAGGATATCGAGAGGGAGAGGGAGCGCGAGCGCCTTCCTCCCTCCCTGCCTGCCTCCCCGCCCCCGCCGCCAGGCGGATCGCGCTGTTGTTGCCGCCGCTGCTCCCCAGCCCGTCTCCATTTCTTACCTCGTCTGCCGGGCGGCCGGGGCAGATCCAGCAGGCGGGAGCTCCTTCCGAGCCAGAGGAAACGTATTAAATCCAGTCAAGTTTCCTTCTCGGAGGAGGGCGG
>JAUBNY010000225.1:697330-714326 GCA_032275445.1 Crypturellus soui | reverse complement strand
CGGGAGCGCGGCGCGAGCGCGGGGTGCGGCGGCGGCGGGGGCCTCGGCGCCGCGTGCGGCTCCCTGTGTCCGGCGGAGCTGCAGAAAACAGCGGTTACGGCAGCGTTACGAACGGGGTGGCGCTTCCATAGCGTGAGGCGCTCCGTGTTTGCTCTTCAAGTGGTTCAGCTGCCTGCATGCGACGTGATGATGTCACTGAAACCGCCGCGCGCTGTGGTGGTGGCGGCCGGCGCCGTCGTGTAGGAAACGCGGCCGAGGCAGGTTGTGAGCAGGGCAGGTCGCGGGGCTGGCACCAGCCCGCGGCTGCTGGAGCACTTCTCAGCCCGTGGAAACGGCCTTGGTTTCCTCGAGTGCCCTGCCGCCGCGCACGCAGCCTGCCCCGCCGCCCGCCCGCAGCGCGGGGGTGGCGGCCCAGGGGCGCGCCGCTGCGCCCCGTGTGTCCGCAGCGGAGCGCGGCCCGAGCAGCGCGCCGGCCGCGCTTTCACGCCCGTTTACTCACTGCCTTCTCCACGGCGGCTGCCAGCAGCCTCGCTGGGGTTGCGTTTCATTATGAGCATTTGTGCTCACTCAGAAATGGCCAAAATGGTAAAAGAAGCCATTTTACATGAGCCACAACACAGCCACAATAGAAGGCAGTCAGGTTAGCATCAGACTGGCCCTGATTTTAATATGTATCCAGAAGTAAAAAGTTATCACCAGCCCTTGAGAAGGGCTCCAATTAATACTTCCTGTTCAAGATTGTTAATGGCTTCATTCAGTTCCTGAAGGGCTTTACATGAAGATAGTTTAATCATTAGCAACAGGTGATCTTGTTGATCACATGTAAGTCCACGGTGTTTAACAGGGCACTTATTTATTTAAAACTTACTCTCTCTGTATGGGATTCATATATTTGAGTATCTAATATGCATCTCTTCAGATACAGAAAGTAAGAATACACTTCTATTAGGATAAGAATTAATAATTGTTTATTGTGTTACTTTTCAGCAAATCCTGGCTCCATCTTAACAGCACATACAATCGCTTTTGGGAACCTCATAAATCTATGCCTAGTTTCAAACCTTCAAAGTGAACTACTATAAGCCATTACTATAGCTGTAAAATAATTCTGTATATTTCTCAAAGTATTAAATCACCTTTTTTCTGTGCTCAGATAAGCCATTTTCCTCAGATGAGTCATTTTTGGACTAAGGCCAAGTATGAGAAGTTCAGCCTCTACAGTAAAAAGCACTGTCAAGATATCTAAAATCCCTCAGTATAATGCATTACAGTGATGCTTTAGCAAAGTTACTAATATTTTACCTCATGTGAACAACTGATGATTTCTGTCAAATTGCCAATAAAGTATCCATATCATTCATACTTAATATGAACGCCTGTCTGTAGCTGATGTCCTCCTCCCTTCCATGAACTCTCCAGGGAAGGCACCTACTTTATGCATGAGATTATCATATCTTTTTTTTTAACATGAAATTGGTCTTTGGCAATGTTATTGTACATTGCCCAATGCATTTATTAATGCAGCTGGATAATGGATGGGTGTGGGAAATTTATAGCAACTGTTGTTCCCATGGAGGATCTACTCTAGTTGCGATGTTAGTTTCAGTGTAAGATTTTATTTCACTTCCAGTTTTAGCCATCAAAAATAAAAGCCTAGCCAAAGATTACTGAAAGTATAGACAGATAGACCACGGCTTCTGAACACATTTTACATAGACAAGATATAACTATCTATAAAAATTAAGAAATACCAAAAATTATCCCAAGGATTTAAAAGTGCTATAAATATCAAGACAGTATTTAGATTACAGCTACAACACAGTCCCCAACAACATTAATTCCCAGAGTTAGTATCCCAGTAACCATATAATTACAGCTTAAGTGCACAGGTACAAAACATAAAGTTACATAATGAGACACTTTTCAAGCAAGAAAATGCAAGTGACCCCAGTGAAAGTTTAAACAAATTCTTTAGACATGGTTTCACATTAGACACCAAGACTAAACTTCTCTCACTCAAATATCTATTTTTATGTTTGAACAGCAACATTAGTAAATACTGCAGCAGCATAAGGCTAAACTGAAAGAACATGGTGAAACAGCCATGTCTACATTTGTTCCTTTCAAGACTTCAAAGAGTGAACAATGTGTATGTTGTTGTTTGGAGTAACAATATTTGCTTGCTGCGCTTCCCTATTTTCACCACTATGGTTAGTTATATTCAGGTGTTCCAGCATTTCTGAGAGTTAGATTGAAAGGCCTTCAGCAGAAGCTTTTTTTTTTTATCATTAACTGTTTAGATAATGACCTGAACTATGGATTTTAGCTTGAGCTGAACTGAGGTTTCCGGACATCGTTGCAATGCAAGCGTTAAATGATAATTAGTAGAAATAACTACTGCTCGAAAGAGATGAAGAGACAATAGGCAATTATTTCTGTAATGAGTGCACATGAAGGTTTTGTTATTTATTTTGGATAGTCCTTAACTTAAATGTGCCCATGGTTTATACAAATGTCTTAATGTAACATTTATTGAATTTATCTGATCTCCAACTGGATTACACTTCTATAATGTAAAGAATGTTTGAGGTATATCAACACAGAACCGTGGTATAGTTTAGTGGTGAATAAGACCTAGAAATATATTGTTATGTCTTTCCACGTATGTATGGTACTATCTAGTGGGTCCAAAGGGAAGTTAATAAAACCATCTGTAGTCTTTGCAACAATCCCAAGTCTGTAATGATTAAATATTACATTACATTACCCCATACAAAGGGATTTTCTCTATATTTGGTTGCAATATTTGTCAAACGGTAATCAAATAGAGCAATGAACATAAATGTATTGTGCAACTAAGATTTGGAGTATTTTGCAAGTACCAATAAAAAATCTTTGTAACACCACAACCTATTTTGTATATGCTGTGTTCCAGAAATGGTTAGGAATGCTTTAGTTATTTTTAAACATTTTATTGTGACTTTTTGTTTCTATTTCTCTTTCCTAGTTACCATGGGTGAGCTCCCGATTTCTGACTGAGGAACATGTGGTGCAGCATTCCTCACGGAGCAGAAAAGGCACAAAGGTGGTTTTAAGGTACTTTACTCCTCCCTGATTTCAGACTGCTTTGCGCCTGGACAATCTCTTTAACACTGGCTTTAAGCTATGATGCAGCCTCTCGGCCTAGGAATCTGTTTGCACAGCTAATGCCAGCACATAAACCTTGCGCTGGTCAAAACAAAGGGAATGGAATGAAAACTGGAGCGGAGTTATGTGAGGAAGCCCGCATCTGTGGATCGTAACCATCATTCCCTTGCTCACGATTGCCTGCAGAGTAGCTTCTGGCCACACTGAAGACAGAGTTAAATGTGAAGTTGTCAGAAGGAACACAGTATGAAATCACCCAGAATACACTTCTGCTCAGTATTTTGCCTAATTTTGCCTCGACTCCCTTTGGGAAGCTTCTCAGATCCCAAATGGGTAACAGCAAATGTTGTTGAAGATCTTCATGTACAAAATAGCAATCCTGAAAAAGAACTGTACCAACCTGAAATAATTTCTCGATAGGAAATCAATTACCTCAGCTCTGTAGCAGCTCTGTAGTAGCTGTATACTAGTTACATCACTCTTTGAAGTAGGCTAGATAGTGCTGCATCTTCCTGTAGGAAAACTATCGCTCCTCTCTCTCCTGTGGTAGGAAGGCAGAATTTACTTAGAATTAATGGTAGTGGGTTTTTATGCTGATGAAAACCCCTTAGAATCATTTCTGAGGTAATGAATTGGTGAATAAATGATATGGAAGCAGACACTGTAAATGTATCACAAATATGATTCCAGAAATATTCTATATAGGCACATTTAAGATAATGGTACTCATCATGCTAACCATTGAATGAATTCGTATTTCTGAAACTGTAACAAATTTCATTCATTTTACATTTTATGGCTTCCTTATCTCTGTTCTGAGCATTCATATTTCTCACATGGGGCTAAAAGTACAATCAAAATCTCTAAGTGGTTTTTAATCAACACTGTTATATATATTTGTGCACATAAAAATTTCATTACTTTTTCATTGTCTGCCTATGCATCTTATTTTCTATCAGTAATCCCAATCATGTAAAAACGAGGATTAAAAATATGTGAATTTCTGGTTTCAGTGTTGGCTTAATGATACTTAATACTGAATGTCTTACAGACAGCCATGCTTGGAAGCAGAGGTTCAATCCCATTGAAACCAGGAGATCCACATGTTCTAGTGAGATGAACTACCCTATTTCTAGACCTATTAGACTAATATATTGCACTTTAATGAATTTGATTTGTAGAAAAGCTACCTGGAAATATTTTTAAGAGGGCTTAAAAAAAATCTTTTTGATTTTGATCAATCTGCAAAATCGGGTTCATGGTAAGAGAGACCTTTACTTTGGAGGAAATACTATTTTCCAGAATCTGTTAAATATTTACAGAATTTCTTCATGATAAATAATTCCAATTTTAACTGTAATTAAGTGAGAATGTCTGTGTCTTTCCCATTTCTCTCTTCACTATGAATCTTCAGCTCACTTCTTTCCCCCCTCTCCCCTTCCCCCTTTTTAATATTTACCTTTCCTCTTTTGAATAAACAAGTTATAAAACATTGTCCTTGTTTAAGTAGCATACCTAAAAACATTAAAGATTTTTTTTTCATTTTCCTGTAGAGATAAATAATTTGAGAGAATGATTTTTTTTTAAGCTGATTTGTTGAGGGTTTTTTTTTTCGGTCATTTATACCTCTCCTAAATTCTAAAGCATGAGAACTTCCAAAACAATAAAACTATAGTATTATTTTAAGTATTTTTATTCTCAGGTATTATTCACTAGTTTCCTCCAGTACAAGGTATTTTGATACTGTCTTACATGGCAGACATGAGTAATATTCTAGGTCCATAGGGAAATATTGACTTTGTAGGCCACATAAGTGAAAGACTTGTGTATTAACTCACTTCCATACCTGCAAACAAAAACTCTCAACAGGGAGAGTGGCTTTACCCGGTGCTTTGAGAAGAACATCTTAGCCCAGAGCTGTAAGTAATCTTTCTTATGATTTCTATAAATAAAATCATTTAAATAATTTATTTTATGAAACTGAGGTTGAGAAAAGGCACATACACGGATTAACCATGGCAGAGCAACACAGCAGAGGCTATAACTGAACATCATAACAGCATCAACTCAGCACATTTCCATGACATGGTTCAAAACATTCTGATTGCCGAATGAAACTTCAGATTAAACAAATACTTTTGGCAAGAAGTCTCCCACTTCAAATCTGCACAGAAGAGATCTAAAGGGAAATAAAAAGAATAGCCTTCCTCTTTATTGTTGGCGAGACAGATCCACTTAAGTGTAAAAGTGGGTAGCTCGGAACCCCATCAATTCATGGAAAAAAAAATCAGTGTAAAATATAGCTGCTCTTATGAGGTCCTAGGGCACGGTTTTTCAAACTTTGCATGATAGTGAGCCTTATCTGAAGTCAAAATTTATTGTACTTCCCTCTTCCTCCCACACCCATGCCATTTTATATAAAAGTGGGAGTAAAACTTGTTTCACTTATAAGTTTATCTAACTTTTGTGTATTTTGAGACACTGTGGCTAGGACACTCTGAAACAAGCAAGGGTTGCAGAAGGTTTGACAAGGTTGGTAGAAGAGGTAGTATTTTTATTTAAACTAGCTGATACAACTGGTGAAAATGAACAGACTCTTAGACAGACTAAAATTCATTAATCAGGGCTGGAGAGTAGCAAAACCAAGCTGCACATGATTCTTCTTGTATAATTAAAATTATTTTAAGTAATTAAACTCCTACAGAGAAAACAGTTGCTAACATGAATGCACAGGGATGAGTCAGCAAGAAAACTATAAGCTCTAAGTGTTCATACTGAATCTAAGATTATATTTTTTTATCCATAGTTCTACTGTGAATATACACAGCTAAAAATTTAGTTACCAAGGTCTTTATTTTTTAATGATTTGTAGATCCCCTTTGAACACATGGGCTGCGGAGGAAAACTGAGGATTGTTTATGATAAAGTTTTCTCCTAACCTTTGCCATGTTGTGATGAAAATGGTTGATAGTTTCATGCACATCCTTCTCATGATTCTGTTTGATGTAATGTATGAGCAAGGCCCATGGAAACTAATGGTTCTTTGGGGCACTTATATTGATTATGGTTTATATGTTGCTATTTATGGATTTTGCATTTGCTGTGCCAGTAAGGTTTGGTTCTCATGGGTGTTTGTTGGTACACGTGGAATTCACTTTGAGTTTTGAGTTTGGCACAACTGGAAGGATAACTTGAAAAGAGAAGCAGCAAAGGTTTCCAGGAAGAATTCTTCCAGGATGTGTTTTAGCAATTGCTGTAACTAACAATTTTCATTTCTATACATGTTGGGTAGTATTCAGCGAGAGTTTCCTTTTTGCACTGGCAGCCTCACAGATGGTGTTCAGGTGGCTAATGCAAACACACAGCCTTTTCTTTCAAGGCAGTTCTGCAGATTGGTGATGTTGGTGATGTGAGAACAGATGTAGTAGTACACAAGGGTCTGGGTGTATATTACAGCTTTTTCTACTGTGTTTTGGATCATGCCAGAGATTGTGAAGCGTATGCTAATTTGTGTTTTATATGTATATATATAGGGTAATTTGTATTGTCTTTTTTTTTGCCATCTACATTATGTAGAAAGATAAAGTTCACATACCAATATAGGAGGGGTAGTAAATACTGAATTTACAACTGAAATCAGGGGGAAAATTCCGATTAAAGTGTATAGGGATAAGTGTATTTGAGACACTGTGTAGGTTTGGTGTCCCCATTTTCTCAATTACCCTCCCAGGAGTAGATCATACACAGACTGGCATAACGGTGCGGGGCAGATATGTTAGGGTACTTTTTCAAATTTTGGTTAACCTTTTCTATCGATCTGCACAATTTATTAGGAGCTGTAGCCACCTCCATTGAAAAAACACCGATTTATGAATATCAGCATTCTATTAATGGAGAGAAACAATTTTACTCTCTTTTCAGTCATCCTTCCTCATCAACAGAATCCATTTTGAAATCATCCACTGTACAACTAAGAAACCATGGGCAGATAAATCCTCTGAGTTGTGACTACTTATTAAGATACTCACATATTGAACCATACTGTCCTTGTCAAGATTTTCAGCATTTTAGATCTGCAGAGACATTTTCTCACACTGCCTCTGAAGAAACAGAAAACTGCCAGGGTACGGAGGTGTCCTTTTCTGTGACATATCCATTCCTATATGAGCTGTTTTGCATGCAGTTCAGGTGTGTATATATATTTCAGTACAGATATTAATAAACAGAATTCTGGAGTTACGTATATATTTATCAACCTGATAAAGTCTAAATCCAAAACATATATTTTTATATATTTATATATACATCAGTTGCATACAGACACACACACACACATTTAAATTATGGTATTAACTCTTACAGTGTAAAACTCCTATCACATATGTTTAATTATTCTTTACTTGTAAGGCAAATAAATATCAGTAAAAATGACAAGGAAGTGATGGGAATCACATGTAACTTTGGAAAAAAAAAAGTAAGGTCCCACAAAATTAGGGCATCTGACAAAGAGATTTAAAATACAAAGACTTGCTCTTTCAAATTCTGATATGTAATTTTTACAGAAGTATACCTGTTGACTTCGTTTAGATTGTAAAGAGAGGTAGTGTTGTACACCTGACTGTACATTGAGTCAGAGAAGTACTCTAAACTTGTGTACATTGAAACAATTTTATGTGATTCACTTTCTAGCACACATCAGCTGTTCAGCTAACATACAGCCTGCATTCCTATTTGCAGTTTATGAAATGTAATGTTTTACTAGGCTGCGGTCCTCCCTTGCCTCCTCAGCTGAGAGTGACGTGGAGGGCTAGGAAGGTGCGGACACCCTTATCAGCCCCTGACGCCCGATTCCTCCTTACACCCCTGGGAACTCCCAGCACAGCCCTGAAAGCTGTTCTAATGCCCCTAGGCTGCAGGAGGCAGAGCCAGGCGTTCAGAGAAGGTTCATGCGCCTCTGCAGAGCCCAAGAAGACCCCTCACCGCCTGCACCCTCAGGACGCACATACCTCACACACAGTGCAATGCAGAGGGAGCTCAGACCCTTATGAAATGAGGACAGTATCTGTCTCTGGCTGCCACAGACAGCTCACCACGCGTGTTCTTCTGCACTGCTGCAATGTCAGATAAAATATCACAGTCTAAGTAGAATAAAAATTAGATGCTGGCAATTCTCCTAACACCTGCATATATTAGGGAAAGGATGACTAGATTTTGTTCTGGAAAGACATAATTATGTCAGCTTGCTCCAGACAGTGCAGACTGAGGCATTTGTCTGCATAATCTTTCAGAAGATTTACCTGAAAGCCAGGACCTCTCTGCCTGAGGGCCTCACCAAGAGCCCAAGTGGTGGCTGGATCACTCCAAGGGCACCAGGACATACTGGCAGTTTTCCCACCTCATGGCCTGCTCAGGCTGGCAATCTTGAGAAAGAAACACCGGCTGGTGTAACTCTCCCTCTGCCTCGTCTACTGCTTGTAGGAAGAGTCACATGGGAGGCAGCACCCAGGTCTTGGAGTGGGGAGCCTAGCACAACCAGAGACCTCTCTCCTTTCCCTAGCTGCCCGCCTTGGTTGCCTTCACTTGCATGTTCCCGGTAAGGACCAGAAGCCCTGCGAAATAGTTAGAAAGAACCATGTCTCAGCAACTGTTACAGTTTACTATAGTTTGTTCAGGAGAAACACTCCCTTTCCTGTCTGGCCCTGCGTGTACATTTTCTCCTTCCTCACCCGCTTCAACTTCTCATGCTTACAAGGTAGAACTGTTGAGAACTCGTGTTGCAGCAAACGGGGAAAAGCTCATTGCCACCACCCATCTAAAGACCACCCTAAACTTTTAGTTTTATTTTATACATAATTCAGAGCTCTTCCTAATTTGGCCAATATCCTTATGATAGCATCAACAGTAGTTATGTTTAGGAAGCACAGGAAAATTAAGGGAATATAGTAATGCAAAGACAAGCAAAGAGGCACAGTCGCTATTACCCACTGAAGTTCTAACTAACCATTGCTAACTCTATTTAATTCACAGGAACATTTTGGGATTTATTTAGGGAATAAAATTGAAATTTAAGATGCCCAAAATAATATTTTTTCTTAGCCGTCACTAATCATATGCTCACAGGGCAGAGTATATACTCATATACTCTTTCAAAGGAGATTAAACTGCTTGTGTCCCATTATGTAAAGGAAACATCGTTGTTGCTAAACTGTTTTGCATGGAAGCCATTTTAACGTCGACCGGTTACAGTGATCAACATAATGCTATGAAAATTTTTAGGAGTCAGGACAAATGGAGCGTTTTATGGAGGGAAGACTGTTGGACAAATTAGTTTAAGAGAGCAAATTATAAGACCTGAAGCATTTACTGAAGGTGCAGGGAGGGTGTACACAGTAAGAATGAGGAGGAATATGATAAAGATTGTGTATTTATTATGTGCATAGCTATTTATCATTTTAGTTGTTAACATTCTAAGCTTTTAACTTGTTCATTTTTTCTCCTTTTCCTCTCTTTTTCTTCTACTTTTTATTTCACTTTCCCCCACAACTTCCCCCTCCACACACACAGGCATGCAAAATATTCTTTTCTCTGCATTTTTTTTCTTCCGATAATTATGACATAAAGAAGGAAATCTCGTGGGGGATTCCATATTCCCTCTCCTGCTTTTAACACTACCATAAAAAGGTTTAGCCAGTACTGAATACTGAGGACCTCTCTCTTATTCTGTAGCTGAATGAAGTACTTGCCTTCAGAGTAGGACCCAGGGGTTAAAAGACAGAAGCAGACGGGTAAGCAGGACTTTGGTCCTGGGTGAAGGCGAGTGCTGTCTCACAAAGAAGAAAGATTTGCAGGCAGACCACAGTGGGGGCAGCTGCACAAGAGGCCGATTCTACTACATTTGAATATCTCCAACATGCTACAATAGCTGTTTTACTTTCCTGTATGTGAACTAGATAAAAGGACTAGAAAATGCTAGTCATGCTGCCATAGGTTTCTGGAAATGAAGAGGAGAAAGCAGATGTTAGCACTTGTGCAAAGGAAAAGTCAGCATTCTGAGTACTGGGGAGTAATTCCTTAGGAAAGAAATGCAAGTAGAAAAATGATAAGGAAGCCTTATCACCAAGGTAGGGAGGTGTTGATTACATTGAGAAATGTGATGAGCAATACCTAAGAAGTTAGTTCTTAAGACCTGTTGTGACTCAAGAGGAAATGAATGTAGCATGTATTCTCAAATTAATTTACATCTAGGCAAAGACGATGAAGTGAAAATAAATAACATTAAATAGACCAGAAGAGTGATCAGTGATCTTCTCAAACCCTTGGGAGAACCACAAAGCAGGTGAAAAGGGAAATATTTTTTTTTTTGAAAAAAAAAAAAAAGGGAGAGTTAATTCATAACACAGAGACTGGGAAAATCCAGACATTTTGCAAAGTCATTCAGTAACACATGGGAAACACAGTCAGAATGAACATCATGCCAGGCAGATGCTGCCCTACTTCCTTAGTGTAATGGCAATCATTGTACAACCCCCTCATCAAGTATGCTGTTTCTCTCCCTTAAGGTACCTTTAATTTTTCCTCTTTCAAGAACAGGAGCAGTGCTTCAATAGAGGAGAAGGTGCAGACAAACAAATGAGCAGGGAGAGGGAGAAATCATTAAGTCTGCATGTAAGCAAAGACTGCAAAGGACAGGAGATGGGTAAATGCAGGATAAAGAGGAGGGAAGGATACAGAGGAGATAAAGGAATGGAGAGGTAATAGCCGCTGCCAGTCATCACTTCAAAAAAAGGGAAACTCTGTTCCTGTTCTGAGAATCTATTTATTAATGTTTGTTGCTAAAAGTATTGAAAAAGACACAATAGTTAAAAAGAAAAAAAATCCCTGAAATTGTCTATGTTTGTTTTATGTTTCCCATTTCCATCATTTACACTGATGGAAATTTATATAATACAAATCTAAGTTAAAATGATTTTTTTGTGTTTTCCTGGGATTAGTACCACATTGAAATCCTTTCCTGTTTCCCTCTTCCACACTTAGATATTTCAGATTAGTTCCAAGTGCATCAAGTAAACACAGCAGGGAAAAAAATGAGCTTGATTTAATCACACTCAAATAAAGCTTTTTTCCTTCATATTTCTATTATAAGTATCCATTATTTTGCAGATGGGATATCCCAGTGTAAAGAAATACAAGACAAACCTTCCTATCTATATATTTTTAGAGTACACAAAACTAGCTTAAGTTTCTAAGACTCCCTGTTGTGAGGTCAATCTTCTGTTTATTTATATTCAATACAGATTGTTGTATTGAAAAGCAGAAGAAAGGTTTATATGTGTCAAGGGTGTATGAAAAAATGGTTACTGTCTTGCAACAGTTTGACAGTGCAGGGATAGAGAAGGAAAGGCAGAAGTTGAAAAGCTACCCAGTTCCGGTAAACACACTAGAAAGAGGTCAAAGATGAACTTTTACTGTAAGCCTCTCAAAAACCCCCCAAACGTTCTAAAAATGGCAGCCACATCTCATTAGGAAACCATTATCCATCTGACTCAGATGTCTTCATAAGGAAAAGGTCACAGAGTAGCCTCCTCTCTGACCACCATAAGTCAGAGAAGTAAGTCTCTTATTTTCCAAAATTCCAGTTAAAATATTATCGGCTACAAAATATGATCTCTAATTACATTAGTCTTCATCCAGAACACTTAAAACTAGTACATCTTCAACTATGATTAACATAACTTTTTACATCAAACACAAAATTTAAATAGTATAATTCTAAGTTTTTCAGATTTTGTTCCCAGCAAGGTATGCTGGGTTTTTTTCACTCAGCCAATGCTCCTGCATCCTCAGCAGTACCCATTAGTGCTGGGAACTTCCTGCTGATTCAAACTTCAAATTAAATTAAGAATCGCAGTAATAAGAATGTATACGACAAATAATAAGAATCTCTAAACTCATTGCTAGTTGGAGGAAAACAGACTAATTTAAATCTCTTATTGAAAAAGGATAGTTAGCTTGTAAAGAACTGATTTTAAGGTAGGAAGCAGAATTAACTTTTTTTTTAACTTCATCAAGCTAAGCCTAATAAGGTGAAAGTATAATTATATTTGTTTAGAGTTCTTTTGTGTAGTGCATTTTGATTTTAATGTAATCACTTAGAAATTAGGGGAGAAAAAGGAGAGTCAACTCATCTACTCCAATCAATTTTTTTTTTGTTACTCAAGATTTGGTATTATTTTAATGCAATAAAATATTTTTCTAGACACATACGCATTGCATATTTTAGCAATATTTTGTGTGACGAAATTCCCAAACAAGTTTTTTCACACTGGCTTGTATGTAGGTTAATGGCATATATGTTAATGCAACCCATCTAATATGACAAGAACAGATATTGCCTTTTTGATCATTGGAAGAAAGAAAGCTGATTGCTAAATTGTCAAAGGGCAAATAATCTAATTTCTTAGGTTATTCGGAAAGAACAGTTTAGAGTACAGGAAAGCAGGTTTTAAAATTGCAGTGAGCAGATGTAATTCTGTTCAAGCTGAAGTCTATACAATAGTAGTACATTACCACCTATGGAAAATGTGGCAAGGAATAGAATTATTATGCTATGAGACTGCCACAGGTGTCAACGTGATATCAGAGTATTTCTTTCGCTCTATAAAATACTAGAAGTTGACTGACAAGTATATTTTTATATATATTGATTTCTCTTAGCCTTCAATTCAAGTTGGACTGGAATACCAAGTTGAACAGGTTATCATCACTTTTATCACTCTTCTGTCCTTACAGGTTGAGAACTATTTTTTCCTAAACCAGCTTTCTGTTTTATTACTTGCTAAGTGCCATTGCATGATTTCCACATACCTATACCAATGATGCTGCACTTCGCCTTCAAGAAAAGTGCTAGAGACTTTTGTAGAAGCCTTAGAAATTAAGTAGAACACAGTAAACCACTGATTATAGGGATTATTGACCCTATTTTAAGCATATTCTGTGTAAATTCTCCTTGTGTGTGAAATTAGCTGCACAAATAAATGAAAATCTGTGATGAATTTTTAGCTTGTATAAAGTTTTCCTTCATCCTGGTCTTCTGTCTTTGATCTTTGGATTACACTTTAATCTTACTAACATATTTGGTTGTTTTTGAGGAGAAAAGGACATTGTGGAAAGTGTCTGAATAATAAGTAAGCTTAAATTAGCAAATAGCAAATCAGATAAGCATATAATTCAAATTGACTGAACTAAAGTAGCTCAGCTGTTTTGCTAGGACTCATAGAATCTCTAAGTACTTGAATTATTTTTTTTTTCAGAAGGAGAATGTGAAAAGGAGAATTTTATTGTTTTTTATTATTATTACTGTTTTGTTTACTGTTAAGATGTTTAAGAACATACAGATCATATATAGATCTATAGAACATATATAGATCTCTTTTTTATAATACTACATGTTGCTTGCTAAGTTACTAAACTTATTGATATGGTAATTTATTGAAAAAAATCTCTATTTCATGTGCAGACACTAAATAATTTCAGAAAAATATTTTGACCTTATTTTAATTTGATAGCTAACAATAATGCCTTATAAAATTCCCACTGAACTTTGTCCATAGAAGTTGCAACACTATGCAAGTGCTTGAATGTAAAAGTCTTCTATTTTAAATCACTCATATCTTTAAAATAACTAAGGCTTCTCTCCAGTATTCAAATGCAATTTTCCAAGCAGGAAATTTTAAATAAATGGACTGAAAAAAAAAAGGGACAAGTATTATGGCATGGTTAGACTAAAACACTATACAGAATGGTCAGACAAACATGTGTGGTAATTGAAGATTCAGCGTTGATACCATATACAATAGTTTGAAAGAGAAGAAAGGAAATTTCATGGCAACAGTTTATCCACTCATGAGAATCAGAGTCTCCTCATGCAAATAGTTCAATAATTAGCATACTGAGGCAAGACTCTCAAAATATATGTGCTGTATCAGAAAAACTGGCAAAAAGGCTTGGCAGGAGCACCAGAATGCATACTTCTTTCTCTGCAGACTCAGTTTATGAAGCCAAAGCTCTCTGTGAAAAAAGGCACTTTTCCTACCCTTCAATGCAGCAGGCTTCATGCAAATAGCCTTGTAAGTGGGATAAGAAGAGCAGCCCCCTGACTGTAAGAGTAAATGCACTTGTTCATGCTGGTGGTTGGTGGACAGCCCAAGGGGAGTGCTCCTCTTTGCAGCTACTCTGCTACAGCCCAGAGAAAAGGTATTTTTAAGGCTGTCTAGATACTGTATATTTCTGATCTCAATCCACTCTAAATTTCATACAGGCAAATCATAAACATCAGAAAAAAATAATGCAATAATACAGCATAAAATGGAATTTAAATACCTGGAAATTGATTTCAATGGAAGGAAGGAGTTCCTTACTTCATTACCCTGGGAGAGTGCTATTAAACATCAGTATGGCTCTGTTTTCCTTCATCTTCATCGTCTGCTTGTGTTTTGCTTTAAATGCAAGTCATGCTAATAAGCTAAATGTCCAGCCACACAGGACTAAAGAGCTGGGCTAAGATGGATTATTATTATTATTATTTTATTTCAATAGGTAGCATGGATGTTCTTTTTCAATACCATGAATACAGATCCAGTCCTATAAACATCTTCAAGTTGTTTTTCCACAGCTTATATTCTCAACATACGAGTTTCAGCAAACTCATCTACAATCAGGTCATTTTCTCTCCCCTCCCTCTTCAAAGCTATGTGTTCCTGACAGCTTCTGCACAAAGCCACAGCTGTACTCAGAAACTGAGTGTCTAGAGCTAAAATGAGGCACACTGTGACCAGCTCAGGCCGCAGAGCTTTCTAAGGAGTCACTGGAGGGACACATGGCCAAAGCTGCTTCCACGTCATTTACTGAACTGAAATCTGATACCCGAGCAAACATTTCGTAATCTCCACCATGAGGAGAGCACACGTCCGGCCATATGATAGAGGACAGCAAGAGGTACACAAGTGGCCACATGGCAGGATATGTTCCTCCTAAGCACATCAGGCCACCAGGAGGGTACCCCGGCACACCATGTCAACATACTTCCATTTACCATCCTCCAGGGGCCAGGAGGGGAGCAGAACAGTCACGGCCCTTCCTAGCCTTGACGGCCCTGTCACAGCACAAGGTGTGACGGAAGGATGTGAGGAGGAGCAGGACAGAGGCCTCACTCCATGGGCATCTCCACATCCACTCAATGGCATTGCTTGTTCCAGTAATGCAGCAATAGCCAAAGCCTCGGAGAGGCTGTTCTGCTGCTCTATCCTCAGTCAGTCCCAGAAATACAAAGGCTGCAGGTATAGCTGGGAATACAGCTGTAAGGAAGCAAGACACAGGTCTGCTGCGAAAGGCAGTGAAGGGGAAGCAGGAGGCGAGGACAGTCCCTGCTGGAAGAGAAGTTAGGGAAACGCTGATGGCTGAACTCTTGTTGGAGATCAGCCAAAGACTCTGTTGAGTTCTGTATTTCTTTGCCAAAGACATAGTTTAAAATAGGGTTTGTTTGTGACTCTTTTTTCTCCCTTACACAGCTCCTTATTTTGGCCTTCCTTCACCTAGTACTGCTCGTGTGTTAAACAATCAGTCACGTAGACAGGTCATAAATGTCATAAAAGAGTTTATAATAGAAATTCTGAGAGTAGCTGAAGTGCCCACTGCAGGGAATTGCTCTGCAAGCCTGTATTTGCACAGCCCTTGCTAAGAAACCCATCCCATTAAAACTCTTGTTTACAGAAGATGCACCTGTTCTGGGTCTTGATGGCATCTAAGACGTCAGCAGAGTTGCTGATCAGAACAAACTGCTCCTTCTAATGCCTTTAAGCTGAAGAGCTTGGTGTGGCAGCACTTCATATTTAAGTACCAGGACATCTGCTCTTTCATGGAACAAGTTATTTTAACTATGAAGGTATTCATAATGTCATGGGAGCTATTGAAAATTATATTACTGATGTCTTTATTTTTAAACAGCCTCACAACTGACATGTGATTGTAGCTGCACAATCCATGTGGCCTTTTCAAACAGAAGCACCTCTACATTTTACCATGAGAAGTGTTTTGTTGTTGTTGTTCGGTGGTGGTGGTTTTTTTTTCTTTACTGAGCAAAAACATGGGTTTAAAACCCAAATGCTCCATTGTTTCAGGCTGTTTAATCTAACTTAGTTTTTGGGTAGCCTACTGTTACCAAAATCTGTAAATCTTGTTTCAGAGTGAAAGGATAATCTTGTTAATTCACTGATCTGGGATTTAGAAGCTCTGAACTCTGCATCCCAATCTGCCACGGACCATTTGCAACAGACGAAAACAGTAATCCCTGCAGTTCTGCATTGCACACCATCTGGGCCAGGGAACCTCCCTTATTTAGTACTTGGAGTACAGTGGAACTCAAATGTCATTGTAATACAAATAATAAAAACTGTAGTATAACAGCTAACCTGTCAAAGCTGTTGAGCTCCTCTTGGTCATGTGCCAATATCTGATGAAACACTGCAGGAATCATGACTGAGAAACAGCTCAGTTCCCCGGCATGGGGTTAAGCTGCAGCAGCAAATCAAGTCCAGCCATAGCTTCTGTCAGGGGTGCTGTCTGCTGCCCACAGTGACGGGACCAGCGGTGTGACTGGCCTCGGGGGACAGGAATAGCAGCACCTTGAGTTTTTGGAACATCAGAGGAACAAGTCATGCAGAATTGCTGGCTGACATCAAAGTTGCCGTGCTGCTCCCCTCATCACTTCTGAAGCCCACAGACAAACCGCAAATTGCATACAACTAGAAAAGCATCAGGAAGAGATAAATCAAACAAAAAGACAGTTCAGCTT
>JAUBNY010000225.1:642055-697230 GCA_032275445.1 Crypturellus soui | reverse complement strand
CTTAAGACCTGCTGGTGACTCAAGAGGAAATGAATGTAGCATGTATTCTCAAATTATTTTACATCTGGGCAGAGATGATGAAGTGAAAATAAATAATATTAAATAGACCAGAAGGGTGACCAGTGGTCTTCTCAAACCCTTGGGAGAACCACAAAGCAGGTAAAAAGGGAAATGTTTTTGTTTGCAAAAAACAAACAGGAGAGTTAATTCATAACACAGAGACTAGGAAAATCCAGGCATTTTGAAGAGTCATTCAGTAACATATGGGAAACACAGTCAGAGTGAACATCATGCCAGGCAGAAGCTGCCCTACTTCCTTAGTGTAATGGCAATCATCATACAACCCCCTCATCAACTATGCTGTCACTCTCCCTTAAGGTAGCTTTAATTTTTCCTCTTTCAAGAGCAGGAACAGTGCTTCAATAGAGGAGAAAGTACAAACAAATGAGCAGGGAAAGGGAGAAATCATTAAGTCTGCATGTAAGCAAAGACTACAAAGAGGAGGAGATGAGTAAATGCAAGAGGACAGGGTATGGAAAAGAGAAAGGAATCAAGAGGTAATAGCTGCTGTCAGCCAGCACTTCAGAAAAAAAAAGCTAGAAACTAGATCCACAAAAAGTGGTTTGGCATTTAACTCCATTTGTTTCAGAGGAAGCAAAATTCCTAAATATCTCTTCTGGTGTGGGATTCCTTGCCCACAAAAAGGATAGTTACAATGGAGGTCCTAGAATGCTGCTAATATATCCTACTTAATAATTCTCATCACAACTGCAGTAAAAAACAATTGTGTCAATGCCATAGTGTAGCAAACACAACTCATTTAAATTGATGATATTTTGTGTGAAATTATTAGGATATAACTCAGTATGCTTTGTTAATCAAGCAACTTGCTTAAAGAATTAAACTTTAATATATGTTAATTGTTCTCTGATGTTTAAAAATAGATTAGTTAGGCGGGATGCATAATTTTTATTTGCTGAAAGAATAAAGTTGGGCACATGACAAATTAGTCATATTGCACAGAATCATAATTCTGCAAGCTACGTGAAGAAATATAGGTGACTGAGGTATTGAACATATATCTGCATGTATATACATAGATTTTTGTGTTTGTATACTTTCTGTAATTCTCCTTACTTGAAAACTGAATAACAGCAAATTGAGCTTCAATTCATGTGAGCCTTGCTATCTGACTATTTACATTTTAAACATAGCAAATAAATATTTATTTAAAAAGGCATTTATCCATTGGGTGTTTTTAAAGAAAACAGTGGGGAAATATTCCTGTTCCTCTATTCTAAATATTTGCAAAAGCATTTTTTTAAAAGAACATTTCATAAATATTGAATTTGGCAGTGTTATCTTTTAAGGAAGAAAATATCTTTTTGAAAAGAGCTACTTATGTAGGTGAACACTCTGTTCTGAAAAACTATTAATGTTTGCTGCCAAAAATATTGAAAAAGTGGACACAAGACACAGTAGTTAAAAAAAAAAAAAAACTCCTCGAAATTGTCTATGTTTGTTTTATAAGTTTCCATTCCATTTCCACCAATGGAAATTTATATAATATAAATATAAGTTAAAATTAATTTATTGTGTTTTCCTGGGAATAGTACCACACAAAAATCCTTTCCTGTTTCCTTCTCCCACACTTAGATATTTCAGATTCTAGTTCCAAGTGCATCAAGTAAACACAGCAGTGAATAAATGAGCTTGATTTAATCACACTTAAATAAAGCTTTTTTCCTACATATTTCTATGATAAGTAACCATTATTTTCCAGATGGGATATCCCAATATAAAGAAATACAAGACAAACCTTGCTGTCTATATATTTTTAGAATACACAAAACTAGCTTGAGTTTCTAAGACTACCTGTTATGCGAGGTCAATCTTCTGTTTACTTATATGCAATATAGATTGTTGTATCAAAAAAGCAAGAGAAAGGTTTATATGTGTCAAGGGTGTATGAAAAAAATGTTACTGCCTCACAACAATTTGACAGTGCAGGGATAGAGAAGAAAAGGCCAAAGTTGAAAAGCTACCCAGTTCCAGTAAACACACTGGAAAGAGGTCAAAGATGAACTTTTACTGTAAGCCTCAAAAAAAAACCCCAAATGTTCTAAAAACGGCAGCTGCATCTCATTAGGAAACAATTATCCGTCTGACTCAGAAGGCTTCATAAGGAAAAGGTCACAGAGTAGCCTATTGTCTGACCACCATAAAGTGGTAAGTCTCTTATTTTCCAAAATTCCAGTTAAAATATCAGTTACAAAATACGATCTCTAATTACATTAGTCTTCACCCAGAACACTCAAAACTAGTACGTCCTCAACTATCATTAACATAACTTTTTAAATCAAATACGGAATTTAAATAGTATAATTCTAAGTATTTCAGATTTTGTTCCCAGCAAAGTATGCTGGATTTTTTCACTCAGCCAATGCTCCTGATCTTCTCAGCAGTACCCATTAGTGCTGGGAACTTCCTGCTAATTCAAACCTCAAATTAAATTAAGAATTGCAGTAATAAGAATGCATACAATAAATAATAAGAATCTCTAAACTTCATTGCTAGTTGGAAGAAAACATACTTATTTAAATCTCTTATTGAAAAAGGATAGTTAGCTTGTAAAAAAACTGATTTTCTTTAAGGTAGGGATACTAAATGATAAACTAAAAAGGAGATTGAACTCATCTATTCCAATCCATTTGTTTCATTACCCAAGATTTAGTATTATTTTATTCAATAAAATATTTTTCTAGATGCATACACATTGCATATTTTAGCAATATTTTGTGTGAAGAAATTCCAAACCAAGTTTTTTCCATGCTGGTTTATGGCATATATGTTAATGCAACCTGTCTAATATGATAAGAACGGGTGTTTCTTTTTTGATCATTAGAAGAAAGGAAGCAGATTGTTAAGTTGTTCTACTATTACAAATAATCTAATTTCTTAGGTTATTTGGAAAGAACTGTTTAGAGCACAGGAAAAAGAGGTTTTAAAACTGCAATGAGCAGATGCAATTCTGTTCAAGCTGAAGTCTATACAATAGTAGTACAGTACCACCTATGGAAAATGCTGTAAGGAATATAATATGTAGAAAACTGAATGCTGTAAGGAATGGAATCATCATGCTACGGCACTGCCACAGGTGTCAGAGTGATAACAGAATATTTCTCTCGCTCCATAAAATACTAGAAGTTGACTGACAAATATTTTTATATATATTGATTTCTCTTAGCCTTCAATTCAAGTTGGACTGGAGTACCAAGTTGAAAAGGTTATCATCACTTTTATCACTCTTCTGTCCTTATGGGTTGAGAACTATTTTTCCTAAACCACCTTTCTGTTTTATTAATTGCTAAGTGCCACTGTATGATTTCCACATGTACCTATACCAAAGATGCTGCACTTAGCCTTGAAAAAAAGTGCTAGAGACTTTTGCAGAAGTCTTAGAAATTAAGTAAAACACAGTAAAAGGGGATACCATTAATTATAGGGATTATTGACCCCATTTTAAGCATATTCTGTGAACTTTCCTTGTATGTGGAAGTAGTTGTACAAATAAATAAAAACCTGTGATTAATTTTTATCTTGCATAAAGTTCTCCTTTATCTCAGTATTCAAATGTAATTTTCCAAGCAGAGAATTTTGAATAAATGGACTAAAAACAAAAAAAAGGATCAGCATTATGACATGTTTAGACCAAAACACTATACAGAATTGTCAGACAAATATGTAGGGTAATTGAAGATTCAGTGTTGATACCATATATAACAATAGTTTAGAAGAGAAGAAAGGAAAGTTCATGGCAACAGTTAATCCAATCACGCAGAATCAGAGTCTCCCCATGCAAATAGTTCAATAATTAGCATACTGAGGCAAGACTCTCAAAGTATATGTGCTATATCGAAAAAATGGCAAAAAGGCTTGGCAGGAGCAGCAGAACACATACTTCCTTCTCTACAGATGCAGTTTATGAAGCCAAAGCTCTCTGTGAAAAAAAAGGCACTTTTCCTACCCTCCAACATGGGCAGGCTTCATGCAAATAGCCTTGTAAGTAGGATGAGAAGAGCAGCCCCCGATTGTAAGAGTAAATGCACTTGTTCAAGCTGGTGGCCAGTGGACAAGGACAACGCTGTGAGACAGCCCGAGGGGAGTGCTCCTGTTTGGCAGCTACTCTGCTAGAGCCCAGCTTAGACAGCAACAGACTAACAGCAGTAGGGTGTACTCCTAGGAGTAAAGTTATTTTAAAGGCAATCTAGATACTGTATATTTCTGATTTTAATCCACTCTGAATTTCATACAGACAAATCGTAAACATCAGAAAAAAATAATGCAATAATAGAATATAAAATGAAATTTAAATACCTGGAAATCGATTTCAATGGAAGGAAGGAGTTCCTTACTTCATTACACTGGGAGAGTGCTATTAAACATCAGTATGGCTCTGTTTTCCTTCATCTTCATCATCTGCTTGTGTTTTGCTGTAAATGCAAGTCATGCTAATAAGCTAAATGTCCAGCAATGCAGTACTAAAGAGCTGGGCTAAGATGGATTTTTATTATTATTATTTTATTTCACTAGGTAGTATGGATGTTCTTTTGCAATATGATGAATACAGATCCAGTCCTACAAACATCTTCAAATTGCTTTTCCACAGCTTATATTCTCAACATACGAGTTTCAAATTCATCTACAATCAGGTCATTTTCTCTCCCCTACCTCTTCAAAGGTATGTGTTCCCAACAGCTTCTGCACACAGCCACAGTTGTACTCAGAAACTGAGTGTCTAGAGCTAAAATGAGGCACACTGTGACCAGGCCAGGCCACAGAGCTTTTTAAGGAGTCACTGGAGGGACACGCGGCCAAAGCTACTTCCACGTCACTTACTGAACTGAAATCTGACACACAAGCAAACGTTTTGTAATCTCCACCATGTGCAGAGTACACATCGGGCCATATGATAGGGGATAGTGGTGTTTGGTCCCAGCAATAGGTACACAAGCAGCCACATGGCAGGATATGTTCCTTCCAAACACATCAGGCCACCAGGAGGGTACCCTGTCATATCATGTCAACATACATCAATTTGCCACCTTCTGGCATTCAGGAGGGGAACAGAGTAGTCAAGGCCCTTGCTAGCCTTGATGGCCCCCGTCACAGAACAAGGTGTCATGGAAGTGTGTGGGGAGGAGCAGGATGGAGGCCACATCCTATGGGCGTCTCCACATCCACTCAAAAGTATCACTTGTTCCAGTATGACAGCAACAGCCAAAGTCTCTGAGAAGCTGCTCTGCTGCTCTATCCTCAGTCGATCCCAAAAATACAGAGGCTGCAGGTATAGCTGGGGATATAGCTGTAAGGAAGCAAGACAAAGGCCTGCTGTGAAAGATAGTGAAGGGGAAGCAGGAGGGGAGGACTGTCCCTGCTGGAAGAGAAGCTAGGTTAGGCTCTTGCTGGAGATCAGCCAAAGTCTCAGTTGAGTTCTGGATTTCTTTGCCAAAGACATTTTAGAATAGGGTTTGTCTGTGACTTTTTCTCTCCCTTACATAGTTCCTTATTTTGGCCTGCCTTCATCTACTACTGCTTGTATGTTAAACAATCAATCACGTAGACAGGTCATAAATGTCAGAAAAGAGTTTAGAATAGAAATTCTGAGACTAGCTTAAGTGTCCAGCGCAGAGAATTGTTCTGCAAGCCCGTATTCGCACGGCCCTTCGTAAGAAACCTATCCTATTAAAACTCTTGCTTATAAAAGATGCACCTGTTCTGAGTCTTGATGGCATCTAAGATGTCAGCAGAGCTGTTGATCAGAACAAACTGCTGCTTCTAATGCCTTTAAGCTGAAGAGTTTGGTGTAGCAGCACCAGAGATGGGTTTTTTTTGGTGTTTTTTTTTTTTTTTCTCTTCTTCTCTTTACTAAGCAGAAGCATGGTTTAAAATCCAAATGCTTCATTGTTTCAGGTAGTTTAGTCTAACTTAGTTTTTGAGTGGCCTGCTGTTATCAAAACCTCTCAATCTTGTTTCAGAGTGAAAGGATAATCTTGTTAATTCACTGATCTGGGATTTAGAAGCTCTGAACTCTGCATCCCAATCTGCCACAGACCATTTGCAACAGACGAAAACAGTAATCCCTGCAGTTTTGCATTGCACACCATCTGGGCCAGGGAACCTCCCTTATTTAGTATTTGGAGCACAGCAGAACTCAACATGTCATTGTAACACAAATAATAAAAACTGTAGTATAACAGCTAACCTGTCAAAGCTGTTGAACTCCTCTTAGTCATGTGCCAATATGTGATGAAACACTGCAGGAAACATGACTGACAGAAACAGCTCGGTTCCCCAGCATGGGGTTAAGCTGCAGCAGCAAAACAAGTCCAGCCATAGCTTCTGTCAGTAGTACTGTCTGGTGGCCGCAGTGATAGGACCAACAGAGTGCGACTTCATTGCTCAGAGGTGGATAAGGGCACAACGTGGCCATGTTTTTCTATTTTCTTCCATGTAAGCCAACTCAGGTACACGAGGAAAAATATTTTGCCAGTTTACCCTGCCAAAAAGAACAGGTGGTTGCACAGCTTCCTCTAAAAGGCATAAAAAGACCCACATCCAAGGAGGTAAGAAGGAAATAAACACACTTCTATGGGGATGAACTCAAGGGCAGAATCAGCTCACGTGAATGTTTTTGCCATCAGCACAATACCGCTCCAGGGCCTCATTACTGAAGTCACAAATGCAGACAAATATAAACATGGGAATCGTATTTCAGTCAGCTACCACCCGCAGGGGAGCAGAACAGGATCTCACTCATTTATGGTTAGCCTTAATAGCATTTATTGGTTTGTTTCTGCAAAGTGAACTTAAGCATTACTGACAATATAATGAAATGGTTCTCTGAAGCCCTGATCCAAACCATCTGAACCATATGCCAAGAACAGTCTTACCTTCTCCCATCCCCTGACCCCACAAGCCTTTCCTCATCAGTAAAACAAGTCCTTGCTTATTTTTCACATTATTTTTCACTCCCCTCTGCTTCATCACAAGTTTTCTACAGTCTTGTCTTTACTCCAATGAGTAAAGACAATGAGCTCAGTTTTCATATCCAGAGATTTAGAATTAAGTCAGATTATTAAATATTGTGCACATAAATAATTTTAAGTGTCACAAACCAGATCTACCATCCATTTCCCTGACCCAATAGTCTAAAAGCTTGTTTTGTTAGATTCCATATCTTCAGGCATAATTGGTTGCCTGCTTGCAGAATACCACGGAAATTCAACATATCATATATGATACCATTATAACATTATAAAATACGTATAGTATATTCAAAATAGCTTTTCCTTCAGGTTTTCAGCTCAACATCACTATTTTTGCTGTATAAAACCCAATTATTATAAACATCTTTAACCCTGCTATTTCTTAGTGCTGTCATTTTTAAGCATGCTGTCCCTGGCTTGCCCCTGGACTCTGGGTCCAAAAGATCTGCTGAGTTTCTCAGTAGGGGAAATTTGGGTGACAGCCATCTTTCTGCCAGGACATAAAATAACATCATAAGCTCTTATTTAGGCTGCTTGTTTTCCAGCTGAAGGGAACATTCTGAGTTTTCAGGAACTGCAGTATCAGGCTCTGTAGCCAGACTGCTCCGATGCAGAGAAGCCTTTTTGTTTTCACAATCACAGAGATTTAAAGAATCAAATTTCCTATGCTTCCCTTTCCAGAAAACTTCTTCAAAGCACTGTCACAGACTCAAATGAGGGAGAAACCTCCTCTCCTTTATTCTGGATCCTGCAGAGGCTGAACATCTGTCAGACAGACATGCCTGGTCTGGCAGAGCAGTCTGTAGCTAATATGCAACTACACAGATAAAACACGAGTAACGTGACAGCCCTTTGACCTAGTGCATAAGGACATTTATAAAGTAACAGAGGGTGGAAGGAGGGCAAGGAGGTGGCAGAAGCCTTAAGCCCCTGCCTTACTCTACACACACTACCAGACCTTGGTGTTCGGCCACGTGGCGATGTTTCACCAAGCCAAGGGTGCGAATGGCAGCCTGGCTCTGCAGAATAACCATCCCCTGAGAACAGGGCATGGCCTCCTCTCTCCCAGGAAAGGGACTTGCAGAGCTTAATAAACACACAGCTTGTTGGTAAAGCCAAAACAACATGGCGTAAAGGTTATTAGTGACAATCCTGTCTCTTTCCCCTTGCTCCCAAGTGTACTAGCCAGCAAGGCTGCTTTTTTTCCCCTCTTTTCTTTCCTTTACTTTCTTTACTCAGCTAATTAAAATAAGTGGCCTGATTTTCAAATTAACAAGATCACGTTCCTTTGTAAATCCTCAGCCCCCATATATGTTTGTATCTACCAATTATATAGTATTGATTATTTATTTTAAATAAACAGGGTTTGTATAATCTTACTGTAGCTAGTAGACTTGCTCAAGAGTGAAATTTAATATTAATACCAGAATTTAATAAAGTTTAATTAAACACAGGATGTATGAACCACTTTCTATTAAAAATGTGTCAGTTTTAAACACAAATAGAAATGAATGCCTTAATATTTAAATATAATTTAATATTTATAGATGTCTATAGATATCTAAAAACACTGGAAATAAATCTATGTTATAGAATCCTTTGAATCCTTGTTTCTTTATGCCTTGAGATTTTTCATACATCTTATACTCCTAGTTAACTATTTTGCTGTCCCTGCTGGTGTGCTCTGTTTGCCTGAAGCTCACCCAGGCCGAAAGCAGGATCCCTGATAATTTTCTCTTGGTCCCAACTGCCCTAAAAGTTCTGCAGAACTTGGGTTGCTGAACGCAGTAAGGTCAAGCAGACCGTGCGCTCAACCCAGCCATGAAATACTGAGTCACTACAGTCTCCATTCATTCCCACTTCATGAAGAGAATGCAAACAGTATTTGTTTAAATAGAAACAATATTTACAACGTCTGAAAAGAGACATCATGAAATACTGAAAGTTTAAATATCCAGGAAGTTTCCCCAGCTGACCGCAGCCTAAAGAAGTTCAATGCTGTCTGGGGCTCTTTGACATAAAACACTGCAAATGCAGCCTGTTTACAATTTCAGACACGCTTGAAGCATTTTTATCCCCCCCAAACTTGCTAGCAGACAAGCCCAGAGTCAGGAAGTGGCCGGGCTGTTGTTCTCAGACCAAGAGACTGCAGAAAAAGAAATCAGTTGCTGAGTCAGGCAGAATTTCCCCTGAGGGCTCTGGCTGCAGCCCAGACTTCAGAAGACCTGCCAGCTCACCTAAGGGTAAAATCGAGCCTTTGAAAGGGCCTGCGTAGCTCATCTTTAGCAGATTTCTGATATTTTGAGTTAGCTCTGTGGCTAGATCTCTCGACTCTTATAAAATCTGTAGGTATCTTCCTCTTATAAAATCTGCAGTATCTTCCACCCTCAGCCCCCAGTGATGCAGCCAGGGGCTCCAGGCAGCCCTGCCGAATGCTGCTGTACCTGCTCCTGTTGCCATGGAAAGGGACATTGGCAAAAGTAGGAGAGGAACTTTAAAGTAATTACCAATATAATTAGCACTTTTCCCCCTTGGGAACATTGGCTTCCTCCAAACCTCCAAACAGTGAAACCGGGGCCGCTTCAGAATCATCAATATAGCAATTAGTGTCTAAAGAGGCATGAGCCAACATGATCAATGTGGGAATGGCACAAGAAAGGAAGCATTGTCGGAGCTGGGAAGCCCTGGATTCCTGTGGCCTTCTCTACTTATTACTAATAAGAACCTCTCCCCCTTTGCTTGAGTCACTGCTCCAGTTTCACCCTTAATTAATTCAGAGTCAGGAGAAAGGGCAGGAACGTGCGGAGAGGCTCCCGGCTTGCTCAAGTTTGCCCAAGGAACAGTGGGGCGGGGAGGGAAAAAGACGTCATTATAGCAACAAATCTCAGGCTAATAGGAAGAACTCTAAACAGACATGCTGTCCAGCAGCCACTCAGGGAACTCTAAGTACCAGGGCTTCCTCTTATTACCTGGCCACTGTCTGAATTAAATGCTTGGGATGATGAAATCCTAGGCCGAGTGGCACTACACAGCCACTGCGCAGGGGGAATCTTTAATCCAGGCAGGCAATGTATCAGTTAGTACATTTGGATGTCCATCACTTTCTGCAGCATTTCAGAAGATATCAAAGGTCCCTCACATTTCCTGGCAAACTCTCCTTTACTTATCCGGGATTTGAAAGGAAATTTGAAATTTCTGAGACATTATTTCACATTTCATTGCTATGTAGCAATGCACAGTAGCCTGCTTCCATTCAGGTTGGATGTGGCACTCACCTTTGGTGACCAGCAAAGTGTTTGTCCTCATAATCATTAATGCTCTAAAAAACATTAACAAAGGATACAACCTGAAAGGCAAGTGCTACAGTCCGTCAGCAGAAAGCAGAAGCATTTCAGAAAATTGGGACAAGATATTAGGCACAGTTTAGTAGGTCTTCATTTTCTAGGGACTTTAACAGTCTCTGAACAGACTGAAACATGCAATGAAGAACCTATCGATAATAATTTCTCCCATCAGCCACTCTTCCAGAGCATTGTGAGAGTTTGGCAACACATGCAGGGCAAGATGGCAGAGCCAAGCTCGAGGCAGAGCCTCTGGAACTACGCTGTTTTCCTGGAGATGTCTTGGATTAGTGAACAGTCCTACCACATAAACGCCCTCCTGGCCAGTCCCTGCGGAGCATCCTGCTGCCTGAGTGCTATCACACAGCCCAGCCACTGCACTGCAGAGCAAATAAAGCTCCTTTGTACCTGCCTCCATCAACAAGTAATAAGGCTCAGCAGCACTAGGTGGCTTTACAATTTATTAGACATTTTTTTCTTTTTACTTTAAGCTAAAGTATACTTTATACATTGGTATAATGCTGTTCCCCTTGCATCCGGATTTTCAGGATTCGCTAGAATGAGAAGTATTTTTCTAAGGAAGCTCGAGCATTACTTCTGTTATTTAGAGCAGGAATTTCTCTGAGTGGCACTGAAATCCAAAGGGTTCGTATTACTCATTATTGTTGTTATTCTTGGTAGCAATACAGCGGAAAGGAAAGATTATATCATCTGGATGCATTTGTCATAGTCTGTCTCCCCATCCACAGTTGAATGTTTTCAAGGCGGCGTGCGGGTCCGGCTAAGCTCCTCCGCGCAGGGCAGCGCATTGGCGTGGTTCAGCACTGCTGTCACGCTCATGGCACAGCTCGCGGACTGGGCAGCCTCCTCCCAGTGGGGAGCCCTCGAGACATTTGCACCACCGGGATATACACCTTTTACCAGGACTACTTTCACAGAAAGCTGAGGGGTTTTGTCCCACAAAGGTAGGTAGCGCGAGAGCGGTGAAGCTCTCCAAGCAGAGGGTGCAGCAAGGAACTGCCATGCCGCATGACTCCACTGTAGATCCTGGGGGCTGTTTTGCTCCTACACTTGGCTGGAACAACCTCTGTGGGACTGTATCCGCAACACATGCTCTGAGAAACTTCCAAGATTCACGGGCTCTGTAACTGACACCCTGAGGCCTCCTGAACATTTCTTTCCCAGAGAAATAGGACAAAGTGCTCAGCAATAGCTTACTTTCTTCAAAGTCTATTGCCAGACTTCTTCAATAGCATAACCCATTTTAACAAGTTAAACACATATAAAAACAAGCACTGATTTTTGCATTAGGCAAATAACTGTCTTTGGCAGCAAGCGGGTCATAGCTGATACAGAGTTTGCTTCCACGGTGGTGTATTTTGTAGGCCAGCAGAGTTACGCAGGACTGAGTTCCAAGGCAAGCACTCAGAAGAGCTAGGAGGTGCTATAATTAAGGTACACAAGGTTAGGAGGTGCATAATTACATCCAACCATAATTACACCCACTGGTGCATGTGCTTCATGATATAGTCTTCAATTACATAACCACCTCCTTTCTTCTTTACCCTATGGGATCTTGGGCTGTGTCAGGGCTGTGTCAGGGCTGTCCTCATGGCAGAGTGCTGCAGGATTTCCCAAGTTGCCACTAAACATGTTGTTTAGGACACTGGAAGCAGCAGGGACATCTGCACTGCACCCTATTCAGGACAACAGCCTGTGTGTGAAATAGGGCTGCTGTTCTGAGGCATGATAAATCTTAAGGTTCACATCTTAATCTTCTCATGCAGATTTGCAAAATTTTCAGATTTGCATGTCTGGCTTGCATATTATTGAAGCTCTATTATAAATCTCTACTGATATGCAGTATCTTTATGAGCTGCTTTCTGAACTACAGCGTGGAAATCCACTTGCCAAAAATGTTTTTTTTATTTTTAAACACAAAAGGTCTCATCCGGCTTCTATTTCTGAACAAAATTCTCACTGACTTAAACAGGAGATCATATCTCTAGTACTTCTGCTGTCCTAGCAAAGCACTGTTCAGTTTAACCAACATAACAGAAAAAATCTGCAAAAGTTACACCTAGCTTGTTCTTCAACACATACATGCACATGGTGTGACAAACTGAAAGGCTCCTGCTGTTGTTTACACAGAAAAAAATGAGCTGCTCTGTCAGAGATACCTGGCAAACCTCTGAGGCAGTGCTCATCTCTTACAGACACTCATGTCAGCATAATCAAGTAATAATACTTGTATTGTGAGCAGCTAATAGCAATCTTCTCTAATTGTTTCTCATTAATATCTCCATACTTTTGAAGCATGGTAGAATCACACTTTCATGATGCTTCTGTAATAACTAATGCAATACAGAAAAGTAGTTATTAATAATCTCAAGTTGTTTGTCTGAAGTGAGTTTAAATAATCTATACAGCAATAACACTGGCAATACTACAGCCTCAAATGACAAGCTAACCTAAGCCTGATTTTTAAAAAGACACCCTTAAACTATAAATCTCTTTATCATGCAGCACTAGACAATTATTTGTCTATAGTAACTGGTACTCGAAAATTCAAGATTATGTTAACTGCATGAAGAATACAAAGATCATGTTTTCGTTTCGTTGTGTGACAGTTTTAAGTGTTTGGCTTTTGAAATCTGAAGAAATGAAAAAACAAATTCAAAATATGCAACTGTCCATCAAATAAATACGCTGTACACAAAAGGAGGTACAGACTTACTAAGGAAGTCCAAACAAGGAGAGAGCACTGATTTCAGAATGAATTGGTTTTTAGTTTGCTGTGACCAACTCAGAAACCATTCTGTAAAGTAATTCAGTGAGGATACTTGCCTCCCTGCAGTAGACCACTTGGCATGTCCTTCTTATTCAGTACCACAAGTTCCATCAATAAAATCTTAGCAAGATTATTGGCAGCAGGAACGGAACTATTTCTACCCTCATTTAATCACACTGGACAACTCAGATCTGTTATGACTCAGTGCCCCCGGAACAACTGGAGAAGGTTATCTGATATATTACATTACACTAGGATAAATAAGATTAAAGTCTTATTATATATCTGGAAACAAAACAAGTGTTTTAATAAAGCAGTATTCTCTTCCTCTGCTCCTCTGCTCTCCCACAGCAATAAATACTTTTAGCCTCAGTTTCATATTTATATCCTGTTCATAAACACACATAACAAAGTTTTGTCACTAATACCTAGTATCTATTTACTTTGGTTCTTACTACTGGTGGCATCTTCTCATGTTTCTACTTTTAAAAGCTAAACGTCATAAAATCACACTCAGTCTATCAGATTTTACTATCAAGGAAGGATTAACTATATCACTTCTGGGGCTGCAGATTACAGTCACCTTACTGCTTACTTCTATAATTACTACCCACTCAAGTGTCGCCCTGCAACACATGTTGCAATGAAGCATACACTGGGATCATTTGGGAAGTGGCTTTCCTGCCCATGGCATTAAATATAACGCCTCCTTCTTAGAGTATAACATCTACATTTGCCTCTGTCAGCTTAACAGCATTTTACCTACAAGTACTGCACTTAGACAAGGAGCCACATGAATATCAGCCATGTAGACGGCGTGCAGCAACAGCCTGGTCAGTAGTTACTCTCACCAGTAATTGTCCATTCGGCCTTTGTAAGTCAGTTTCTAGGAGACAGTTTAGGCTTCTTCATTCAATCTTGAGCATAGAATTGTTTGAAATAACGGTCTTGCTAAGTTTCCTTAACAGAGAAACACTACTGAAAGATTCTGTAGATTTCTGGTTTACAGAACCATCCATAGTGCAGGATTCCAAGGCTAATTGATAACCTGGATATGGTACTGACACATATTAGTTAAATAATATCATCGCTAAAGGAAATCTAGCCCTTAAACAAAACACAGTATATTCTCTTTTTAAAGATAACCACTAGCTTACCTTAGCAAATACTTAAATATTTGATTACCCTGTATTCTGCCAAATATTCTGTCCATGCAGGCTGCCTACTTGGCTCAGGTAACAGAGCAGCACTGCCTTTCAGCAGAGCTAGGTCAGTGAAACTCAGGTGGAGCTCATCCCATACATGAGTGCCTGAAAACACATCCGATGATACATATTTAGTTAAACTTTAACACTAACTCTGAGCATTTTCTTTTTATGAAAAGGAATAAGCATTTCAATTAAAATATTAATTTTTAGATGAAATAAAAGTGCCATAAAAATCCTTTTGTTGAGTTGAAATATAGAGCCTAAATTAAAATCATGTCAAAATTTAATGTTAGAACATTTTAACCAATACTAACTCTGACTGACAAACCATACCAAGAAATTCTTTCCTCATCTGCTCTTAAGAACTCGTGTTCACATACATTTATGTGTACATGTAGTAAAATATGTTTTCAGCTTGTAGACTTGCCTGCAGTTTACCTAATTGCCTAATGCTTCCTATTAAAACAACCCATTTTCAATTGTTTTTAAATTTGCCAAACTGTAACTGTTTGATCTGAAATTCTTCAAGCCAGATATATTTCCCAAGCTGGTTTTGAGGCAACAAGGAAAATTCTGGCAGAGAATTATTTTGGATGCTTCTGAAATCAAAGCTTGCTATTATTTTAATAATTAAAAATATTGAGTATCCATGTTTTAAAGATCTAAAATACTTCAGAATGACATTTTGTTGTTTTGAGTACACTCAAAATGTTCTTGCTTTTCTCAGGAAAATACACCCACATTTATCCAGACTATGTCTCCGAAAACACATAGTTCACACATCTTCAGTGAGGACTTGCTGCAGTTATATACCTGAAAGTCTCCGATACCCCTTGAAATGCTCCCCCCGCTCCTGGAGTGGGCTCAGATGCAAGCAAGCCCCTTCTCCCAGGGGACTGTGCTCCCGCCAGGACACAGCCCCAGGGCTGAAGCTGGGCAGCGCACAGTGTCCCTGCTGGAGCAGGGGGGTTGGACCAGGTGATCTCTAGAGGTCCCTTCCAGCATCAGCCATTCTCAGATTCTGGAAGTCACCGCTGCCCGACAGCTCAGGCTGCAGGAGGACAACCCGGCAGAGCGGAGACCCAGGAGCTTGTCCCTCCTGTGCCCTCAGTGACACATTTCCTGGCAACGGATACGGCTCCCTGGCGGCAGGGAGCTACCTGACCCAGTGCCAAGGGAACGAGCTGCAAGGGAACTCACTGAACAGTTTTGCTAGATCTCAGATCTAAAGCACAAATAGACTGTGGGCTATGCTAAGTTGTTGTACATAAATTACTGTTGTAGAAAAGATTATCCAGATAATATCTCATTATTTCCTTTATGCCCTCAATGGTCTGTGCATGTATAATTAACTACAAAATGTACTTTCTGCCCTTTGTTTTATAAAGTAACCTAATCATTGTGTCCTTGTGAAATGTATTTGAAACAGATATTATATCTTTCCATGCCAGGGATTTTTTTTTCCCCAAAACTGCCCACGTTTCATTCCCTTTGTGCAGGGATCACTAACATCTCAGATCTATGAAAGTAGAAGCATCAGTGTTTGTAATGTCCATGCGAAGGGGGCCCAGCTTTCCTAACCCAGGCTCATTGGTCTCTTTATTATAAGAAAATCTAGTGCCAAAAGCAACATTAATGAATCACAAGGCTTAGAAATTAAGGCTCTTCAATCAGCAATGCATTTGCTTAAGGGCTTGTTGAGTAGAGGTGAACTTGAACACATGTTGGTGTGTGTGCTGAATCAGGCAGAGTATGCAAAGTAAATCATGCTTTTTCAGTCACCAAACTGTTATTAGTCACTATCAAAGAATCTGAAATACTGCTGTTTCCCCATACAAGAATTACCTTAAAGTTTTATATGCCTCTGTATTACTAGAGCTAAATACTGACCCTTTATTTTTCATTTTTGAATACATAATATTTGATGCATTCACATTTGAGACTTTTGCTGCAGAGTTACAGCCATATAATACTTCCAGCAAAGGGCAGTTTATCACCAGTCTTTCCCTATTCGGTCATACATCTCCGGCCTTCCTACCAGGCATCTTCCACTTTCTGTCCGAAAACCATCCTCCTTTTCATAGTGAAATTGCTTAAAGCACTGGAATACAAGTTCTCTAAGGAAAAGAGGCATGCTACAATCCCCAGCATAAATGGCACAAGGCCAATATACACATGGCATTCTTGCTTACATCCACAATTCTGAGAGACTTATTGCTTGATGCTTGTTAAAATACTCACTTTCTCCAGGTCTCATTTTTCTTTTATATAAAGAGGGATTCTGTTATGTATTTTAGAAAATAATTTTTAAGATAAAAAAATGATCAGTAAGGAAGGACAAGATCAAAATCAGTGTATAGCATCAGGAAAGTTACCATAGCTTACTTTTCCAGCTCCTTTAGCAGCAACTGTCAGTGAGCTCAATGGTTACTCATTCTCTGAAAATCATCTTTACTTCGATAAGCAACTTTGGGATCTGTATTTTAACATAAATTATAAAATTGTAGCCACGAAATGCAGTTAATAAAACACAGCTTACATAGGAGTTATACTTTGTGCTTGAAGAAAAATCATCTGGTTACTTAGACCACGCTCTCCTCTACTGTTAGCAGAATGAACACAGGATTTGCAGGCAACAATCATATTTCAGGAGTAGCCGCAGCAGAGGTAAAGAAGCTCTTTTAGAAGTTTTGAAAAAATAACAAAGGACGCATCTAGTTTTCAAAGGTATGCTGTTGCTTATACTAAGGTATCAATTAGCAGGTCAAGTACAGAAATAGTTTTCAAACACAGAAGGGATCTTAGAGATCTTGTTGATTTGAATCCCTGACATATAGCAGTATTTTATAAACACAGTCATTATTTATTGTATGTAACAAACTGCAACCCTCACAGAAAGCTTTTCCTTTGAAGATAACAAGCCTAAATCAGAAGACAGAAAGAAAAGTCCATCTAAAGTGTGCCTCAAAATTAGGTATCATGATACCAGTTAGGTCCAGAGCTTCTGGGATGAAATCTTGAGTGAGACATCAGAGATAATGATGGAGAAATTTATGTTGCTACATGTAATATGTTTATTCTGAAAACTCCCATTCTGCTGCTGCCTAAAATTTTGCATGTCTCTTTTTTTAACATTAAATTCTAACTACTTATCTGAAAATACCCCGAAGTGTCTTCTTTTTAATGAAGTCAGCAGTACCTTTACACTTTTGATACAGCTTTCCCTTTTAATGAAATTACTGTATCTCCTAATTAAATGATAGGAATATTATATCAGTGCCTGAAACATCTTTATTTATTTTAAGAAAATCATCTAAACACCATCACTTTTGCCATGGATTTTGGCCAGCAAGAATAATAAAAAGTTTCAATAGCAATCTTTAATATTCTAGGAACTTTCTTAATAACTAATCACCTTATATTCTGAATAAATATTATAGATTTATTTGCAAAATCATTCTGCAGTAGCATAGTAAGTCATACCTGTGCAACAGAACTAAGATCACATTAATCAAATATCTGCACGAGGCACAATCTTTCTTCCCCAGACCAGAAAACACTGAAGAGACTTGGTTCTTTTGCCAAGTTGACACCTGACCTCCCTTCCTTTTCAGACAGGTAGTCTCAATTCTTGCTCTGGGTACAGACTGACCACCAAATAAATAAAATAAAGAACAAAAAACCAAACTGTTAATCTTTCACCTGTTCAGGATTAGCTATCAGTTTATCACCTTTGGACACCAACAAGAAATAGCATCCCTTCTGCTGCAGAACAAATCTGTCTCCTGGAGCCTAGTTAGACATCGTCTAATTTCTGGGTGCTCAGGAGGATAACACATGATACATCAAAGGTAATCATCACCAGCCCAACCTGGGCACAGCCTGGTTTTATTAATGTTCCATGCAGTATCTGGTTTTATAAAGCTGATTGTATTTCAGATCTTCTGCCAGAATTTTGGCAGCAACTTACTTTGGAGGTTGAGCCACGGTTGGCTTTTAACAACTAAAGCATTTAGTGAAAGAAGAAATATAAATTACTCTATTCCTTGCCAAGTGCACTCTCCTAAGTTTAAAGCATATGTTTCAGATAATGTGTTGACTGAATTTCTGAAGACAGCAACACTTTAATAGAAAGGAAAGGACAGGGAGAAGAGCAGTTTTTGGCTTGGTAATGGCTGAAATCATAAAGTATTAGCTCTGCAAAAAGGCATCATCTGTTAAAGACTAACCTATATCTGTAATACAATCAGAAGAAGACAACTCAATGGAAAACATACAACTAATCTTGGCTAGTTAAAAAGACTATTTGTAACAATAACTTGGAAATATTACTTATCACTTTCTATCTTCTATGGAGAAAAACATTGCCTTCCGCAACAAAAAACTCAAAACATGAAGTTACCCTTTATCACATGGATAAATATTTCTCTGCTCAGCTTCCTTAAAAAAGTTTTTAGGTTTCACAACTATGCATTGAAAGGAAACCATCTCAGGCTTAAAATTTCCCTTAAGACCTACATTTGCTTTTACTTTCCAAAACTGATTTAGAAGGCTAGAACTCTTCAGCAGTGAGTTACATCAGATAGTTTTACACTGCTGCCCTGCAGAAAAATGCAACTTTTTTTTCCTCCCCTCTAAGATAAGATTTATTTGAAAGGGAAGAGTTCCGTTAAGATCAAACTCACCTGCTTTTCATTGGCCAGTTCACTTCACCAAGATATTCTACATAAAGCCTAATAATTTATGTTTGGTAAAAGCATAGTTTCTAGTGGGGCTTTCACATGTCATGATTAGAAGACATTAAGAGCTGACAAGTCTATTAGTTTGTTCCAATAGTTAATCTCATTCACTACCAAAAATGGTTTTCTTTTCTTTTTGCATTGACTGGCCTTGGCCTCCAGTTGATATTCTCCTACTAAAAGGAGAGTATCAACTCCTTTTAACATATAATGACAATACCTAGAGCCTATAATCAAGACATCGCATAATTTTTTTCTTTTTTTTTTTTAAGTTGAATAGATAAAGCTTTTAAAGTCACTCTTTTTTTTTTTAAATGCTGTTTTCTCTAGCTCTCAGTAAATTCTGTACCTCTGGATCAAAAAGAAGGTATCTGTTTACATCCTATCTCCAAAAGCAGTAAAAGCAGATGCCTAGGTGAAGTAAGCAAACAGGCCTAACATATCTGATATTTCATTCCATACTCCGCTCCCCCTCTGCTTTTCAGGGACTTTCTGAATGAAGGGTGTTTAGTTACATCCCATCAATTTTTTTTCTGAGACTGGAACTTTTTGAATCTTATTCTGAAACTTAGAGCAGCTGCAACGGCCATGGTAAGGATTTCCACAGCTTAACTATATGCCACAATGAGCAACCTATGAGCCCCTGAGTACTACTCTTAACTTGAGCATCATAAATATGAACATCAAAATCGCATGTAACTGCTGAGCACATATTACCATTGCTATATACAGAAGTAGCAACATAACTGTCCTTATGCAATTCTCTTGCATTCATCCGTCATGAGATTGTTTTAAACATTTTTCCCATAGTCTCCTAACAATTCACATCAAACTAACTACTATAACCAGCTTTTAGATACTTTTTGGAGTACAGCCACCAAGGTGGCATTATGGCCTTTATTTTTAGTTACCACATGAATAACTTTGTCCATGTTACCAAATGTTTATATTTAATGCCTCAAGCTCTCAAACAATACAAACGATTTTGTGTGTCTTCTTTTCTGGATTATTTGCAAACTTTATCACTAGTGATATTACAATATTTTCAGATCTTTAAGTATTTAATTCTGTCAGGTCTTCCACTGATCCCTGAGGAATTTAAAACACCTCAGACCATGCAGACCCTGTTCAATGATAAGCAATCTTTAAGAAGTGTTATCTAGTTCTTAATCCATTATATTTTTTGCTACTCCACAGTGCTATTTTGAATGAAAACACGTAGCACCAAGCCAAGTGGCTCTTATATCAGCCTTTCTACAATCACCTTTGTCAGGCCTGTAATGACCATAAATGATTAAACCAGACTTGTCTGACAAAACCTGTTTTTCGCAGAACTATTTGTACTGAATTAATTATCCTCATCATTTAATTCTTTAGCAGCAGAACAATATTTATTTTTCCATTGATTTGCTGAAGAATGATTCCAGTCTCTCTGACTGCTAGTCACCTATTGCCCTTTTGAACAACGGAACTTGTCAGCACTGTTCTGCTTCAATAGCATCTACCCGGTAACTCAAAATTAACAGCAGTGGGAAAAAAGAAAAAAGCAAACTATCATGTTTTGTAGGTTTGTAGAGTGCAAGCAATCCAATCCTACTCATGTAAAAATGTTTATTTTTAGTAGATCTTGCTCAACATCCTCTTCACTCAGTAATGGACTGGAAAGTACCTGACTGTTCTCATATGATATGATTACACTATACTGCTTTTTTCTAAATGCAGAACAGAAACAGTAAATGAAAAAATGTCTTTTTTGTCATTAACAATATTAGCATCTCTATCTAGTAGAGGATCTGTAAGACAAATGGGATTTCCTGGATTCTTACAATATTAACTTCTATATTTTATTCTTAGTTTTTTTTCTTATGTCCCTAACGTTATCATTTTTGACACTTTACAATCCTCATTTTATGTCTATTTCCTACTCCTGAGCCTCCATTTCTATTTCTATTTCATTTAATTCTAGTAATTGATTTACTGGTAAACAGTTTGCTTCTTAGGAAAAAGTGTTCTCTTTCCAAAATGTAGAATTGTGTTTTTCTTTTGCCACTGATTTCTAATATCTTACCACTTCCCATTCATGTTTTTTTTCCTTCCAATTAGTTTTATTTGTGGCCATATATTTAGTTCTTTTAATCCATTGGCAATAAAGTGCGAGCAAGTATTGGTTGAGTCTATTCTGTTAATCAATACTGAAAAAAATTAGGCCATGATTATTGGTTTCTAGGCATCTACCAACTTCCAATCCAGTAATTAATTCATCTTTATCTAGCCTAATCCTATATGTTTTACAATTGACAATGATGATCAGGTTTATAGGACTGCCAACCCCATAAATTGAACTTCTCTCATAATATTTTTTTCTTCCAAAATTGGAAAATTTAACATATATAAAATATAGGGTGGTGAAATAAGATCTCATATGTACATACCAGGAAGAAGCAGTATGCTGTGTGCCATCTCATATTCTTCAGTATGTTAATGAAAGAACATCTATCTCAAGATAAACATGAGCATGTGTTGTTTTTAATCTATAAAGTAATAAAAAGCATTCAGTAGCTTCTCATAAATCACTATGCATAGAACTATTGTCTTTTTCCTGTTATTTTTAACCCTGACGTTCCCTGCAACCCTCCTAGAGCCATTGTGAAAATACCTACTCCAACTTCATCCTTCCACCCACTGCTTGCTTTCCTTTCCATCTGACATGAGCTGCCACGTAGCCTCACTCCTGCCATCTGACTTCTCTGATCCTTTCAGTAATTGGTTCAGTCCTTTACACCTCCAGCCATGCAACTCCCTCTCACCACAACTGCAGCTGCCAGCTCTGCCCTCACCACTCCCTGTGGGACCAACTCTGCATTTCTGGAAAACTGCGCCGGGAATCTCCGGTTTAACTCAACTACTACCCACTGTTTCTAAATGCATTTGGAAATCGTTTCATTTTTCAGAGGTGAAGTAAGGATCTTGACCTTGTGATTCACTTCTTCTTGAAGTAATTTTACTTCTCTCATGTGAATGTAATTCTGTAAACAGAATTATTTGCTGCCTGATGATCTATTAAAACAGTTTTTAATATAGTTGTGTGACAAACAAGACCAACAGCTGTCTGACCCTGGTTCCTGATTAAAATAAACAAGGCCTTTAACCTTTTTACCATTCAGGTTTGGCCACATCATTTGCAAATGATCCAGAGGATCCTACATGCTGGACCTGTATCAGATGTTCATCAGCAGGGACTGCTGCAGCTAACATCTAGCTATCTCATGACACCATTGCAAGCCCTACTCTGGCTTTTGCCAGCAGGATGCCTGAAAGGTCATTAGCCATTAACCACTTCCCGAGCTATCCCTCTGTTAAGTCTTCAATTTTAGCCTTTCCCTTTCATTTGAAGCTTTTGTTGTGAAGTTCAGCTTTGGTCAGCTTGAATTTCACTTGAAACGTGGGTGTAGAAACTCTGAAATAGGCTGAAACTTTGTCAGGAACCTACCTTTTGGCATGTTTGAACAAAAGTTTTCAAGTTCTTGTTTCTAAAACGTAAGATAATAATCAGGTTTCCCTATTTTCTTGTGAGATTTTATTTCACCGCCTAGGAATAGCATCAGAAAAGCTCATTTCCTTCATGTCTACAATGGAAAGTTTCACTGTAAGAACAGAAAAGATGTGTTTATCTAGGTTTGGTGTTTCATTCCAAAATCAGGTCTTTGCAATAAGAAATGAGAACTTGAACTTGATTCATAGGCTCCTAGAAACTGATATAAAAATCAGCAGACCACTCTGATGTGTTGCAACATTAGATCTTCTGGAAGTACATCACAACATTCCCCATTAATCTTCTGCCCATGTGCAGGCATAAAGGATCTGACTTGGCTACTCTCTGATGCTGATTGAGGGAAGATGGATTTAACAATAACTAATTGCAAAAAATGCTACTATTTGGGACAAGTATGAATTGTAACACGTATTTGTGGGGCACAGCATAGTTCATCTTTCTCTTCTCCCTACCCAGAAGAATATCCACCTGATCATAACACAAGTCTATACATTCACGCAGGTGTTTTCACATACATGTAAGAGTAGGCATTTTCCTGTATTTCCTGTAGTTTATTGCAGTTACAGTTTACGCATAACATGCATACTCTAAAGAAAAGGAAAATAAGAGCTAGTCTTTTAAATTATAATCCTTAAACCATCAGCACTGTCCTAAACCTATATTTTAAATATCATGACTTTTTTTTAATGCAGTTCTTGTATTTTCAATTATCTAGTTTAACCCAGGATTTCTGATGTATGAAGAGAAAGGTCTCCCTCATGTGGAAATCTGCCTGGCAATTGTGAAAGAAATACTACATTTTGCTTCCTGATAAAAATTCCATTTCTTAGATTTGAAGAATCATTTCTGAAAATTATTTCTTAGCAGCTTTTTGCAATGTTTTATTTCATCAAAACTACTATCAAGTGAGGAAAAACAAAAGTGAACAAGCCAACCAAACAAAAAGATTACTTTGGTAAGACAGGATCCAATAATTTAAAAGACATTTTAAAAGGAAAGCAAGCAAAATACTTCCAAATCCAGTCAGAATGTAGTAGAAATTAACATAGGCAAAAACTCACAGGTTTTATGATAATCTTGCATCCATTCCCTTCAAAGAATCAGTTTCTTGACCTTTCCTCTATAGTTGTTCTTTGGAATCCTTGCTGTTCTCACTTATGTGAGTTGCAGACACTGTATTTTCATTACCTCAGCGAAACTGTGATCAAAAACTGTAACCAACTAGGAGAGTTAGAATTCACTTACTCATGCGAACAAAATTTGAAACTAAATAGGTTATATATTGTGCCTGGAAACTTTTACGTTTCCTCATATTTGTAATCAGTGTAGGTCAAAATATGTCCTGTCAAATTTTCCACTTTTGAAACAAAAATTCAAAGGGAAAAGAAAGTGATTCCTTCTTTTTTGAGTTGATATTCTTTAATAAAAGAAAACAAGTTTCAACTTAAGATTCATATTATTTTTTTTCCCCGTGAAAGACAGAGATTTGACCTCAAGTGAATCTTTTCAGTATTTTTTTTGCTAGACAAAGAGGAAGAAGTCTTTTGAGTTGATCATGCATGTCTTCTAATTTTGTGGCTGAACTAACAATAATACACCAACCATACATGCAGCTCTGGTTGAAATGCCTAAAAAAATGCTAATTAATGACCAAATTACAGTTTGGTTCGTATGAATGTTGTAATATCAAAGTCAAAACATGGTCTATCTAAAGACATAAATAGTGCACACGAATTAGTGGTTGTATCTGGGATGCAGAACTGCTTGCAAGATATTTGCTCTGACCTTTCAGAAAATCTGCAAAGTAATTTCTTCATTACTTTCTCTCTCCAACAGCTGAAATCATGAGATCTCTGAAGGTTTTGTGTGTGTGTGTATGTGTGTGTGTGTGTGTGTGTGTTTTGGATTTCTATGTACCACACTGAGTAGAACCCTGGACTGACTTTTACCATTCACACAGCAGAGATTCTTCCTTCACTCCTTTATAGGCATGCGTGCTTGTATTTTTTATCAAAATACTTCACAGACCAACTGAAACCATTATAATTGTTCAAGTATGACTTGTTAGCAAATACTTCAGATAATTTGGAAAACCAATGTCTGTCTAGTGATCATGAGAAAAAAAAAACAAAAAGCAGTAGTGGGAGAAATGCCAAGCTCTTACATTTTGCTCATTTCTCCTCAATAAAGAGAAGGTCAAATTAGTCTTTTTTTGGTTTTAGTTCTACAGGATTATTTCACAAAGAATACAATAAATTAACATGCATCTGAACAAAATATAAAGGTATCACACAAGTATGACTGCTGTTTGGGAAAAGGCTCTCAGTCTTGCAATTTGTCAGGAACCTAGACTGAGTCCAAAGCAAACATATCTTTATTTAGCCCCCTAGATTTGAGCCATCAATACCAAAGAAGAACACAGAATAAAAATGCAAGTGTTTCTTTTATTGCTGGATGCCCTTCCTCCTCTTTCACCCCCAAGCTTAAAAATTGATCACAAGACATTAAAAGAGATACAGGGCAGAACCCCGCCATATTAGTTAGTATTATTTTATAACAATTCACAAATAAATTACCAGCAAAACTTCTCAGCTTCTGCACATCTTAGTTTCTTTTTTTTTTTTTGTTTTTGCAATGCATTGAATTTTGCAGCCCTTTGCAATTAAAAAGTCACATTACTTATACAATTAAAAAAAAATCATCAAAATGTGACCCAGGTGACCTGGAACGATACACAGTGTGGTAAGAAATATGCTGACATTTCCAGCTCGTTTCATAATCATGTGCCGTCACAAAGAAACCATAACTCTACTGAACACATAATCCCTTACTCAATAGGAAAGCTCTCTGGCTTGGTTTACGCTCCAAAAAATTCTGAAGCATATCCATCCCATCCAAAGATCCTCCAGGTTTCAGAATAAGGTTTCTGTATTTCATCCCAGCCTGATAAAAAAGCAGAACATTAGTATTTCTTGCAAGTCATCTATTTTCTTCATTTGATGTATATTTAACTACCCCTCTGCCAAAAAAAAAAAAGTTAAAATAGCTTCTTTCCTTCAAGATTTACTTAAAACCAAATCCAGAATATTCCATAAGTATGATTTAGATCCATTGGAAGACTCAAGACAGCAGAAAATTAACCTGTTTTTCAAGGGGAATTCTTGTGGCTCTGCACAGTTTTGGAATCACATAGAGTGCCCAGTTTCTGGCAAATATTGCAGATTTTGCTCTGTTTCACCAATGGATTATTCAGCAATGGATTATTCACTGACAGTAGTAGTAAGGAACCTAACTTCTATACTCCTAATAATTTCAGAATTTCTCTTTCTGTATTCTCTCTCTGGACAACAGATGATAGTTCTGCCCATAGTGCTGTGGAGTAACATGGTACACATACACATATAATATGCACAAACATACCTAACTTCCTTTTGAAAGTGTCTTAGAGTAATGGAAAATCAACCCATGCTCTATATTTTCAGGAATAAAATTCCTGAACTTCCTTACTTCAGAAGGAATGGGTGTTTTTAGAAAGAATGAATCAAGAGCTTCTGAGACAACAGTAAAATATGAAGGCTTTCTTAACAAGAAGTCATGCTTCAGATAATGTACCTGTACTGGACCTCTTAGACATGAATATCAATGAGAAAATATTATTTTTCCAGGCATAAGTCCTATATATATTTTAATTGAAGGCAACAAGGTTCATTCTTTCAGTCATTGTATATACTCTTCCCCCAACTCAAGCTTCTTGATACACAGCTTCTTGGTAGCTATATTGCAAAACAAGTGTTAATGAACTTCCAAGACTGAAACTGCATTACTTCAACTGCATTATCGCAATGAACAGCTTATATTTTGCCAATTGTGTTAGCTGTCAGTTACACATTGGAGACAAATGTGACAGAACAGTTAATGTAGACCCTGTTGTGGTATTCAGGTGAAATCACTCAAAATTATAATCTTCAAAAGGTTAAGTTTTACATTTGCCTTCATGTTCCTTAGAATAATTAAGATCACCCCTAGTTTCAAAGTAATTATTTCACATTCATAAATTAGATTCTAGCTAGCACAAATGAATAAATTGTCCTTTTTAATTATCTGAGTAAAACTGAATGTTTGGTGTTGGTAAAACAAGTCTATCTGTACAGACACAGCATGTCACTCTCCTCATATCACCCAGAGACAATTGCAGAGAATGTACTTGAATTGAGGTGTTTGACACTTAAGGAAGTTACAGAGTTAAGTGTTTGCTGAAGAACTGTTACGGATACAGTCTCGCACTAGCTTCTATATCTGCTGCTCAAAACAGGAAGAGAGGTTTTCTTCTAACAGGAAGAGGTAAACCAAATTTCTAAAAACCCTAGTCATGATACCGTAACTGTTTTCCTTTCCTGCTGTTCTGAAAACTAGTCTAAACCCCTAAATACAATGAGATATGAATAAATAAAAAAACCCTTACTGGTATTTGGTGTTTATTCTTTTGTAAAAAAATTACTTGTTCTATCATATTGGTATCTAATATTTGTTTACAAAAGATTATCTCCATCTTGGGGAGCTCTATTGTGCTTGCACAGAATGGAAGTAAAGAACAACAAAACAAGTTAAAAGATAAGTGATCTGAGAAGACTGTATTGCTCTGAAGAGGGCCTTAGAAGAGCGTGAGAGCGCATACGTGTGTGTGCATGTCTCTGTGAGAAAAACACATGCACACACCATATATATACCTGGCATATACACAACCAATTTTCTTCCTCGCTTCTTAGCTGGGACGGCAAGCTTCATGTTAGAGAGAGGCACCAGTAGCATTTTAGCTAAAGCACAGTAAACATCCATTTGCTTCTAGCATAGTTAAATTATTCTCAAGGCTCCCCAAGCAAAGACAAAAGAGAGAAACCAAAAACCTACAGAAAAATCAGAATAAAGGGCACTTTAATCCTTAGGGAGAAGTAAAGGTCACAGAGCAATTCTGGAAAATGTAGCTTAAGGTTTTGGCTACACAATCATTCAGAAAAGAGTTTTGAAGGATGTATGTAAAGATAAGGAGGAAAAGTCTGTGATGACACTGGAGAGGGTTTGCGTGTGTCATTATCAGTACAGAAAAGTATCTCCAAGTCCCACAGTCCAGCATCAGAACCCTGTTCCATCTTTCCCAACTGCAAGCAGTTCAAACCTCCTCCCTATATATATACATATATTTAATATCTATATCAACATTTTTTTTCTTAAAAGATATTTTTTCTCTTACTTAACATGCCATTTATGCTTTCTCTCCCTATGAGCGACAACCTTCCCAAAATTACTGGGATATGACCATTTGGTCTAATAACCAAGTGTGTTTTACCCTCATTGTGTACCTGTCATAAACTCGGAGTTCAAAATCAACCTTGACCTCCAAACATTGTAAACTGAAGAGTTTGAGTAGACAGAGACACTTCCTTCCTCATAAAACTCCTTTTCCCACAACGCTCATTGGCCTCATCACTACTCTTATCTGGCCCCTACCCCATCTCCACTTGAGACTCCTCTCTCTGTCCAGGTCAAGGTTTTAATCTTGTTTTGTTTATAGCAGTTTTGGTTGCTGTGATAAAAAGAGAGAGAAGAATGAAGGCAAATTCCAGGACAGAAACAGGGAAGTGGAACACTTTTTACTCTGTTCCATACTTCTCCCTATATACAGTTACTGGGCAGAGGCAAGGAAGAACTAGTGCTGACCACTGAATTCCCAAAAATGGGTGAAGAACACTAAAGGGTCTTTCCCAAGATAAAGCTACAGCACCTCCAGTCACAGGTCTAAACTAACACTATTATCTCTGAGAAACAAAAGAGATCACCAGAACTGGTAGGGCTACTAACCCCACCGCTAACTTCCTTTCTGCTGGGGAAAAAGGAGCTCAAAGGATTACACAGGGGTAAAAAGACCACAAAATCTGGAACCCACTAACATTTTAAACTTTAAAAGGCATATGGGAGAAAAGAAACAAACTATAATTTCTAAAGAATAGTTTTCTCAATAGTAACTACATAAATAAACATCATCAGCTTGAGGTACAATTGTGCAAATAGAGCCCTATTATCACATAACCTTCACAGAAAAATAACACACATTCATTCTGGTCGTACAAGAGTATGGGTATGGATCTTGAAACAAAATTAAAACCAGTGACGTTGGTCAGCTAACACACTACATTAAGAGTCATAAAATAATTCTAAATATTTGATCTTAAATAAACGTTACATTAAAACCTACACGTTCATCAAAACTTCCAGATAGTCTTCTAAAGCGGTAAAGTTACTTACACACCTTTTTTCTGCTGAATTTGAGAGATGCAATAGAAGTATTTGAAACATTAAACCTATGGATCATGCTGACTGCAATAAATCTGATTTTAGGGATGAAGTACAACTAACTTTTTAGGTAAAAAAAAACATATACAGTACCTACCTTGGGATTCATTATTCCCTCTTGTTTAAAGCAGCTATAAAAAATGTCCATGGAAAACACTTCACTCCATAGGTACCCATAGTACTGGCCATCATAACCACCTGCCAGATGTCCAAAAGTAGCTGGCATGCTTGTTCCTTAAAAAGTATATTAACAGTAACGTATTTAAATCAAATTCATAGTTTTCTTGAGACATACTGTAGTTCAGCACTAGAAAAAAAAATTGAAAAAAATGCATCCTCGGCTAATCTGAAACCTATGACAAAGGTTCTGAGCATGCCTCTAAGAGTGTCAACTATACTCCACTGCCTATAAAGGAAATCTGGTTTCCTACTGCAGGCCAGTTAAGTATCTGAGACAAACGTGGCAAAACATTTAATATTGACCCTGTTGTGGTATTCAGGCCAAATCACTCCAAATTATAATCTTCAGAAGGTTAAGTTTTACATTTGCCTTCATGTTCCTTAGAATAATCAAGATCATCCCTCGCTTCGAAGTAATTATTTCACATTCATAAATTAGATTCTTCTAAGAAAAACTTTATTTTTATTTTTTCCCTTATGATAAACATTACTGGAAAAGTAAATATGTTTATTCAAAGTATTTGGACATGCCATAGAAAAGTTTCATGGTAACATACCTGGGGTTGCAGGTATTCCTAGAATCTCCAAGCAGTTTTTGGCATATTCATCTGCTGGGTCAATAGATGGCTTTGTATGGAGGGCCTGATCAACCTTGCTCAAAACAATCTGACGGAGAGTTAGAAGGCCTGGTTGGATAACAATATTCAATTAATTACCACCAAAGTGACTGGAGTTTCTTTAGCACCCTTTATGCAAAGCTATCAACTCACATCCTGAATTAGTAGAATTTTAATTGAGGACAAAACTTAGAGCTGTGCTGTTATTGGCTTTTGAATGTTTCACTCAGAGGGACATCATTACCAGCTCCATCTTTCCATTATTCCTCTCATGGATTGAAACCAAATCAACATAGACACATGTAAATAAAATTTCGGTACTTAAAATGATGCTCGCAGTTGCTGTCCTTTTCATTACACCATTTAACTCAAGGTTTACACAGATGGTGATCATATATCTACTGCTATTACTTGAGACAGGAAAAAGTAGCAGCTATTGCTGCTGCTGCTGCCGCTGCTTTGGGCTCTGCTTTTTGAAGAAGCTACAAAATATGAACCTTTGCCCAGATAAGTTGCTTATGCAGCTACAATGCTTGTACCAGCCAGCAAGAACAGGCAATTCTCATTTCAGGGTAGGGAACGAGGAGGAGGCAAACAGCTGCAGGTTTATGAGACAAGTTTTACCAAAAATGGTTAAAACTATGTGATCAGGAGAGACTTGATTACAACAAGTGAGAGAAACAATAATAACAGGATGAAGGGAAACGGCATGGGATCACAGTCCTGGTGTGGAGATACAGATAAGGTGCTACAAGATGTAGAAAGAGAATGGATTAAGAGTGGGAAGACTTAAACGGAGGAGGCAGTGTATCTGTCTATCGGAAGGTGGGAAACATTGGCCTAAGGTTCTGTTTTGAAGAGTCAGGGGGTTTACAAGCAATGTTATACATGTTCAGTAAACTTGCAAACAACTTCCCTTTATGTGAAGTGTCATAGGTAAATGCAGAAAGCACACGCACAAAATTGGACACTTCTGTACTAATGTACAGTGTCTACTCTGGGTTACCAAAAAAAGGAAAAATGAGAGGAAAATAAAAAACAGCAACAACAATAAAAAAAACCCCACCATCCCCTGTCCCTGTGATCACCTCACATGTATGTGTGGATAGCCCCTGGCTGGAAAACCAGACTGCTTGTATAGCAGCATCTGTCATCATAGCTTTTTCTAATCGTTATAATTCAGGCTAATAACTCCAGGAATTATTCATCCAGTGAATTTAACTTCTTTTGGTGTTTTGCACACTTAATTCTTCATGGCACTGCCAGTGATAATATAGACACAGAGAAAGTGTAATCGGACTGTTATGTTTTACAAAGGATATAATCTTGACCATTTCCTACAATTTTTGATATACTTATATATACCTACAGACATACATTGAGGGAGGATGGGGGAGAAAGATACCTGTATTAGCCAGTCTAGAGGCAGCAAGTTTCTCAAGGAGAATGTCTGCAACATGGCTTTCATCTTTATAATGTCTTGACATCTGTTGTAGTGGTTCTTTTTCCCATACCCAGTTCTCAAACATTTGTGAAGGGACCTCTACAAAGTCTGTTTCCACATTAGTTCCACTAAACCTAGCAAAATCAGTCTACAAGAGAAAGTCATGGTATTAAATAAAAATATAATAGGATTTCTAGAAGAATATAAACTTTCAGATGCCAAAAATTTCAGTGTTAATCAGAGTAGAAGGAATCATATCAGCAGGTGAAAAGCAAGAAAAAAATGGAATTTGAAGAGGGCATAAATTCATATATTTATGCTATTACCAAATAATAAATGGAGTATTCAATAATTATTTAGTGTATTCTCTAGCAGAGTGAAATTATATTATCATTTATCTTAATAATAATAATCCTTTCATTTCTTAGGTTATGACAGTGTAATCTTATGACAATAATTTCAATTTTAAGGAATTTTGTTATATTACCTCATCAAAGTAAAAATAAATTCCAATTATATATTCAAAACTGCTTATTGTATTACAGGTCTAATGCACTGATTCAACAATTTACTTGACCACCTTAACCTAGTAAGTGCTAACAATTTCCTTCATTCACGAAGTGTGTGTTGTATGTGCATATATATATGAGAGAGAGAGAGAGAGAGAGAGAGAATTAACACACTATACAATTATTTCAATCCAAGATACATGAACAGAACTAAAGAATCTGGGTAGTTTTAGGAATTAAAGGTCTCCAAATCTGATACTCAATCACTGATACAACAATCTTCCTTCTGTAAGCCAATCATACCAGAACTTTTCATTTTATTTCACTTTACTACTGTCAATTCCTTCATTCTGAACCTCCTCCCTATTAATTTTGAAGAAAAAAAGTGAAATTAGTTAAAAATACTTGTCATATTATGTTCTAAAACTAAATTATTTCTGAAATAACTGGTCTCCAGAAAGCACTTGTCTTCTAACATCTTCCACCTCCTGACAACCCTTAACCAGCAGTCAACCAAATGGCCTCTGGAAGGCCTGTGGATCTCTTAGCTTCTTTCCTCCACTGAGGACAGATGACCAGAGACAAAAGCCAGTCAGAACTGGCTTTTGAATTTATTTTATTGAAGGGCTACCAAAAATATATATAAATAAATAAAAATCATGTACTATATAGGATACCCACAGAACTGGCAACTATGTCACATGCAGATATCATGAGAGCAGAAAGGCAGAGAAACATTTGCCTTCATATATACTTGTTAGTCATTCAAATCCTTGCTGAATTTCAGGTGAGAAGAAAAGACAGGAAGAAGCAGCTGGGAAGCAATGGTGACAGAATGGCTAGAGGAAGACAGGAAGAGTGTAAGAGAGTCTTGGCCTCCAGATATCCTCATCTAGCCATCTATTACCGCTCCAACGCCATACGCAGGTGTCTGCCTCGCACCGGTACCTTGCTTCCCAGCAGCTCACAGTCACTGCTACAAGCAGTATCGTTCTCCAAAAGCTTCATCTGCCCCTCACGCACTCCCACCCTGCCAGACCCCTCCATACCCTGCAGAGGATCTGTCCTTAAATGTCAGGCTTTAACATGTCACCCACCAAAACAAAAACAAAAAAAAAACATGACACCATTTTGCACACACTAATCCAGGAAAGAACACAATGTGCTAACAACCCCCCCTGTGTGGGGCAGGGAAGTTATTTGCAGGTGTGTTTATTAGCCCATTAATGATTGACATGAAATACAGAAGCAGCAGTTACATACACAGAGACCACCTGAGCAGCAAGGCAAGCAGTTGCAAGCAGGTCACCCTGACCTATCTGCAATTCCACAGCAAGGAGAAAATGCTTAAGTTATAGGAGGAGATTGCTGTGCTGTCCTGCAGAGGCTTTGCAACACAGGTGCATTTTCACTGGTTACCTAAATTCTGTGGTCAGTTTTGCAGGAAAGCTCAATGTGTCACATCTATCAAGAGTTTCTAGTTATTTGAGGAAGGGACAGAATTCTTAATTTCTGAGCTGCTTTAGGGTAAGGATGATCAAATTATCATACATTTCTACCTTTGAATAGTTTTATAAATGCAAAAAGAAGTGTAGCTTTTTGCTCCGAGCTTCCACTGAGCAATTTTTCTTTAATTTGAGATTTAACACAGGTTAAATGCTATGTTCCTATTTATTTCCTCTTTGGTCCCAGTTTCTAAGATCCAGATTAATAATTAAGATCTAAAAAGTGTTATATCTCCCTGAAATTTTATGATTTGGTACCTACTTGTAAAGGAAATCACAGCAACACCACACAAAGACTGGACTTGTAGACTTGTGTTAGTTCTGGTGAAAGAATATTGAGACTTGTCTCCCTCTCTACCTCTTAAAATTGTTATAATAATAATAATAATAATGATATATAATAATTATGGTCTACAATAAATGTATCACCATGTGGCAGAATCAATCTTAAATGTAAGTAAAAATGAAAACAGGATTTTTTTTATTATTTTAATGTCTTGATGTGAAATCTGCAGCCTAGCTTCAGTTCTTCCTACTGACAGTGAAAATCCCAACTGCCAGATGGGAGAGCAGAAAATAAAATAGCTTAGACAACAGCCATTTTATGCTTTTGATATAAAGTATGATAACTCAAAAGGAGTACTAAATGCCAGAATGCTAGAGGTGAAGGCATAACTCTCTGGACTCACAAATTGTTTGCATTCCTGCAGACAGCAGCCTTCTTGTTTGCTTGTTTTTACCAAGGATGTAGCATGCGACTAGAACCATAAAAAGCCTCCCAGCAGTTGCAACAGAAGCTGCCTTGGAGCATCTTCTTAACCTTATATACAGATCTATTCACTAGTCACAGGTATGCACAAGTGAAAATACCAAAGGATATGCTCTTCTGGAACCTTTTCAGAAGCTGCTTTTTACTACTGTAGTTTTAAAAGAAAATTAAAAACAAAATCAAGCTTCCACTTTGAGGAATTACCAAAAAATGTACACTTATTTTACTGAAACTGGAAACTAACACTAAAATAGACTTATACCTTCCTCTGAGACCATGGGCTTACACTGGAATAGAAACAACACTAACCTGTGCACATATCTGGTGCATTACATGCCCAAATTCATGGAAATAAGTCTTCACTTCATCATGTCGCAGCAATGATGGACGATCTGATGTTGGCTGTGTAAAGTTGGTGACCAGAGCAGCCACAGACATCATTCTGCTGCCATCAGAGAGAAGGCAGCCAGGCTGGAGGCCAAAGCAGGCTGCATGCCCGTACTTTCCCTCTCTGCATAAGAAAATATAGCAGAAACTGTCTTTAAACCACAAACCTCCTCACCAGAATAAAAAGCCTATTCAAGGACAGGGATGATGAATCAATGTCTCTTGAAAGGTTTATATGAAGAAATTAAACCTGTTCATTAGAATGATCAAATATCACGTTAAGAACGCACAGGGGAAAAGCAGCACTAAATCACATCAGTTTAAGACTGACAGCAGCCTTTACAAGTGAGTGTCTGATTCTTATCTAAATACCACAAGTATTGACTTCTGAAGTCTATTCTATTTTTAAACTACTCATGAACAATGTAACAGGAAGGACTAGGTTCTATCCTCTGAAGCAGGAGCTCTTATTTTGTTACAGGACATAAAAAGAATACAGTTTACTGCATTTTGAGTGAGATATCCTAAAGTTTAAAGAAAAATCACTTGGAACTGCTCATTGCTAAATGTGAGTAGTTAAGTCAGAAAAATCCTATTAACAGCTATCTTCAGCAATTCATGTGGGATATGGAGAAGAAGCAAAGTAGATAAACAGATGAAGAAGAAAATTAGTGTGTGTGTCTTGAAAGAACAACTTAAGTACTTTTATACCAACCAAACTAATTTCCTTTTATTCAGAGAAGTCCTTACATCAATTTATATTAAAAAAGGTATCAATGATTTTATAAGTTGCTAAAGAAACAACTAAAAAAGTCTAGCTGAGGACAAATAATTTCAAATCAGTCCAGCCTCCTCACAGACTACAGATGATCCTGATAACTAAGGAAGAGCTACAGAGATGAACCTTGAAGCACATTTCAAAGTTTGCTCAACAGGAAATCCTCCTTGGCCCCCATCTATTTGATATTTTCTTTAGCGATCTGGACAATAGATTACAAAATATACCTATGAAGTTACAGATGAACAGGGAGAAGATAGAAATGCTTGGCTGACTGGGCTATAATCTGAACAGATGGAAGTAATGCTTCAACACAAATGAAAGTAACAAAGTCAAGCAAGGTCCTAAGGAGTTAAGAGGAGGAACATAGGAGTCATAGAGACAAAATGATGGAGAACTGGCTAGACAGCAGTACTACAGGAAACAAACAAAGACTGACAATGCTTCATGGACCAAGTGTGATCAAGGAATGCAACATTATATAACAAAAACAAAGAAGTAACTATTTTTCTCAGCCAAACTGAGGCCTCAGATTAAAAGTATTGCACTCTGAAGAGGTGTAAACCAACTGGGAACAGTCCAGAACACCGCTTAATGAACACAGTGATAGTCTTGCCGGCGGGACAGATATTTACTTCCAAATGCAGTTACTTCCACACATTCCAGCAAATTTCTCAGAACACTTCCATTTTAAACATGTAAGTAAAATAGCAAGTCAAAATTACCTGGGATAAAGGTCCAAATAGAACTGCCCTAAAGTTTCTCCTGTTGAACTGTCCTTTACTGTGTAAAGAGTGACACTATCATGCCAGACATGAGCACTCTCCACTCGCTCAAACACAAGGCCAAGCAGCTTCTGGTAGATATTCAGCAAGCCTTCTGTTACAGCCTCAATTGGGAAGTATTCCTTCAGCTTCTCTTGGTCTATGGAGTACTTCAGCTCTTGAGTTTTGTTCATATAATAATGAAGATCCCATGCATTGATTCTTCCATCGTAAACAAAGTTTCTTTCTTTACACTCCTTTTTCTTCAAGTCTAGAATGAATTTACTTTCTTCCTCAGCCAATGGCTTTAGCTTCTTACTCAAGTCATCTAAAAAAGATTGCCTTTAAATCAACTTGTTTGCTCCTTAGTTATTTCTATTCCTACAAAATACACACATAAAGTTATACTGTGTAAATCTGAATGCGTTCCATTCAGATGCTAGAGCTCTCCATTTGCTGATTAACAACATGCCAACCGTCCGCTCTATGTTGCAATGAGTTTTAGTTATAAGTATGCTCCACATAGCACAGGAATGCATATAGGCCTACCAGTGTTTGGAAGGATTTGATACATTCAGACTCTTTCAAAGAGATCAGAAATGAAAAGTAACAACACATTTGCTCAAACCTTTCATTCTATTTCATGTAATCTCAGTTGTCTTGATGTGCTTCTGTAGAAGCAACCAAAGACTGCAATTACTGTAAGTTCCTGAAAGTGCAGGAAAACGTTCAACCTCTACTTCCAGGACCTTTCAAAGTAGTTTCTGATCTAGTCGCAGCTGAAGTCTAAAAATACACTTCACATATCTATAAAAGAACAAGTAACTGAGGAGCTCTTGTCTATGCTACAGCTTGCTTCTAGACTAGGAAAGATACAAGATTCCTACAATCCCAATTTTTTCAGTGTAGTTCTTCTCAGACATAAAAGGATCAGCACTGTAAAGTGCTACATCAATGCTATACAAAATACTCAAGTTTACTGAAGCTTGCATCAAGTACATACTATACCTACCTTCTATGCTGAGTATTTTTTAATTGCCAAACACTTTTCACTTCCTTAAATATTCAAGCTGATGTTCAATATTTGTATTTGAAGTACAAACTCAAGATATTAATATCCTGTTTCTAGGTAGATTATAAAACATTATATGCATTTAATGACTAATAAATGCTAACAGTTTACAGCCTGAATGCCATAAGATCAAATTAATAACATCAATTTAAAACACAAATATATATGAAAAAGCACAGCAAATAATATGTCTTTCCATATAAAAAGAACTAAATCAAAACTAATGATTAATCTGATGAACATATGCCATTTTGCATACAGCAAAATGTACTACTCTTTTTACAAATTGAAATAACTGAAAAAATAGAGCAGAGTTGCTCTCAACTTAATTGCTAAGTATTTCTGGTAGTCTTTTTTGACTTGAACAGAAAGAAACTCAAATTGTGTTCATTAATTAAGCATTCTGCATGACAATTATAGCGATGCTCGGCACACATCTCCTTTATATTAACCTCTCAGGCATCTAAGGAGCATGTAAGATGCTCAGTAACATCAGTTCACTTAAAACTACCTCATTCGTCTACTTACACATAGATATTTAAAACCAGCTAAAAGTTATAGATATTTTAAAAATACTGCAGACTGTCCAGGCATCACAACAGTCATATCCATAAGTAACTGTTCTAGTCCCACAGTCCTATAGAACTCATCAAGAGATCATTCACAGCCATTTCACTTCCAAACAAAAGATGCAAGCACTCTGTAAAAATTTCTCCTCCTTACAAAAGCATCCATCAGAAGCAGTTGTTGTGGAAAAAAATCACTGAGCTGCCTTGATTGGAATTCCTTTGTATCTCTAACAAAAGTTTTATTGTAACCAGAACAGAAAACATTCACACAAAAAGGCAAATACAGAAGTAGATTACTAAAAAGGGCACTTTGGGCCTTAATGAGTTATAAGCTCCTCTAAAACCTTTTATGACAGAAGAATTATCCTTTCTCTCCAAGCAGACTTGAATCTTTTATTATACCTAATGCAGTGCTGTCTGTATACAGAAAGATGCTAAGGTTGCAAACACAAAAAACCTGCAGCCAGCTTAAGCGAATAAAAAGCTGCGAGCTTGACGCTGCCCCTTGAACTGATAATGTGTGCTTATGCCATACAGGGTCTTCTGGTTCCCAATCAGGATAACCGCATTACAGGGCAGAGGAAGACATAGCAATTTATCTGTACTGGCTGTCCCAAAGCAGTTATTTTCAATATGCCATAGCAGAGGCAACAGAGAGCTCCTTTCTATTTGAACAGATTGCATGCTGTGACCCAATTATGTATTTAAATTAGTCTTGGCTGAGAAGTCATAGTGCCACTCTAAATATAAGAGTATTATTTATAAATAAAAACAAACCTAAGAAGGCTGTTACGTTATCTGTGCTCTTTGCAGTGTTCAGTTCCAGGACAAAATTCGCATGAGTATTATATCCAAGAAGCTCTGCTATTTTTGCCCTTAGTGGAAGCAACTGTGCGAGAATTTTTGTGTTTTCCTAAAATAGAAAAAAAGGCAGTTTTGTGAATTTAAATCAGCCAATGCTGATGCATTATGAAAACAGTTATCCGAATAACATTTGTAATTAAGAAACAGCAAATATTTTAAATGTACATACATAAAAATACAACTTTAGCTTGATTCTTGTAATTTTTCATTGCAGCATTTGATGACATTTTCTAATCTGAGTCATTACTTTCCCTATTATAATAAATCTATTTCAATTAAAAGATACACCATTACCTTTTAAGATAACCGACATTAGAGTGTTGCAAAGAGTTGACTTCCTTTACTAGTAATTTAAACATGTTACAGATAACAGCTCAGAGGAGGCTTAAATTGCTAGTTCCTACTGAAAACAGACTGCAAAGATTAATGCTGAAGATAGACTGTTAGGCCAACACAAAGTTTTTTTGCAAGCTTTCTTATTTTGCTCACTCTGACAACAGCATTCAGAGTACGGGATAACATTCATCTGAAACACACAAAAAAGCCCAGGTCCTTGTCTAACTGAAGAGGAGGATCTCCAAGAAGCTGAAAATATAGTTGGGTTATTCTGCATTTCTGAAAAAGCATGATTTCACTGGAAAATCCATTTTGGAAGTTAAGCGTAGAACTCAAGGTTTGAAGATGGTCCCAGACCTTTAACAGCATATGCCTTTAAATGTTCAGCTCTTGGAGATGTGTCATCTCACCCTCTCCTTGCTACATTTCCCAGCACTCCAGGCACAAAAGCTTGGCTCTGGCTCCCTTCTCTGATTGGTACATGATTGGTACAACTGCTGGTGAATGATTGATACAGCTGCTGCAAGGCCACTTCCAGCCTTCTACTCTTTTCATTACTTTTGTAGCTACCTAGTTGTCTGCTCTCATCAATTTCAAAGAAGTTATTTGTGAAATGGTTTCTCCTCTTAAGACATGCTTCTAGCTATTTTCCAGAAAATTAAATGACTTTGCTTTGTTTTGCTTTAAAAAAGCATTTGTTTCACGTTTCACTTGCATTTCATAATTAAAATATATGCTCAAATAACCTCTTTCATTCTGAAGAGTCCCACTTCAGAAGGTACGTTCAGAAAGCCTCCTCTGAGAGCAAAGTGCCAAAAGGTAGCTGCAGAATAGACAGTAGGGGAATTTGGCAGCAGAGCAATATCCTACTTCTATTACAGCACGGCTCAGACTTTGACACACTCATGCAGCTCATCATCTTCTAAACTACTTATCCATAAGAATAAACCAGAACAAGGAAATGCTAAAGTCTGCAATGACAGGTTTTGATTCATTAGTGCTAGCCAATACACAAAGCTTAAACCTAACACCTGAAAGGCATTTTCTGTCTTTCAATTCTGTCATTATCTATAGCATAACAGTCACTATCTGATGTACCTCTTTGCATCTGGTGTTAAAGGCAGATTCCAGTTTTCTCCGGGTTTCTGAAATGCAACACTTCTTCATGACAGGAAAATAGTGGGGATACTTCAAAGTAATTTTATACTTGTCTTCAACAGTCTTCTCTAAACTCTTAATAAAGTCATCGGGAAGGCCTTCTGTGGAACACAAATTAATAAACAATGTTCATCATAATTAACTACCCCCATCTCATTTTGGAAGATTCTTGCATTTGTTTTGCTACAACCCAATCTAACACCAGGAGTTTCCATTGGAAAACAACTTTCCATTTCCCAGCTACTTGCCAGTACTTTTTTTTTTCAAATTAAAACCAAGAAGAAAGAAAACTACATGTAACATTTACTTGTGAACAAGAGAGAAATAAATGTAGGGCTAGATTAAAATTAATATGATTTTAAAAATATTTTTCTGATGTTATTAAATAACATCTTATACCATACCATAATGAATCCCTAATTCCTCTAACAAGTGAAATCTTTAAAACAGCATTTAAAACATTGAAGTGGCTTAACTATCTGGTAGGACAGTTTTCCAGCTAATTGTAATGAACATAATACACATTAGGTTAGTTGATGGTAGAGAATGGAAAAAAAAGAGGCAGAGAAGAGTTATTAAAGAAAAACAGGTCAGATGCACTGAATTTATGCAAGGCAAGCAGTGTAGTAGTCTGTGAAGAACTACAAAGGCTAATTCTAAACTAACTTTGGGAAAGGATTAAAAAGGAAATGGGGGAGACTGGAACGTAGCCAGGATTCCATTTCATCTAATCATCACTCAGTGGGCCAAAAACAAACAAAAAAACAGATTACTCAAATACAAGTGGAGAGAGAAAGAAATGAAAAAACTTGGTACTACTCACCAAGGTCTTGCTTAGAAAATAAAAGAAATGTGTTTTCCTCATTCAGGTTTTTGTTAAAATCTATACACAATTCACTCAACTTTTTCTTCATTGTCTTTATTTCCTAGATCAAATACAAACTAAAAGTTAGTTGAAAAAGAAACACTGAATACTTGGCAATTACCAACACGCCAATGAACAGCACTTCTTTATCCACCAAGGTATTCTCAGGTTTATTTTAAAAATTCAATTCAGAGGGTACTAACCATGTAAAGAACTTAGCTGAACAGTATTGTGTGTTTTCATTTATCTAATTCTCTAATTTGAAAAGTCTAATTTTAAATAGAAAAATATCTACTAAAATCAAAGGGGATCAAATGAACAAAAAGCATGCAAAAAATCTAAACTAAAACTAATTTAATTCTAGACTGTTACATAGCAGGTCAGAAATTCAGGAGAATTACTTCAGCATCTCAAATGCTGAAAATGCTACTTCATGATTTTCAAAAGTGACAAAGACTTTTATATTTTTGAGGAATTACTCCCTTCACAGGGCCAAGATTGTCAGTGCTGCCTGAACTCCCTTGAAGATAGCTACCTCAAATTTGTTATTCAAAATCACAGAATGCTTGAGGTTGGAAAGGACCTCTAGAAATTATCTAGTCCAAACCCAATGCTCAAGTAGGGACACCTGGAGCACGTAAGCACGTTTTGCAAGGTCTTTTGGTTAAGAGGCCATTAGGTTAGGAATCCAAGGAATCCAGTAAATTAGGCTTCTCTGATCAGAAGATACAGCAAACTTCTTTCAGATACTCTTCCAGATTAAAAGAAACCTGAGGGGTGATACGTTCTCTATCCACTGAGTACTGGGGGAATCTTAATAATTTTAAAACCTTTAAATGTTTAATGTTTAAATGTTTAGAGCATGGATCTGGGACTAAGAACAGAAGTTCAGATCAGAGCAGTAATTAGACAAGCTCCAGAGAAACTTTGGCACGTGAAGCAAGTTCAGCACTAAAATACTTACTAGTTCAGCTATGATCCATCATTTCTTCAATATTTTTTTTTTCATTTTGCTTTACAATCTAAGAAGCCATACTTACATTCTGCACTTCTTTAGGAAGATGCAATCCATTTCTTTTTCCCACTTGAACCGATTTCTCTAGATACCGCTTTGTTTCAGGCTTTACATTTTCAAGATTGCAGGTCTCCTAAAATAACATTAGAGGATAATGATTTTTTTTTCTTTTCATGACATGGTATGAGAAACATACTTACCAAAATAAGGGTCTGAACAGGCCTGTTCTTTAGAAGAACACTACAGAAATAATAAAACATCCTGGATTTAATTTTTTTTATGTTTACATTTTTAAAAATGTTTTTAAAAAAGAAAAGAACAGTTACCCTATAAAATAGTATTATTTCATTGATACAGCGATTTTTGAAGCAGTTTTCTTTTACTCAGTATCAGTGTCAGAGATGAGAACGGAAGCACTTACACACATTCATAATGACAAGCCCTTGATGTCCTTAGTGCAGTGAACTTAAAACTCTTTCTGTAGCTGTGTACTTCTGCAAGCATCATTAGCTAAGCATCATAAGCTAAGATGCTTGCAGAAGTAAGTGCAAGTAAGATGGGATAAAATTCAAGCATATAAATTTTCCTCTTTCAGAACAAATGAGTGCCAACAAACAAATGGCATGGCTATGGCTGGTTGTACAATTAGGAAGATGCTTGAATGACCATTCTCCAAAGCAACTGACATTAAAACACAAAATACTATAGCAACCAGACCACTAAAACAACTCTGTTAGGTGTCTAACTTCTAAAGAAATACCCATTCAAACTGACTAGACCAATCCATAAACTTACCCTTCTTGTGCTAAAATAATATTCTAAAGGTTTTAACTTCCTCTTCTACCATCATAAAGTGAACATTTTAAAAGGCATAAGTCATAGTACTCGGGAAAAAAAAAAGACATATTTTATTAAAGTTCACCTTAAAGGCTGGAAGCTGTTGGAATCAGCTCCGACTTGTCTTAACAACCCTTTCATTAGCTTGCCTACCTAGAATTAATTCTTGACTGGCTCCTCCGTAAAGTAAGGATGTTGAAACATGCAAATTTTATGAAAGTTACACAACTGTCAACTAATGACCTGTCTGTGCACATTACCTTTCTCTCAAACAGAAAGGATGAACAGCTAGAATCCAGTAGTAGCCCTGGAGAAGATAGATAAGCTCAAAAGCAGGTATTTCATTGGTTTAAAAATAGGAGGAAAAAAATCTGAGCTTAAAAAATTATTTAAAAACAATTAACACAACAGTAAAACCTGAATGACCAGAGCACTGACTGGTGTGATAAGATCTATTAGTGAAGACTAACAAAGGTCCTGACAACAGACTGAGGGTGAGCACATAGATTTTCCATAATTTACAACAAAGTCTGATGTAATGTCCAGCCAAAGCAAACTCAGATTCAGTGGGTACAGCAGCACAATGACAATAATGATGAAAAAATTACTCCATTTTTTTCTGAGAAAGAAAAATAATTAAATATGCACTTAATGCATAGTTAATACTAAAGTGGCCTCTTAACACCTCCTTTTTCATGATAACTGATACACTGCCATTCTGAAGGCTGGGAGACACAAGTATCTACTGACAAGAAACATAGTAGAGACCCAGTGGGACTGCAATTACTGAAAGCAAAGCTCAACATATAAGGGGCGACTTATATGTTGACAACACAGGGGTGAACTTGCGCTCTCAAAACCTCACTGGTCAACTGGGGCAGGCAGAAGAAAACTGCTCAGGGGATAATATAATTTGTGGAGACCAAAGAAAAGCAGGTGCTCCCTATTTTAAATAGTAGTTCTGTGATCATAACCGCTGGTGGTATCCTGTTCTTCATCACTGTTCTTCAATGGCAATATCTCCTATTATCCTGAAGATACTCTGGGAAATTCACACTAGACCTAGGATTAAAAAAAAAAATAGTGAAGATGGGCTTTTAGAATCATGGAAGAATTTAGAATGAGTTTAGCTTTCCTAATGCTCTCCAAAGACAACAGGCACAAGTCTTCACTTCTGCTCAACATGAAAAAGGTCAAAATCACTAAGCATGAGGTTAGTTGTACACAACATACCTACGCATATGCCAGCAGTCTATATACGCAAATTTTTAAGTCCAACTAAAAAAAGTATCAACTACAATCACTCCACTTTGTGACAAACCAACTTTTCTAAAGCATTATGCAGATTTAACTTATTTTGCAGATAACAGTAAAAACAAACAGTATTCTTCATCATTTGACTATTGTATTATCTCCTAACAGGTATTTGTTAACATTATTTTTAAAAGTTTGATGATCTAACTAGTGTAGGTCACCACACAGTCCAAGTCATTGATTCAAGACCAAGTAATGTGGTTACATGGTACACCCTTCACTATGGCTACATTTTTTTTTGCTGTACTGGGGCTCTGCTGTTTTGTTTTAATAAAATGATGTTAAAAAGATAGATCCTTCCTTTTGGGAGGAACTTGTCTCCTCCCCAAGTCAAATATCCCATTTTCAACCCTCATGTGTGATAAATGCCTAAGATAAGCCATACAGAATACTTCCTAACACAAAGAAATAATAGGAATGTAATTATCTGTTCCCTGTGCCCCCCAGACTTCCTGTTCTGCCTCTGGTAATGAATACTGATATTCTGCAGCTTGATAACATTCATATGCCACCAAGCACTGCATCTTCCACTAGACAACTCACAATTCCAGATTTTTTTTTTTTGGGGGGGGGGGGAGGCTAAGATTAGTAATAAAAGGGAGCATGGCTTCACCACTATAGAGGTGAAAAATGCAGATATTATTACATTAACATTTTTATTGTGCTGTCTTTTACTCTGATAACTGTTAGCCTTGCTAACTGCAAGACTCAGAAATAGAAAGGGTCTCAAAAATGTGAGTCATCTGATCTCTAAAAAGACTCTTCTTTCATTGAAGTAACAAGTCAGAACAGAGGACTGTGAAAAGCCTGTGTTACTTATGTCTTGTGAGGGATTCCCCAGTCTTCTCAGACAGTTGAAATGTAACTGTCATACTCCTGAAAATCTCTTGGGCCTGAATCCTGTAGAGATTTTAGGTGGAGAAATAATTCACAAACGTTCGTAAGCCCTCATGGCCAGTGAACATTGTCTCCTTCCAGAGCTAAGAAAGAGAAAAATTCTCCTGGAAGAAAGGAGGAAAAAAACTGTTTAGTGTTTGTCATCATCCTCTTGATTCCTATCCATCTCTGCATGTACTTTACAAGGCAGCCATACCAAGTAGCTTCTGGACTTAGAAGCTACTAAGTCTAGAAGTAGCTAGACTTCTTAACAGTAGCCTTTGGGACACTTATTTCCATCATAAACACGCCTACGGCAAGGCCAGCCACAGTCCAGAGGACTAGCTGGGACATTATGGACTTTTTTAGCTGTATAAGCTCTCAGAGGCAGAGGAACTAAGTGTGCTCTGCAGTCATCTCATGTTTGTTCAGGGTGCTCAACACCACTCCCTGTTCTCTCGATGAACAATAGAAGTGCTAGCACGGAATTTTGGAACTTCACAGAATTTTTATATCATCATGGCTAAGAATTTTAAATATTTGGTTTTGAACAACTATGCTACCCCATTCCATGAAGAAATCTTCAGGCAGAGTAAGAAAAGAAACCCATTTAGAATATCAGGAAGAAAAACCACAGCAGCTGTTTACATCAGCCCGAGTTTCCTGGGGGCGTGTGGGTGGAGAAGATTGGTAACATTCTTAAACAAGCCTCTGCTAGCCAAGATGTGCAGATGTTAGAGGGAAAATTAACAGAATAGCTTCACTACCAAATTCACCTTTAGCCAAAACATCAGGCCCCAAAGTAAAAGTTCCTTAAGAATAAGATCTGGAAAGTATTCTATGACAAATCTAAGTGGTATTTATTTCGCTCAACATCTTGGAGGAAAAAAAAAACACATTTCCACATTTTTAAAAAGAACACACAAGTGTTCCACCAAGAACTGTTCTTAAATAAAGCAAAATTCAAGAATCAGTTAATAACTTTTAGAGGTTTAGTCCTGAAGCAAGGGAACAAAAAACATTCAAGACGTCTCTGAGATCATGTACAGGATTACCTCTATTGTAAATAAGCTCAGTGTGTGAGGGGCTTCATTCTCTTCATTGCTTTTAACCTTCTTCTCCCCCTACAGAACGGAACATTTTTGTTTGTAGAGGAGTTTTCCTCCCCATGCACACCACCATCTGCTCCTGGCACCCAACTTTCAGCTAAGAATTTCTAACAGGAGAAGGTGAATTAGGTAAGAACTTTGTGTTGTGATCTGGAAACAGCAGGACTCGCTGAGTCTTGCATTGTTGGCAATTTCACATCGGCCATCCTATAGTAAAAAGCGTTACTGCTTTCTTAGCTGCTTAAGTTGATGATTGTTCAGATTAGTGTATAATTATTATTAGCAATCACTTTTAAAACTTAAATTATTTCTCAACAACTTCAGAGATAAAGCACAACCTTCAATTCAAATTCCATAGCAGCAGAATCCAACCTAAACTAGAGATTGCTACATTGTCCCCTTTTTTTTTTCCTCACTTGGTGATGCTCTGGGCAAACCAGTTCAGGAAGCTTAGCCAGCAGAAAACAATTTACTTGATTTTTCCTGCAGGGTTTCCTTCCCCTAGTCTAGTTTCCTGAACCAACTCACTGTAATATTAGACAAATGTCAAAGCTATTGCAAAGGAGAGAGAAGGAAACACGCCTAGAGGTGGGAGGTAAGCAGTGAGAACACCAGGCTAGAGAAGCTTAGGTTTCGGAGGAACCGCAGTTCTAGCCTGGGTAATTGTGTCCCACTGGGAATGTTTGACTGGTGAAGCGAACACAGTGATGGGTTTTTTGAAAAGCATAGCATATAGCAACCTAGATATTTTTTTCATTGTTGGAATTTTATCTACATTGCCACAAGTTATTCACAGTGATGTCATTGTGATTTACCTGCAAATAAACAATCTTCTGGAAAACATCTTCTCTCATACTCATTTCCACGTCAAAATTAGAAAGCTTTTTATCAGCTTCTGTGCTTGCTAAGCGCACTTCTTTGTCAGGTGAGACATGCTGTGGAAAATCCAACATGCTTCTTTCCACTGTTCAAATAAAAAGCAATGATACTTTAAGGATAAAGAAGCTTTATTTACAAATAAACTGTTCTAATAATGCCCCTTCTTTCCAATACTAAAAGAAACCATAAAAAACAGGTACCCAAAGCAAACTAAAGCTTCAGATCAAACCTGAAGCTAATGAAGTGATTGCAGCTAAGGTAAAAACAAATAGGCAAAGGGATAAAACTGCACCTATTATAACAAACTAATATTTTACAGCTGAACTAATATTTTCATAGCTGAAACAGATGCTTCCTTTTCAGTTTTTAAGCTCAGAAACTCTGAATCTTCAAACATGCCCCATTTGTCCTGAAATTATTTTACATTGTCATGATAGAATAGCCCCCTCTTCCCTTATTCAGGGGGAAGAAATAAGGCAACCTCAAAGGATGTGGTCTCTTTATTTTGAACTTCTAGAGGTCAGAAACTGAGTGAGACTATCGTTTTCAAGTGCACTTTTGAGATTATATGATTTCTTATTTTGCAAAGGCATATTGCATCTTTATGACAGTGAATTCAAATGCTAAAATAGAAATGAGTTCCTAGGATGAGCTAAATTAACTTACTTTAAGCAAATTACAATTCTCCTGTTTCCCTTCCCTCTCATAAAACAGAAACAAAAAAACAATAATCCTATGATGAAATTGTAAAGCATTGTAATTTTAGGTAATCTATGCCTATTTTTTTAATCAAAAATGATATATTCTCAGATTTTTGCTTTATTAATCTATGGTATGCAAACATTGGGATGCAACTGGCACAAGAGTCTGCAAGAAACTTCTTTTTTAGTTCCTGTCATCAAGCCAAGATGGTTCAAAATGATGCAGTGAGTTTTGGGAGCTTTCAAGTAAAATGTAAGGTCTGTTGTCATCTCTGTCTTTTCTGATAATGAATTCCATTTACTTGGGTTGCACTCTCACTTTCATGTGCATGTGAAAGGCCACATAGGACTTAAATTTGAGATTCTAATGGAAGCCTACTGTTGTGGTAATATGTCCTTATCGTATACCATGGGGTGTTTCAGAGTTAAGTAATGCTAATTTCACATACAGCTTTGAAGATTAGTATTAAAAGATTAGATATGACCTACTATTGCAATGGTATGTAGAGAAGAAAGCACACTTGGAAGATATAATCTTGATAGTTACACTGAGAAGCTGATAGCCACTATTTCCTGAATCAAAGAGATTTTTTTCAATTTAAAGCAGGAAGCTTTTTTTGACTTTGGTGAAAAAGCTTCCAAATTGCCAAATACATCAGTAGAGTTAAAAACAAATCTAAGCAGAAGCCGCTTGTATGAAGATTGTTCAGTCTTCCTGCCCTAGATGTGCCTAAACTGTAATTCTAAGGAATGTGAATGCCACAGACTAATATTACAGTACAGTTATTTGTGCTGGAGGCTGCTCTTTTTTTGCAAGGAGAAGACTTGGCGCTGGGAGCCAAGGTAAGGCACCTGCTTTCAGCACTTCTGTTGCCACTGTGGATTTCTCAAAGGTTTAAGAGAATCTGACATTTTGTTAAAGATATGAGAGCCATGCAGTATGACAGGTTTTGTTTTGTTTTTCTCCAAACAAAGGCACCACAATCACATTTTCATGTTTTTATTTCCCCAATGGACAAAAGTGAACTGAATGACATGTGTTCAACCATGAAACTCCATTTACATGCTGTCATGTGCTAATAATTCATTCAGGACAATCTAGACCTGAGTCCCTTTCCCTAGTTTTATCGAGTACTTGCAAGACACAATACAATAACAGGTAAAGAATACTTTAAAAAAAATAGCATACAAAGATTTCTCCATACTCATCCACGACCTTTTCCCCATTTTGAATTTACCAGACTTTCCATTATTCACCTTGATTTGCTGCTTTCAGTTGGATTCTACAGTGTCTCAAGAAACGTACTTACCAGAGTTGAATGTATTATGTGTAACTATAGACACTGTAGTCTATGCAGCTGCACATTGTCCCCTAGTGGTTGTACACAGTTGGAAAATAAAATGTAATTCTAGAGCTTCACATGCAAAAAGAAAACAACTACTCAGTGCAGTTCTCCAAACGTGACAAAAAGATCAACAAAATAGTTCTACTAATCCTAAATTCTGCCTCCGCAGTAATGTAGCAGAATTTCATATATGATCAAATTACATCCTGTTGAGATGCCCAGAAAAATGACAGTGGCTGAAGTACCCTTATGAGACCTTTACATCTTCTATACAAGAGCAGTACAGACCAAAATCATAAGCCATAACAATCATTCCTCAGTGTTTCTTCACGGGTGGACAAACATACTAAATAAAGAATCCCACAGAAGACATACTAACCTGCATATTCCACTTCTATATCTGCCAGAGCCTGTACAGTATTTTCATGAGTTACATCCTCAGTACTAAGCATCCCAACACTGTCATATACATGCTTTGTCTTCCTGATCAGTTCTTCTGTTCTTGATCTGATTTGCTCTGGTGACAGGTCCCATCTCAAGAGATTTTGTCGTGATGCGATGTAAGAGGAGGTTTGGAGACGGCTAGTAATTTCTGCTCCTAACGTCATCCTCAATATGAGTTGTTGCCCAACAGCCCTGAAAGCAAAAAATTATTTCTGCATACTGAGATTCTAGTTCAAAGGTAGTTCATTACAAATTTAAATCAGGCAACAGACTTAATAATTAAAGCATATTTTTAGAAGCAAGATAAAGGTGGCTTCTTAAAGCCACCTTCATATTTTGCTGCTTCCTTTTTCCCCTCCGTAACCCCTTCTCCTTTCCATGTTAATCCATTTTCAGCATCAAAAGAATATCCAGAATAATACAGAGTCACATGTACATTCACCTCCAGTAGCATCAAAAGATGATCTGCTTGGAGAAGAAGTCAGGCAAGTTTCATCAGTTTGTGTCCATTTCCAGCTCCAAAAAAGGTGTCCCTATGCTTCTTGGTATATATATCCAACTGCATATATATATATACATATATTTGGAAGTAGAATGTATATATTTTACTTCCAATTTGCATATCCCTTTTGAACACAGTCCCATTTCTCAGTCTATAAAGACAGATATGGTTGCATACTCCGTAAAAGTTTCTGGATTTGCGTATATAAAATACACATAATAAAAGAAACCAGTCCTGAAGCTTGGGGTGTGGTAAAAATTAGAGAATAGGACTTGAAAAAATGATTATATTTTTGAGGAATGAATCCAAACCAAGGATAGGAAAATACTGGCTTTGGACATACTGCCATCCTCACCTCCCAGTCTGCTCAGATAAACTTCAACTTAGTTATATGAAGCAGAAGGATAGAAATTCAAGCAGTTGATAAGTCAGGCCAAGAGAAATCCACATAGCCCAAATGTCTATCTGGAGAACACAGAAATACCTCTGTTATATGTAAAACAGTGGCTGATAGAGAATATAATTTTATGATAATTAAAAGAGTTTGCATTTGAGAAGTAAAATTTGCTTGTTAGTGTTTAGTACCATAGAAAGGTCAACTCGCAGCTTCAGAAAAGCAACAAGGGAATTTTAAGCCTTCGAGTTACTACGAACAACTCTGGCTGATATTTACTGCCTGTCTCCTCATTTCAGCTGCATGAGTTTAAAGAACTGCATGTGTTGATATAGTAAAATACAGCAACTCAAGATCTTCAACGATAGCCAAAAATAAGTAACAATAGCTAAAAATAAGTAACAATACACACAGAGAGCTCACTATTAAGAGGGACATTTCTTTAACATCATTCAATGTTAATTACCTATTTTTGTTAGCACTGGCCACTCTAGTTGCATAAATTTTACTTCAAAATCAATCTGGTATGTACATAAATGCTCAGATAGGTTTTGGCATACACTGCAGGGAGCATACATAAAAGGAGAAGCAATCTTGGCCTAAAGGAAAAACAAGGCAAGAGGAAAATGCCAACAGTCTAGAAAGGGCTGCATGCAGAGCTTTTGTTTAAAGGCAAGAGTTTTTGTAAGACTCCTTCTGTATGAGACATTTTCTAGAATTAGCCTTGCCAAGATTGTTTTTATGCAAGTCATAACTGAGAGACAATATTCCTATTTACATTTAATTATGAGGATTTTTTCCTCATTACCACAGCTTCATCAAATGCTCCTATACCCATCCAGACAATCTGTTTACTTTTTCCTTCGGCAGGCATACAGAAACACCAATGACCAGCATACTGACAATTTGCAAACTTTGAAAATGAAGTCTGGATAAAGAAGATTCCTTCCACTCCTATCTCTCCCTGATATCAGTGGAGATGAGACACTAATGTTACATTAGCCTCTCCACTGGAACTTTGAATTCCATTTAGGAGTTTATGACAAATGAAGCTGTTTTCATAAAAGCGAAAGGATATATATATATATATGTATATATATATGTATATATATACACACACACACACGTATAAATATATATATATAAAGTACAAGCATTCGGAGAACACTTTCATTTCCCAAACCCCACTGATTACTACTCTTCAACTTTGTTACAGGACAGCACTTCATTAAGTCATGAGCGGCTTCACTCTGGGCTATGCTACATCTAGTCTGCTATACACTGTTAATAAAGACCTGGTGCAATCTGAAGCTCAGCTGCCTCAAGAATATGTTCAATGCCTCAGATAATATCAGAAAGAGGGCCAAAAATGTGCAAAATTAAGGTGAAAATATAAGATTTCTCTGTGTGTCTCTGTGTGTCAAGTGAAGCAGAATCACAGGAAAAAAAAGAAAATGAAAGAGCTGTGCTACAGTGCAGCACACAAGCAGTTACTCTTTCCAAATGGCAACTTCCCAGTCTCCATAATTCATTATTTTCACCCCGTTGGCACTATATGCTTTAGAAACGCAGGTGCAGAGCAAAGCTTGGTCACTGACCACTGAAATAGTCACAGCACCTACTCTTTATATTAAATCCAACCTGTTAAACAAGCCTAAAAAAAAAATTAAAATTGAATTGATTTCAAAAGTTTGATTGCAGGGTCCAGATGGCACTAGAGATGGCTTTTAAGTAAAAAGATTGGGTCACTGGTTTTATTAATATGTTGGCTAGTTGCACTGAGGAGCATACAAACAAACTGTAATGCTTCATAAACTACCACCACACAAGCAAGCGGTTGTCTATATCCGTTAAAGCCAAAAAGCAGATACAGAACAGATATTGCCTCTTTCTGAAAAGAAGATAGCCTGTCTCTTCTGACACAAGGAATCAGTCATTTATATAAACTAATATAGGTTGTACAAGCTGAGAAAGACATGGTATTCTTTGTAACCTACCAAATCTCTGCTCAATTCATATTGCTCTCAAAAATTCCAGGGTAAACTTCAAGGAAAACAATCACCATATGTAACCACGTAGAGATGTGTTACGTTGTTACCAGTCAATGAGACTATACTTTGTGCTAACGTAACCCTCAACAGATTAATGAAAAACTACAGGCAAGGAAAAATATATGCAGACCATTTCTGACCATTTCTCTTTTGGATTAATATTTCATATTCTTGATCTACATAAAACTGTAAAGAAATAAATGATCAAGATTTCAAGTATCATAGTATACTAAAACTGGTAATACTATGCTAATATTTCTCTTTGCCATACACTTTAATAATATATAGCAAAGCAGGTATCTGCTCATGCTTCATCCTCTAATATGGTTTTAGGACTAAAAACCTAGTCCTTGAGCTCGCAAAAAAACACTAATACTTATCATTACCACCTGAGTAAGTGGTGGCATTTAATAATTATGCAATCTAATAATTAGGTAAATTAGGTTCAAAGTTGGTTCTGAACAAACCAACTTCAGGTTTGTTCAAGAAAGAAAGAAAGAAACAAAGCCAAATGAAAAATTTAAGGATGAGTATAAACAAAAAAAATAGCATAAGTAAAATAATATGACTATATCAAAACTGTTCTGGGCCTGTGCTTGCACTGCTTTTAGAAAAACATTGTGGTGAATCATACACTGAGAAAAAAACTTTAACTTCCCAGATATAAACTGGAAAATAAATTCTATTAGTAATAGAAGGAACTGGATACTTCTGAATATAATAGCCACGGCATTCTCTACCACACAGCAACTGAACCCACAGGAGGCAATTATTATTTTCGACTCACATTTGGTAAATAGCACCAACTTTGGGCCAATGTGAAGATGTGTCAGTTTAAATTAAACAAAATAGTAAGTTTTTTAAAAAAGTAGATCTGTAACTAAGATTACATATATACAGCAGTAAACCAAATCAGGGTAAAAATGCCCTGTGTCTAATAAGCTGACTAGTTCACACCTTTTCAGTCACAACTCCCATATTTTTTGCGGGGCACAACTGTTGCCGTATCTCAAGATGCCTGCTGCACTAGCAGAAGCATCACCCCCACCTGCAGGACAGGCTCCTCTTCTCCCCTCATCTCCCTCTGCTGCTCATTTCTGTCCCTGGCCTGGCACTCCAGCAGGAAGAGAGCACAGCTATCTGCAGGACCACGCTTTGGAAAGAGCCAGAGCAGTACTCAGGTCTTTAGTCTAGAGATTCAGAATGACTCCTGTCCTTAAGTTTACATAAGGTTAAACACCAGGATATTAAAAGAACTATTGATGCTAACAGGCAACACCCAAAGGATAACAAATTAATATACATCGACCAAGGATACTTTAAAGATAGAAATAAAGAGACATTTGTAACAATCGGGCAGCGAGATTCTCAAATAGCTGCCCACAAGTATCACGGAAATAAAAACCTCCTGACTTTCCCCAAGGTAGACTTGATTTTCCTAGTTGCCCCTTCCAGGGTATACCTTTCTGGGAGGTTTTTCAAGTGACAGCACCTCTACTCACCCTGCATGTTTCCTGTGAACATTTAATTGGTCTCCATCCCCATTTTCTTTTCTTTTTTTTATGAGTCCTATGGAGTCTAATAACGTCAATGGAATGACAGGGCAGAGATGGACATGTTACGCACGGTTCCTCCGTCATCCAGCAGTGAGATGTCAGGAGGAAAGAACCCAGGAACTCTGCTTGGGCTTTTGAGAAGCTGCTGTTCCCAAAGCAACAGATTTTGGCACTAAGTTATCAACTCCAAAAGCAATAATAATGAAGATTCTACCAAAAGCAGAGTAAGTTCAATAATAATTGAAAAGTAGCTGCTGAGCTTTTACATAAGGATTTTTAAGTAGAAAACAAGGCTTCTGAGTTACAGATTGCACTCATATATGTGAGAGATTGCTATTTTTGCCAGACAATTTATTTTGCCAACAAATCTCTAATTTGATTACTTGTTCCTTCTGGAAAATATGTTTAATTTGACTTTAGAAGAGAGAGGGACCTTTGTAATACTTTCCTAGAGCAGTGCAGGGTATTGTGGATGAGCAAAGCAATTAAATTTACCGGCTGATTTTTAACTCATGCATTAAGTTTTTTTAAACATCTACTTAAGTCTGGTTTTGTTTTGAAAGACATGGCAGGAATATGCTCAATAATCCTTTTTAATAGACCACTATGAAAATAAAGCTAAAGCCCCACAACCTATGAAGCAGAATCAGCAAAGGGCAATAGTAGCTTTAGAAAATGCAACAAAAAAAAAAAGAGACAAAATAAGGAAAAAATCTACAAGCATGTTCACAACACACTCCTACTACTGCTATTTACTTCATAGCCTAGTCAAGACTCAAGCCTGATATCTCAATCAATACTGATTACCTGTTAGAAATCACAATTCCACCCAAGATTTTTTAATGGCTCTATTAGTTTTCAAATTAATCTTCACCAAAACAGCATAACTTACAAGGGCAACTAAGATTTTACAGAGTAATTTAGATGTTATTTACATATGGATTTGGGGGAAAAACACACACAGACACGTTTATGGTACTTGTTCATAAATCTGACAGCTCCATACAACCATGCTAAAATCAAAGTATATTGGATTAGACAGAAATGCTAGAAAACTCTATTCCCTGCTGACACAAAAGGCCTGGGACAACAGCTTTGGGGGTAAAGTGGGTGCCAAGACAGCAGACTTCCAAGTTTTATGTATATTGTGTTTTGTTTAAACTCAATCTTATGCTTTTTGTGCATTTCCAGAAGTCAAAAAGATGACTTATTTTGGAAAATATATCAAAATCATAGAACGCCTAAGGTTGGAAGGGACCTCTAGAGGTCATCTAGTCCAACCCCCCTGCACACGCAGGGCCACCT
>JAUBNY010000225.1:619952-636373 GCA_032275445.1 Crypturellus soui | reverse complement strand
AGCGCGGCGCGGCCAGGACAGCCGCCACCGCGCGGCACCTCCCCTTCCGCCGCCGCCTCACGCCCTTCCCGCCCGCCCCCTCCTCTCCGGCGGCCGGCGCGGACGAGGACGGCGCTGCCCTCTCGCACGGTGAGGGACGGACCCGCGGGGATGGCGGCGGCGGCGGGGGAAGGTCGCCGCAGGGCCCCGGGGCGTCACCGGGCGGGACGGGGCGGCAGCGCCGCTGCGGGCGCCGCGTTCCTTGGCGTGGGGGGAGCGCGACTGGGGAGCCCTGTGCGCGTTATCCGCCTCCTCCCCGAGCTGGGTACCGGGCTGCTGCTAGAAAATAAGATAAAAATAAAGGAGGCAGTTGGAGGAGAAATAGAAATGGAAGTTGGGGACTAAAAATTTTCCCCAAAGTTATGTAACGGCCAGCTGATGCTGAATGCAAATCAGAGCGAGTTGGGAGTGTGTCGCTGGTGACAAGCACGCCGAGGTCGCAACGCTCCAGTTCTGTGTCCGGAGCAAGCGCGGGCCCTTCAGCAGCCCCGGGCTCAAAGGCAGGGCAGCATATTCCATCAGGTTGGCAGCTTGTCGGCTGATTTTGATGTGAACAGGTGCTCCTGCTCCCAAACACATTTGCCTTAGGAATAAAAGCAAAGCCGTGTCTTTCGGAAAAGTGAATGGCTTCAGTCGTCCTCGGTGAACTCTCACTGAAAATCTGAGCAAATCTGCACCCTTTTGCTGGTATTTAAAGCAGGAGATCCCAGGAGTTCCCCGATACCCATCAAATGTAATGGCTAGTCTGAAGCTTTGCTTTATTGGGCTTTCTAGTGAAGGGTGTTTTAATGCCTTGTGGGTGCTCTCAGTGAGGTCAGTGAGAGGCTAGAATACACTAGAAATGTAGAACTGGGCCCAAAGCACATGTTCTGTCATCTCTAAAGCTTTTCTTCTTCTTTGTAATAATAGATTTTATTCCTTTTAAGACGGAAGTGAAATTCATCAGTTTCATAATGTCATCCGTCAAACATTTGGTTTATGCAGTCATCCATTTCTTGAGAGAGCAGAGTCAGATGGATTCTTTCACTCCAGATGAACAGGAAAGCTTGGAAGGTAGGTGATAAAGATGATAATACATAGACATGTAAGCACTATACATATGAACATTAAAATCCATGGTGCATGTTCTGAAAGAAAGAAACTGGAATAGTTGGAACTGCCACAAAATATTATTTGCGAATAGGATCAAGATATTTCCATATTTCCATTTCTGAGATAATATATAAAGTGTAAAACTTCTCTCTCTCTCAAAAATGTTACACGTTTGTGTAAATGTAAAATTTGCGCAACCTTATTTCTGAACAACAGATACTTTGTGTCACACTAGGGTAGGAATTGCCAAAATATAAGCTATGAAATTGATTCAGATATGTCTGCCCCATTTTTTTGCTGGGTGGTTCTTGTTTCATTTTAATTTTATGTTTGGTTTCTTTCTGCATTTTTGTGTTTTGGCATCTGTGAACAAAACACAGAAGATCATTCCTGTCAAAAGCAATGTTGGCCAGGGAAAGGGGGAAGCAATAAAAAATGGACAACCATATATTGTTTTTGGAATATGGGAAAATCTCCTGTTTCATACTTACAAGAATTCAATATAGTTCGTGAGGGGAAGCTAAGAGACTTTTAGAATAAGAAAAATAAATAAATACCTTGCAGCACTTCTTCACACGAGTAGTGATTCTAAAGGGCCAAAATAGTGAATATTTTCAGCATGGTATAATAGAGGATATAGCCACAGAAGGAGGAACTTCTGTGTCTGTTCTTCTGCCAACAGAATAGGTGAAGACACGCTTTCATTAACCTCAGTAATTTTGTAATGCCAATTTTTCCTTCATATTGCTGTCATTCCTTTTCCCTGATTCCTGGAGATTTCTTGGAGACTCATAATCACAATGTAGAATTAAGCAGAAGAAGAAGAAAAAAAGATTCTTAATTTCAAAATTGACTTTCATATCAAATGTTTGAAAAACCTGTGCACTGTTTCAAGCAAGCAGCCTTTGGTTGTGTGACTGCACAGGAGGAAGGACTGGAAGTTAAAAGAAGCCTGGGACCAGTAGTTTAATAAAAAATATCTAGGCAGCTGACTACTCAGTTATGTGAAATGTGAGAAATGGGGTGTGAATCTTCCAGAAGCAAAGCAGCAAGTCCTGTTGCTCTGAAGTATATACATTAAAAGATAAACTCCAAATCTTTTTTCCAGTTTCTATTGGTTTTACTGTGCAGTCATTCACTAAGGTAAGCAAGAAATAAGCATGTGTGGGATGCTGTTCAAAGGAAATTGCACAGATTTCGTTTTACATCACAATCTGGAAAATTTGTACACATGAAAAGTGATAGTCAATTATGAATTTGACCTATATCAGTATTTGATGAAGTTTCTGCTCAGATGATGAAAGAAAGCGGTATTTATACAAAGCTGAAGGATATTCCTTTTGTTTTTATAAAACTGATAAACATTGATGGGTTGTGGTGTTAGCTGATTACTTGTCTTGGAGCAGCTTTAGCTAATGATTTTACAAAAGAATCTACAGTTTAAAGACCAAATCAACAATTTTCTGACCTTAAATAGTGATGCAAAATTTAGCATTTTAATACAGATATGAATTCCTAATTTTAGAGCTTCATCCTGCCAAAAACTTGGTACCATATGCTCCATGTTAGAGGATCAGAAGCAAGCATTTGAAATAATTGATTCATTTTAGCTGTACAGAATATCTTTACTGTGTGTGGAATAACCATAGCCCAAATCTCACTCATTGAAGTGGTCAGTGCCAGATGGAAATATATAGGATAAAAGAAAAAGAATAAAACATTACAAATTGAGACTTTATCAAAATTGAGGTCTATCATGCATTTGAACCTGATTTATGTTGATAATCTGATGGTGTCAATGATGGGTTAAATTTTTTCTAGGAATATTCTGCTTGCATGTTGAGCAAAAATACATTAATTTGGGAAAGCAGAGTAACCACAAGGCAGACTGGAGAGGTAATATATCCCCATACAATCCAGGCTGTAGGATAGGCATATAGATCTCTGTTAGTTCATTTTCAACCCCGTGGTACAAATTAGCAAGTTTACTTTCATTACTTTAATTTCATTTCATGTTAAATTTACTTTTGTGCCTTTAATTTCAGGCAGTCTATTTAAATGACAGTCGTTTCCCTTCGCCTTTTACAGCTTTTATTTTTTTTTATGTGTATCCCACCTATTGCTTTGGGGTCAAATCAGAAACTCCTCACAAACAGCACAGGGGTGTGATTCTTTCTGTGTACTGATTTGAATTTCCCTAAGACAGTATTTCCGGAACAATGGGATGTACCTTTCAGACCAGGGATGCAGATAATCCTTGCATTGAGGAAATTTTGTGTGTAAGATGAAGCAAGATGACATGGCAAACAGTGCTGTACTTTGGTGATGGGGTGGTGACAAATCTTCACCAACTTTCCTGGGACCGTGGTTTTACTGCAATATATGAAAACAGGGTAGTTACTGATCTTTTTAACAATCTGAAACATAGGGTTTGAAAAGTTTAAGCTTTGGCTGTGGTTTTATTTTCACATGCATGTTAACCAGTAATTACTGTGCTATAAAAGTTCCAACCTACTCATCTACCCCATGAGGGCTCTTAAGTTTTGGTATACCTGTCATGGACTATAAGGAGTCAGTGTTCTATTTTTCGGTTAAAGGAAAAAAGTAGGAGTTCCCTTTAACAACTAATTATTTCATGGAAATGTCTGCCAGTCATAATGTTATATTCAGGATTCCTTTATTTAAGCAAAATTTAATCACTATTGCAGTTTACAAAAATCTCTTTAATGATGAAGAGTTGACGCCACAGACCTAATGCCTTGAGAAATTAAAAAGATGAGGATGTATTCTAAATGTATACAAAATTTAAAATGAAGTGAGGCATTCAGAAAATCGAACACCTCCGGGTGAAAATGTTTGAGGGAATGATTGATAAGTATATGATTAGGCACTGCCTTTCTCTTAAGTCTTAGAAGGAAAAGCTAGGTATCTAATTTCACTGACTTTATGACAGGCTTTGTAAGAAGTACTATTAATATATATTTCATAATTCAGAGTAATCAATGCTCACTTTACTGTAATTAAGTTTTCCTATATATCAGTTTAGAGCCAAGAGATAAAAGAATTTAACCCAGGTCCAGCAGTGTTCTTACTCAATAATTCAGAACCTGGCAAAATGATAAATTTTAAAAACATATAGAGCACAGGAGCAAGTTATATGTAGACATAAGTTTTGTTTCATACTTGTCTTTTTCTATATCCATTCTATCATATGCAATCAAAGATTTTAAAAAAAATCTTTCAGGTTTTCCCCTTATTTTGAAAGTGTACTTTTTTTGCCTTTCCAAAGAAAACAGGCCCCTGGTATTTGCCTTTTTGTTAACCGTCAATAATCTTGTAAATTTATATACTATAAATTTCAACATTCAGTTTATAGTGATATCTAATTTGAATTCAAGGTTTCTACTTGTGGTTTTCTATAGTTCAGATTGAAAAGTTCAATCTGTGAAATAAAGCGAAACATAAGATTGATTTTTCTGAATGCAAACTGGGCTTTCTAAAGAGTCTTTGCTGTTACTTCTCAATTTTAAGTTTAGGTGATATACCTTAATAAAAATATGCTTCTAGATTCTCCAATTATAGCCATATTTTTCCTATAATCTTAGGATATTAGAATTAACTATATATGTTTATATATAAAATATAATAGATATGCTCACATATTTTTATATAAAAGTTGACAAATGATGATTAAAACTTCTCTTGGGCATTTGGGTCCACTTTTTTTCAGAACTGCTTGTTTAAGAAAAGCAGTGAGTGGTCTGGGAGAGCCACTTAATCCTAGAACTACAGAACATGCAAGAGGATATTATAAATATATTTTTGCACTATAGACACTTGTGATTGATGAAGCATTTTTGTTAATAAAAATGCTTTCAAATTAATATATTTTATTTCAAAAAGAGAAAAATAGTAAGTATTTATATGTAATTTGCACTGATTCTTTACATTAAAGATGAACCATTTTCTTCTAACCATTAGGTTATGCCACTCAAATGGCTTGCAGATTGGCTATGGTGTTTGCAGATGGAGTGTGGGGCACATGTATAGTTATGTCTGTTGATACTTTTTAGGTACTCATATTTTTAATCTTAAAAAGATCAAATGATTGAGGAAATTGAAATGGCTTTTAACTGATTCAAGATGCTATGTATAGATTTTGTGTAGCTTCTGCTCTTATCTAGCAAGTCAGCTCTGTGGGGACCAGGTAGCCTCTGATTGTTTCAGGATGTGTGTTCCAAAGAGCTGCTCTTACTAGTTCACTATGGAAGTGAATCACAGCTTTATAAATAAATTAATGAACTTACACTGCTATTGAAAAACAGGTGACTGACTTTTTTTTTTCTTCCTTCCTTTCATTCTTTTTTTCCTCCTTTGTCTTGCAAGTTGCAATCCAATGCCTGGAGACTGTTTTTAAGATTAGCCTGGAAGATACTCATCTTGCACCTCCACAGCATTTGATAGAGATATTCACAAACTCTTTTCACAAGGTAAGCATTGGATTTAGATTCTAGTCCACTCTGCCAATATGTGATAAGATTTCATATTGTATTCACAACCTTAAAGTGCTATGTAGGTCAAAACAGTGTGGAAACTTCAGGAAAATAGGAAAAAAGTGAAATTACCATAGAAGCTAGCAGAATGAGAATCTTTTGGGATGGTGGGAGGAATTAATTTCAGTCAGATAATTCCATATAGAATATTGCTAAACAGTGGATGTCTCATTCTCACTTAAAGAATTTTATCCCTCAGTTATGAGGGATAAAATGAACATTTGGCCATTCCCAAGATATCTGGGACAATTCCGGAAAGTGCTTGAGGTCATTCATAATTTTCTGATGCTCATGATTCCCATGTGGAAATAATTGAGTCATTTCATTTTTAAAAAGGAGTAATGAACACTAGTATTAAAATGTGAATTTTTAAACTGCAAACTAAAAAATTACATTATATAGGTGTGCCCGGTACAGGAAGCACAGGAATCACCGTGTGGGAAAGAAAAGAGCAAGTAAGAAAACCAACACTGTAGAAATAAATTTTTTATCTCTTCCCCTTGGATTGCTTAAAACATATAAGTTTATTTAGTAGTGGAAAAAATGATTTTTTTCTTTTTTAAGAATGTGTTAGCCTTTCATGCTTCCTGTGCATTACAGAAAATCTAATTAATTGTTTATATAATGGCCTAACAATTCTTCGCAAGATGAAAGAATTTTTTTAATATAATTAGGATGGCCTCATTATGTTAAATGAGGATGGCCTATATGGATATTTGAATGACCCTCCCACTTTTTCCTTTTTTCCATATACAGAATGACATCCTGCCTCTCTCAGATTCTTTACCAGAGGATGTTGAAAAGGCCGACCAGCTGAAGGATGAAGGTTTGTAATTACTAAATACATAAACTTGTTACACTCTTATTGGCTTTTGGGGATATTAACATTTTTGGATTACTATGGATAGTGATAGTATAGCAGTTGGACGGCACATTCCACATGAAAATTTCAGCTTATATTCTATGGTGACTATCATGTTGTAAAATGGGTAAATGATGTGCTCTATCTGAGATTTAAGAAAGTGTAGTCTGTTCTCTGCCTTGCTGCTTGTTGCTCAGGAGATTGCTAAAAACTAATAGATAATGCATGAAGTCCTAGTCAGCATTCTTCACTAGTAGAAGCCTTAAAGAATGAACAGAAGCTTTAATGGATGAATATAATTGTTCGTTATATTATGGCTTTTTCTGGCACTTTATTATGGACCAGAAATTCTGAGTTTTGGCTGCTTATGGTGAGAAATTCTACACCTGAAACATTTTAGGCTGTCTGCGCTCTATATGCACTTCATTATCTTAATGACTAAACTATGTGAGAGCTGTACAGAAGTGGGACTTACATGCTGCTTGTGTTTTAGCTTTATGTAACATGCCATGCTACTATATAGGTAGCTGGAGGCAAGTTGTTGGGAAATGTGAGATCAGATCAAAAAGGCCTACTGCAGTATGAGGTTTGCAGAGATGCATAGACTGGTCAATCTAAATTACAATGGAGGTATTGTGGTTGAATTCCTTTAGAACCATTTCTCAACAAACTGCTCTTTGCTTAAGAGCAGAAACTACCAGCAATTGTAAAATGGAAAGATGAGAAGGGGAAAGTTTGTGGTGAACTGCGCTGTACAGAACAAACATGACTTGTATTTGCATTATATCCTGCCAATTCTATTTAAAAGAATACATCTTGAAAAAGTGAAGTCAAAGCTGTCTTATTGGATGTTATAATGAATATTTAGCTTTGATACATAGCACTGTATCTTTTAACTACTTAAGAACTTTCTGTAATTTATTTCAGGTAACAATCACATGAAAGAAGAAAATTACAGTGCTGCAGTGGATTGTTATACGAGAGCTATAGAACTGGATCCAAACAATGCAGTCTATTACTGCAACAGGTAAAACAAAATAATGCACCCCTTTCATTCATCAAATTTCATGAACATGATATTAAAGAAAAATTATGAAGTAAAACAAAATAACTTGAGGCTAAAAATACTTGCTGTTCAAGAACATGCTCAGTTTGTAACAGGTCTGTCTAAAGATCAGAATCTTTATCAGAAACACTTGAGATCAGGTTTTTGTTGGTTAGAATCTCTGTATTAAATTGTGCTTCCAAATCTATTAGAACTTTTTTTCTAGTATTTCAGTGCATCATCCGCCTTCTCTTTCAGTATTGATTTTTCCTTGGAAAAGTCATGAGTAAAGCGCTTGGAGGACTTTCCAGTGCAGTTCAAGTATTCAGTATTTTTATGTAGGACCTGTTGAAAAGCGACAAGACTATGTTAATGTAACTTCATAGCATAATCAGTGTAAATGCCCTGCTACCAATATGGGAACAGATAAAGTCTGGCAGAACGTGTTATCCCAAGAGCCAGGAGCATTCACATTCCACTTTACTGTCCTGAAGACCAGTATATAGGAATATAGGCAGTATAGCTTGTGAGACCTGGAAGTGACCTCTACTTAGACAGCCACTGTAAAGCTTCTCTGCTCTGTTCAGTGCATCTGTTACCAGAAGGATTTATGAACTTCAAAGCAGTTAATCTGGCCTTGTGGCTCTGTACCTTGTGGATTTTTCTGTTCTGACCTGTACTTCATCGAGTTGTTTGCAACAAATACAAGTGATGATTCAGTGTTTAGTGACAAGCATAGAGAAACAAGAAATTCACAGTTTACTAATATTACATGAAATATTCAAGACAGTTCAGAATGTAAATTATTGTTTTCCTTAAGAAAACTGATCACATAAGTGATTTCAGTTTTTAAATGGCTATATATGATTCCAAAGCCTCCTAAAAACAGTGTAAGTTTCCTAATTAGGTTGTTCTTATGCACCAAATCTGTAATTGTCAAAAGAGAAGAAATACTTCACTGTTTGTGCAAAATCATCACACACTTACTGGTTGAGGATCAAAATTCATCATGATGTCAGTGAGCCCTGTATTGTATGTACAAAGTTACTTAAATGAAGGACACTCCATTATTTGGAATTTTGAGTGTGAAGCAGTGTCCAGATAAAAATAGACCTTCTTCTTAGGCTAGTTTGGAATCAGTGGAGAGTTGCTGTATTCAACAGTATTGTTTTTTATTTATAGCAGCGAGAAGAAGACAAAGCTGAGATCACTCAAAGTTTTAACTGATCATATAAATTATCTGCCAACATAGATTAAACAGTTTCGATTCAAACAAATGCAAGACTAAACATTGCCTCTGATTTTATTCATACATCTTCACTGACATCTGTGGAGCTGGACAGGTATTTGGAAGATTAGTAGTCCTATTCAGAAGGGATTTTAATCAGTCAGACGAAATGTGCAATTCAGAGGATATCATGAGAGAGAGAATGAACATAATGATGATCTCTGTCATATTTAGCATCACTAATAAAAGAGAAAAATGTTTTGTGAAGTATGGATGTCTTTGACAGTTAGTTGTTTCTCTCTAGTGTAGACACACAATCATTATTTAGTAATCCAGACATTGCTAAGAAATGCTCTTCTCATTTGGCTGTAAGCATAAATTGCCTCTAGGGAACAACCATGTTCCTGTAACAGGAATATGGCTTTCAGTGGAAAGTTGCTTGTTCCTTTATAATCACTATCCAGAAGCCAGTTTCAGCAAGCAAGTGAAACAACTGTTGCTCAAGGAAACTTTGGCAGTTCCGATGTCTCAGAAAGAGAAAAGAGCAGTGAAAAATGATGGCATCCTTTGAATGTTATGAAGTGACAGTAAAAGTATGCTTCTTGCTGAAAAAGGGCAATTATATAAAGTACTTCTGTTTAAATAATGATTCTATGTATGTGAGAGTTTAAATTCTTGTAACAGATTTTGTGGTGTATTTTGTGCATAGTCATGTGCTGGTTCTAAAACAATTTCTTAGAATTACTTATCCTTCGTGTCCTTAAAGGGGAGCCTGTGTTCTCCAAAACTTGAGTCTAGCGACGTACTTAGGCACATGCTTAATTCAGGACACTTGCATTTCCCAGTGAATTAAGGAGAGCTGAGGCATTTTTTTGTATAACCAATGAAAAGTCCGAAAAAAATAAACCTTCTGCTGCTTTATAACAAAGTTCTCTTCCTTCCCTCTCCACTTTCTTTTAGGGCTGCTGCTCAAAGTAAACTCAACAAGTACAGTGAAGCAATAAAGGATTGTAAGAGAGCCATAGAAATAGATCCAAAATACAGCAAAGCATATGGGAGAATGGGGTAAGCTAATATAAATCTGAGGAGACACTGAGGGTATAAATATCATAGGTTTCCTGAAATCAGTGGAGTTGTGTTGTTTTATTGTACCTGGCAGTCTTAGCCTGAGAGTGTTGCGATTCTCTTGAAGTGATACTATGGGACTATCAGCTTTAAGCTTTGTGGAGGCCTATTATCTTAGCAATTTCGTATCAGTTTTAGTCAGTTTGCATTTTTTTTTTCTTTCAACTTACCAACTTTGCAACCAAACAACTTATAGTTTAGGATGTCAAGATTTGTTTGTTTATTTGTTTTGTGTTTTTTGTTTGTTTGATTGTTTGCCTTCTACCTTGTTATACAGTAATGAGAATTCTATTGTTGGAATCATGAGTCTAGTTTGTTCATGATGCTGATAGGACTGAAGCTGGGGCTCTTATCTTTACTCCTAACAGGAGTAAAGCCTTAATTTTCCTGTGCAATGACTTTTACAAAGCAGATTTTTTTTAGTAAGACTATACTGTATCTCATTAGTAACTTCTCTAAATGATGTCTGAGAGATTAACCATATTATCTCTTTTAGCAGTGGGTCTGATTAAGTGCTATCTCAAATGATAGTGCCAGGAATATACTCCTGAATTGATTATCTACTTGAGTGAAGGACTATTCTGTTTCAATTCATGTAGCTTTGCATTTTCAATAATTAAAGATATTGGAGGGTCCAGGTTGAACATTGCCGTAGACTTTTGGCTCTTGAGGTTATAGCTGTAACACTAAGTTAAAAAATGCTTGGGACTGTTCTTGGAAGTCAGCTGGCACCAAGTAATCTCTGTCCATATCATTAAGTTTTGCTAGTTTGCATTATCAAGTAGCTGAATTCAAAGTGCCTATTGCTAAATTGCCTTGGTCTGTGTTAACTTCTGAACTATATCCCAATATTGTTGGGATAATGCTAGTTGGCCTGGGATAAAAAAGTGCAAGGGGCTATTTTCCTAAGAGTTAAAATAGTGGAATTCTATTACCTGAACATCTTCCCTCACAGAGTTTATTTTACTAGTACTAATGTAGCCTGCTTGGCTTTGGGATGGTGGAACCCTCATTAGCTGTTTAACCTTCTTTGCTTTTGCTTTATAGAGATTTCAGTGAGATGGAGAGAAACTACAGGCTGATTTACTTGGAAATTAAAGGTTATTTTAGAGTTTTGGATATGAGAGAAGTGTGTTTTTTGATAGACAAAGTAAGTGGGATCAAGTTGATCTTGTTTGATAGGCGGATAAATTGTTACAATAGGGGATGTATTTTGTGCTGCAGACTCTTGCATAACTCTGTAGAAGATAATAATATAACTTGCTTAAGGTGAATGGGGAAACACTGCCTGTTTAGTAATATCTGAAAAGAAACAAGAAAGAAAAAGAAACAGAAGCCACCGTCTCAACAAAAAGTGCTGTGAGAAGGTTATGTTTGCTTATTGCATTACATAGGTGTTTCAGTTTTTCTGAGGATTTGACAGAAGCTCAGTAGGTGTGGATAAAAAGCAGATGTGCTGCAGAAATCGCGGAGATGGGAGTCAGGCAGACGATTCAGAAGATGCCTCCCCCATGACCAGGGAGAGCCCTTGTCTAGCTGGGCAGTGGGCCTGGAACCACGAGCAAAGAAATTGCTGTCTGCTATTCTGACTTTTGCTGTGTCCCAAGAAGCAAGATTTTACATATTTTCTTTTGAAATAAGCACAACTGCATCTCAAAATTACCTGATTGTATTTCTCTCCAGTCAGAAACAATTGTTTTGGCAAATTATTATCGATATATTTCAACATATCAATGACAGTGTTTCTGATCCCTGAAGGTAATGGTTGGGACTGATGCCAGCGACACAGGAGCTCTCTTGCCTGGTGTAAAGGCTCGGGGCTGGTGGCCGGCTAGCTCACATGTAGTTGGGGGAGCAGAGCACTGAGTAACTCTGTGTAGGTTATACAGGATTTCCAGAGCATTGGGAAAACTGCAGAAGAGCTCTGCGGTCTGTCTGAATGGAATATACAGCAGAAGGCAAACTGGACCTGCGACCAGATGAGCTTCTGGAATAGCTCAAAGAAAGATAATGTTTTAAATGTGATACATAATCAAATTTGAAAACATGTACTTTTTCAAAAATAGTAGCTAATCCATGTTGTGCTTTCTTGAGCTGCAGGAGAAAATTCTTTTTTGAATCATTAAGCAGGTTTCCTTGGCACAAGGGTTTGTTCCAGAGGCTTAGAGATGATGCTACTATCCCATCTAACTGTTAGGCAAGCTGTGGAGGGAGAATCTTGCGCTGACTCTGACACAAAAGGTTGGCAGACTGGAACTTGTGGTTTCAGTATTGGCCTCCGTGAAGGCGCAGAACTAACGCAGGGAAGGGCACTGTTCACCTTGCTAACCAGCATGTCCTTCTGAATGATCTCTCGAGTCAGAACAGCTGGAGGAAATGCTGAGGGGAATTCAGAGCTCATATGAACAGTCAGAGGTCCTGGGTCTGGCTTGTGCTCTCAAACAAGTCAGGATGTGCCACAGTTTTAACGAATCCCATGTGTATGTGAAACAGACAAGGCAGGATAAGGCCTTCAGGGATCCTCTGCAAAAATAAATGCTTCACCATGCAGTAGTAGTATGATAGCAAGTCTTGCTTTAACTTTGTGCTGAAGATCAAAATTAGTTGTGAGATGATGTTTTATTTAGAGCATAAAATGTCAGTATCACTATCTTTTGGTGCTGATTTATGTTCCAACCCTTTTTTTTTTAATTTCACATTAGGTTGGCTCTGACCTCAGTGAATAAATATGAAGAAGCAATTACCAGTTACCAAAAAGCACTCGATCTTGATCCAGAAAATGACTCTTACAAGTCAAATTTGAAAATAGCAGAACAGAAACTAAGAGACATGTCCAGTCCTGTAAGTTAGCTCTGCATCTGTTTACAATGGTTACAGCAATGGATTTTGTAGGCAAATTAATTTTTCAAATGTAATTTGTTTTTAGACTGGAACTGGGCTGAGTTTTGACATGGCAAGCTTGATAAACAATCCTGCCTTCATTAGTATGGTGAGTGTATTTTAAGCTTTGGATTATATTATTTTTACAACCGAATATTTGACAACTCTTGTTCAAGAAGACAAGTGATTTGAATACTTGCAATTGTTTCATTTTGCTGCTTTATTCTATTTAAGCTTTTCTAAATGATTTTACACTGACACTAGAAAGTGAAACTTAAATTTCCTTTAATGCTTGTGTGATTTCCAGTTGGTTCTATCATACTTATATCAAAAATACATATTGAACATTTCAACCAGTGCTTCAGCAGCAAAAGCCCTACCTGAGAGCTGTGGTGTAGGACTGCATTCCAGATAGCAGAGATGGTAAGCAAGGAAGCATCTGCGAGTGAGTTCTGCAGGGGCATTGGGGACTGAGTGCACTGAACTCCAAGTACCACTTTGTTGGCCATGTGACTTATTTAGTCAGTCTGCATCTGTTTAGAGTCAAAAATATGTTTTTCCATATGAAGCTAACTAAGGGGCAGGAATATTTCTATCTTTTCAGAAGGTGTGTGGCAAAGAAAGCAGAGCAGAGTGTATTCAGCTAGAAATGAATGTGGTGGGGTTTTTGCTGTTTTTTTTTTTTTTTTTAATTGGCTTGCTCTCTGACCTTGAAAAAATTACTTCTGGCCACCACCTGGTGCCCAGACCTAGTTGTTGCCAATGCTGGAGAGAATAAAAAGCTGAATTTGACGTTTTATTCAGTTGTAGACTAGAGAAGACAGCCAGTTCACTTTGGAGAGCTTTCATGGAAATGTCTTTTGATCAGTAAAACGAATAGTATGTGTGTCTATTCTTGCATTTGATAAGATCAGTGAGTGAGCGAGTAGGTAGTTGCTTGTGCCTGTTAGTCTTGTATTCGTGTAGCCATTGATTTCAGTAGGAATTATCGTACTAACTTAAAAGCATTGCCTGCTTTATTCTGTAGTAACTCTCCGTACGCATTCTTACTCTATGGCAAATGAAGTGCAATTTTTGAGGTATCTTAATAATGGCAGATGTATGTACATAAAGTAAGAAAATTTTGATTAATTATTTTTTTAAATAAAATTTCTAAATTTTAAATTTACTACGGAAGATTTGTGTTACTATTAAACTATGATACAAAAGAAATCCACAACCTTGCTTACTCTGCTGTATTTTTTTATGTGGCCACAGGCTCCACAATTTGTTCCTCCTCTAGAAACAACAGCTGTAAAACTAATTTTTATAATCTAGGAACCAATACAATGCATACCTTTCCCAAAAAAGTCCAATAGCAAACTTTAAACTGTACAAGTCTTAAGTTTTTATTTTTTGATTTTAGGGTACTGGGCTTTTGTGCTTCATGTTCATGTTCTGTTTTTCATGCCTAACTCCAAGTAACTGTAATAAATTGAAGTCTGTATTTGTTGTCTAAAATATAACAAACTGTGTTGGTTTCATAGCCTAGAAATACTTTTCTATAATATATTTTTTTATGCTCAGGATTGTATGTCTCTATGCACATAGTTTTAATTTTTTTTTGTAACCAAATTTGTAACAAATGATACAGCTTGCATTTTTTATTTTCTTTTCTTTCCCATCTTCCTCAATGATACCTAAGTAGTAAATGTATTATAATTTCAGCTATATATTGTCTATTCTAGGCAGCAAGCCTAATGCAGAATCCTCAAGTTCAACAGCTGTAAGTATTAATACAGATTATCATTGAAACAAGTGTCGATAGGGGGTTGAATTAACAGAGAAAATGTGGGTTGTGCTGATATTCTGAAAATGTACTTCTATGCACTCTAAGTTAAACTACTGCAGTTTCTTCCTCTTGTACCTCCTTTCCTCGTAGCGGCTTGTTGTTTACTCTAAGGGTCCCCATGTACCCCAGTGCCAACCTCTTGCTCCCCATTGCAGGATGTCGGGGATGATGTCAAATGCCATTGGTGGCCCAGCTGCAGGTGTTGGTGGCCTCTCGGATTTGTCCAGCCTGATCCATGCGTAAGTGTTATCAATCACATAGTTTAAAATGTGATTTTAGAAGCCATATTTTACACAACCTATTTAGAAGAGTAGGTATGGATTCTCCCCACTGTATGCTTGATTATTAAAATTGAGAACTCCAAGCCTGGCTGACTACTACCTTAAGTTGTTTGCTTGCTTCGTGCTCTTGAATGCCAGTGGCAGAACTGTGCGCTTAGTTTCACTTTCTGGATTTCATGCACTGTTTACTTTCTAAATGCCACTTACTAAAAATGCTACTTTAAACCTTTATGTGCTTCTACATCTTGCTTTCAAATTGCACTGATCAAAGTACACTAGTATCCCAGATACTATTTGAAAAGCTACAAATTAGCGAGCACAGGTTGCAACACATTCCCAAGCTCCTGCCTGTCTGAGGGTGCTCTGGCATCCTACCTGCGCGGAGGAGGGCTGCTCCTTCAGGGAGCTCACTATGCGGAAGGAGGGGAGTGGCTTTTACAACAGCCAGGACCCAGCCCAGCTCATTTAGAATATGATAATCCATCTGGAACACAGTGTACAGAAACATATGCAATTTGCTGTGTTCTCTTAATGGTGTTCAGTTTCACTTTATTCCAGAATTCTAGCCTGTTTCAAACCATGCTTTAAGTTTTGTCCCTCCAGGGGCATAGTAATTTATAGTTTGTACTATGGGAAGGAGTCCACCTCCGCCAAACTGAGGACTGTTTAGACAAAAGTCTTTTGCTATGCATTTCTCTGAAAGCAGTGGCTTTCCTTCAACCTGCACTGTGTTTCACAGGCGTCTTGGTAATTCTGCTGCTTGAGCAAATGCAAAAGTCGCAGAGAATCCTGTGCCAGGCTAGTCAGGGAGTAATGGATTCTGTTTGCTTGCTTTTATTAATAAACTAGTGTCATGCTTATCTTTTACATGGATTTAATCTCACCTATTCATTTTATGCTGAGATGCAATAGTTGCAGATGTGGATCTGTCCTTATTCCATGCAGTCTTATGAGACATGCAGGTGGGCTGCTTTTTACTCATGACCATCTGCCACAAGCACAAGTTGACAGCAGCAACCGTACCTCTGCCAAAGCTTGTAAAACGTTGCCCTTCAGGTTCAGGAGACTTTTCCTTAAACAAATACAACACATTTCAAGAGTCCCTTGAAAATAAGGGACCAAATAATTGGAACAGTTTTGCTAATATTATTCTAAGCAAATAGGTAAAAACCTCTTTCTCAGTGCTATCAACTACAAGTAGTAGACTGAAGGAATGAAGACCATACCATGATCTTATCTGACTAGATAAAGCCCAAATACCATAGATGTCATCTTAGTATATTGTATTAATTTTTAGTCTTAGCTTTCTTATAATGCAGCTTTCAGTTGTATCAGGATATCCTATTTTCTTACAAATGCTGCTTGTCAGTTTTTTGTGTTTTTTTTTTTTTTTCTTCACATGTTCTTTTACATAAAACTGTTCAACGCAGGGGGCAGCAGTTTGCACAGCAGATACAGCAGCAGAATCCTGAGCTCATAGAGCAA
>JAUBNY010000225.1:599663-619852 GCA_032275445.1 Crypturellus soui | reverse complement strand
TTACCACACTATTTTAGCGACTAATTTTGCAACATTCTGTCCCTCTCTGTTCACAGATTACATCCTTGCTCACCACAGGTGATACACCTTAAAAATGCTTCTAGATTCTCCAATTATAGCAGAATTTTTGCTATAGTCTTAAGATGTTAAAATTAACAATATATATTTATATATAAAAATATAATAGATACGCTCACATATTTTTACATAAGAGTTGACAAATGGTAATTAAAACTTCTCTTGGGCACTTTTTTTCAGAATTGCTCATTTAAGAAAAGTAGTGAATGGCCAAGAGAGGGCCACTTAATCCTTTAACAACAGAACATGCAAGAGGATATAAATATATTTTTGTACTATAGAGGCTTGTGATTGAATCATTTTGCTAATAAAAATGGTTTCAAATTAATATATTTTACTTCAAAAAAGAGCAAAATAATAAATATTTGCGTGTAATTTGCACTTATTTTCTTCCCCCCCTCCCCCACTTGCAAGTTGCAATCCAATGCCTGGAGACTGTTTTTAAGATTAGCCTGGAAGATGCTCATCTTGCACCTCCACAGCATTTGGTAGAGATGTTCACAAACTTTTTTCACAAGGTAAGCATTGAATTTAGATTCTAGACTTACTCTGCCAGTATGTGATAAGATTTCATAATGTATTCACCACCTTAAAGTGGTATGTAGGTCAAAACAGTGCAGAAACTTTAGGAAAACATGAAAAAAAGTGAAATTACCATAGAAGCCAGCAGAATGAGAATCTTTTGGGATGGTGGGAGCAATTAATTTCAGTCAGGCAAGGACAATTCCATATAGAATATTGCTAAACAGTGGATGTCTCATTCCCACTTGAAGAATTTTTTCCCTCAGTTACAGTTGAACATTTTGTCATTCCCAAGATAATTGGGACAATTCTGGAAAGTGCTTGAGGTCATTCACAGTTTTATGATGCTCGTGATTCCCATGTGGAAATAATTGAGTCATTTCATTTTTTAAAAGGGACTATGAACACTAAACTTAAAATGTAATTTTTTAGTCTGCATTTTAAAAATTCACATTATATAGGAGTGCCCAGTACAGGAAGCACAGGAACCACCAAGTGGCAAAGAAAAGAGCAAGAAGTAAGAAAACCAGCACTGTAGAAACAAATCATCTCTTCCCCTTGGATTGCTTAAAACATACAATGGGCTATAAGTTTCTTAAGTAGTGGAAAGAACACTCTCTTTCTCTTTTAAGAATGTGCTAGTCTTTCATACTTCCTGTGCATTACAGAAAATCTGATTAATTGTTTATATAATGGCCTAACAATTCTTTGCAGGATGAAAGTTTTTTTTTTTTTTTTTTTTTTTTTAATATAATGAGGCCATATATTTGAATTACCCCTTACCTTTTCTTTTTTTTTAAATACACAGAATGACATGCTGCCTCTCTCAGATTCTTTACCAGAGGATGTTGAAAAGGCTGACCAGCTGAAGGATGAAGGTTTGTAATTACTAAAAAAATAAACATGTTACGCTCTTATTGGCTCTTGGGTATATTAAGATTTTTGAATTATTATGGATAGTGATACTATAGCAGCTGGACCGCACGTTCCACACAAAATCTTGAGCTTATATTCTTTGGTGACTATCATGTTGTAAAATGGGTAAATGATGTGCTCTATCTGAGATTTAAGAAAATGTAATCTGTTCTATGCCTTGCTGCTTATTGCTCTGGAGATTGCTAAAAACTAATAGATAATGCATGAAATCCTAATCAGCATTCTTGAGTAGTAGAAGCTTTAAAGAATGAATATAATTGTTCATTATATTATGGCTTTTTCTGGCACTTTATTATGGACCAGAAATTCTGAATTTTGATGGCTGCTTATGGTGAGAAAATCTACATTCGAATCATTTTAGGCTGCCTGTGCTATACATGCCCTTCATTATCTTGACTAAACTATGTGAGAGCTGTACAGAAGTGAGGTTTATATGCTGCTTGGGTTTTGTTTTAATTTTGTTTAACAGGACCATGCTATATGGGTAGCTGGAGACAAGTTCTTGGGAGATGCGAGAAGATAGGGTCAAAAGGGTTTTACTGCAGTATGAGGTTTGCAGAGATGCATAGACTGATGAATCTAAATTACAACGGAGGTGTCATGGTTGAATTCCTTTAGAACCACTTCTCAACAAACTGGTCTTTGCTTAACAGCAGAAACTACCTAGCAAGTGTAAAATGGAAAGATGAGAAGAAGAAAGTTTGTGGTGGATTGCGCTGTACAGAACAAACATTACTTTTATTTGCATTATATCCTGCCAATTCTATTTAAAAGAATACATCTTGAAAAAGTGAACTCATAGCTGTCTTATTGGATGTTATAGTGACTATTTTGCTTTGATACATAGCACTATCTTTTAACTACTTAAGAGCTTTATGTAATTTATTTCAGGTAACAATCACATGAAAGAAGAAAATTACAGTGCTGCAGTAGATTGTTATACAAAAGCTATAGAACTGGATCCAAACAATGCAGTCTATTACTGCAACAGGTAAAAACAAAATAACGCACTCCTTTCATTCATCAGACTTCATGAACATAATATTAAAGATAAATTATGAAGTAAATCAAAATAACTTGAGGCTAATAACAATAACTTTTGTTAGTTAGAATCTCTATATTAAATTGTCATTCCAAGTCTGTTAGAAGTAAGAGCCTTTCTTTTTTTTCTAGTGTTTCAGTGGATCATCCACCTTCTCTTTCTCTCACAGTATTGATTTTTCCTTGAAAAAGTCATGAGTAAAGCACTTGGGGGACTTTCCAGTGCAGTTTAAGTATTCAGTATCTTTATGTAGGACCTGTTGAAAAAGTAACAAGACTATGTTATTGTAGCTTCATAGTGTAATCAGTTCTTCACCCTACTACCAATATGGGAACAGATGAAGTCTGGCAGAGTGTGTTATCCCAAGAGCCAGGAGCATTCACATTCAGCATTACTGTCCTGAAGGTCAGTATAGGAATATAGACAGTATAGCCTGTGAGACCTCCTGGAAGTGACCTCTCTCTAGACAGCCACTTCAGTGCATCTGTTGTCAGAAGGATTTATGAACTTCAGTGCAGTTAATCTGGCCTTGTGGCACTGTACCTCGTGGATTTTTCTGTTCTCTTGAGCTGTGCTTCATCGAGTTGTTTGCAACAAATACAAGTGATGATTCAGTGTTTAGTGACAAGCACAGAGACAGGGAATTCAGTTTACTAATATTACATTAAATATTCAAAAATATTCAGTTCAAAATGTAAATCATTATTTTTCTTAAGAAAACTGATCACATACATAAGTGATTTTAGTTTTTAAATGGCTATATATGATTCCAAAGCCTTCTAAAATCAGTAGAAGTTTCCTAATTAGATTGTGCTTATGCACCAAATCTGTAATTGTCAAAAGAGAAGAAATACTTCACTGTTTGTGCAACATCATTGCATGATAAATGGATGAGGACCAAAATTCATTGTGATGTCAGTGAGCCCTGTATTGTATGTACAAAGTTACTTAAAAGAAGGACACTCAGTTATTTGGGATTTTGAGTGTGATGCAGTGTCAAGATAAAAATAGACCTTGGTCTTAGGCTAGGTTGGAATCAGTGGAGAGTTACTGTATTCAATAGTATTGCTTTTTATTTATAGCAGTGAGAAGAAGACAAAACTGAGATCACTCAAAGTTTTAACTGATCATATAAATTATCTGCCAACATGGATCAAACAGTTTCGGTTCAAACAAATGCAAGACTAAGCATTGACTCTGTTTTTATCCATACATCTTCACTGACATCTGTGAAACTGGACAGGTTTTTGGAAGATAAATAGTCCTATTCAGAAGGGATTTTAATCAGTCAGACAAAATGTGCAATTCAAAGGGTATTATGAGAGAGAGGATGAAACATAATGATCATCTCTGTCATATTTAGCATCCCTAATAAAAGAGAAAAATGTTTCATGAAGTATAAATCTCTAGTGTAGAGACACAATTATAATTTAGTAATTCAGACATTGCTAAGAAATGCTATCCTCATTTAGCTATAAGCATGAGTTGCCTCTAGGAACAACCATGTTCCTGTAACAGGAATATGTCTTTCAGTGGAAAGTTGCTAGTTCCTTTAAAATCATTATCCAGAAGCCAGTTTTGGCGAGCAAGTGGAACAGCTGTTGCTCAAGGAAACTTTAGCAGTTTTGATGTCTCAGAATGAGAAAAGAGCAGTGAAAAATGAGGGCATCCTTTGAATGTTATGAAATGGCAGTAAAAGTATGCTTCTTGCTGGAAAAGTGAAATTATATAAAATACCTCTGATTAAATAATGATTTTATGTATGTGAGAGTTTAAATTCTTGTAACAGGTTTTGTGGTATATTTTGTGCATAGTCATGTGCTGATTCTAAAACAATTTCTTAGAATTACTTATCCTTTGTGTCCTTAAAGAGGAGCCTGTGTTCTCCAAAACTTGAGTCTAGCGATGTACTTAGGCACATACTTGGTTCAGGACGCTTGCATCTCCTGGTGAATTAAGGAGAACTGAGGCATTTTTTTGTATAACAAATGAAAAATCAGAAAAAATAAACATTCTGTTGCTTTATGACAAAGTTCTCTTCCTTCCCTCTCCACTTTCTTTTAGGGCTGCTGCTCAAAGTAAGCTCAACAAGTACAGTGAAGCAATAAAGGATTGTAAGAGAGCCATAGAAATAGATCCTAAATACAGCAAAGCATATGGGAGACTGGGGTAAGCTAATATAAATCCGAGTAGACACTGAGGACCAGGTGTAAATATTCTGAAATCAGTAGAGCTGTGTTGTTTTAGTGCAGCTGACAATCTTAGCCTGAGAGTGTTGCAATTCGCTTAAAATGATACTATGGGGCTATCAGCTTTAAGGTTTTTGGAGGCTGTTGATCATAGCAATTTCATATCAGTTTTAGTCAGTTTGCATTTTTTTTCTTTCAACTTACCAACTTTGCAACCAGCCAACTTTTAGTTTAGGAAGTCAAGATTTACTTTTTTTTTGTTTGTTTTTGTGGGTGTTTTATTGTTTTTTGTTTGTTTGTTTGCCTCCTACCTCATTATAAAGTAATGAGAATTCTACTGTTGGAATAATGAGTCTAGTTTGCTCATGATGCTGATAAAAAATAGGACTGAAGCTGGGACTCCTAACTTTACTCCTAACAGGAGTAAAGCCTTAATTTTTCTGTGCAATGACTCTTATGAAGAAGTTTTTTTTTTTTTAAGTAAGACTCTGCTATATCTCATCAGTAACCTCTCTAAATCATGTCTGAGAGATTAACAGTATTATCCCTTTAAGCAATGGGTTTGATTAAGTGCTATCTCAAATGATAATGCCAGGAATATACTCCTGAATTGAATATCTACTTGAGTGAAGGGCTGTTCTGTTTCAATTCTTGTAGCTTTGCATTTTCAATAATCAAAGATATTGTGAGGGTCCGGGCTGAACAGTGCCTTAGACTTTTTTGGCTCTTGAGGTTATGCCTATACCTGTAAATTAAAAAATGCTTGGGATTGTTCTTGGGGATCAACTGGCACCAAGTGGTCCATGTTCATGTATCATTAAGTTTTGCTAGTTTGCATTATGGAGTGGCCGAATTCAAAGTGCCTATTGCTAAATTGCCTTGGCCTGTGTTAACTTCTGAACTATATCCCAGAATTGTTGGGATAATGCTAGTTGGCCTGGGACAAAACAGTGTCAGGGGCCATTTTCCTAAGAGTTAAGATAATGGAATTCTATTACCTGAAAATCTTCCCTCACAGAGTTTATTTTACTAGTACTGATGTAATCTGGTTGGCTTTAAGATGGTGGAACCCTAGTTAGTTGTTTAAGCCCTCTTTGTTTTTGCTGTATGGAGACACAATCTAGAGATTTCAGTGAGATGGAGAGAAACCACAGACTGGTTTAATTGGAAATTGGAGGTTATTTTAGAGTTTTGGATGTAAGACCAGTGTGCTTTTTGATAGACAGTGTAAGTGGGATCAAGTTTATCTTGTTTGATAGGTTGATAAATTGTTGTTACAATAGGGGATGTATTTTGTGCTGCAGGCTGTTGCTTAACCCGGTAGATGGAGATAATAAAACTTGCATAAGCTGAATGAGGAAACAGTGCCTGTTTAGTAATATCTAAAAAGAAACAAGTGCAGAAGCCACTATCTCAACAAAAAGTACTGTGAGAAGGTTGTGTTTGATTATTGCATTACATAGGTGTTTCAGTTTTTCTGAGGATTTGACAGAAGCTCAGTAGGTGTGGATAAAAAAGCAGAGGTGCTGCAGAAATCGTGGAGATGGGAGTCAGGGAGACACTTCAGCAGATGTCTTCCCCATGACCAGGGAGAGCCCTTGTCTAGCTGGGTGGTGGGCCTGGAACTGTGAGCAAAGAAACTGGTGTCTGCTGTTCTGACTTGTGCTGTGTTCCAAGAAGCAGGATTTTACATATTTTCTTTTGAAATAAGCATAATTGGATCTCAAAAATACCTGACTATATTTCTCTCCAATCAGAAACAATTATTTTGGCAAGTTAATGAGCCAAAAGAGAATGTTGTTGGAGGGCAACTATGTTAAGGGAGAAAACATGAAAGTTGCAGGGGTTCCTTCAGGAGTGCAGTGAGTTTTAAACTATTATTGATATATTTTAATATATCAATGACAGTGTTTGTGATTCCTGAAGATAATGACTGTGACCGATGCCAGTGACACAGGAGCTCTCTTGCCTGGGGTAAAGGCTTAGGGCCAGTGACTGGCGCAGGATTCTCATCCGTTCTCTGTAGCTCACACGTAGTTGGGGGAGTGGAGCACTGAGTAGCTCCATGTGGGTTATACAGGATTTCCACAGCATGGGGAAAACATCAGTAGAGCTCTGTGGTCTGTCTGAATCGAATAGACAGCAGAAGACAAATTTGGAACTGCAACCAGATGAACTTCTGGAATAGCTCAAAGAAAGATAATGTTTTAAATGTGGTACATAATCAAATTTGAAAACAAGTATTTTTTCAAAAATAGTAGATAATCCATCTTGTGCTTTCTTGAGCTGCAGGAGAAAAATCTTTTTTGAACCATTAAGCAGGTTTCCTTGGCACAAGGGTTCCTTCCAGAGGCTTAGAGATGATGCTACTATTCCATATAACCATTAGGCAAGCTGTGGAGGGAGAATCTTGCACTGACTCTAAGACAAAAGGTTGGCAGGCTGGAACTTGTGGTTTCAGTATTGGCCTCCTTGAAGCTGCAGAACTAACGGGAAGAGCATCCTTCACCTTGCTGACCAGTGTGTCCTTCTGAATGATCTCTCGGGTCAGAACAACTGGAGGAAATGCTGAGGGGAATTCAGAGCTCATATGAACGGTCAGAGGTGCTGAGTCTGGCTTGTGCTCAGACTAGGTCAGGATGTGCCAAAGTTTGAACAAATCCCACGGGTATGTGAAACAGACAATGCAGGATGAGGCCTTCAGGGATCCTCTGCTCTACAAAAATAAATGCTTCACTAAGCAGTAGTAGTACGATAGCAAGTCTTGCTTTAACTTTGTGCTGAAGATCAAAATTAGTTGTGAGATAGTGTTTTACTTAGAGCAGAAAATGTTAGTATCACTATCTTTTGGTGCTGATTTATGTTCTAACCTTTTTTTTTATTTCACATTAGGTTGGCTCTGACCTCAGCGAATAAATATGAAGAAGCAATTACCAGTTACCAAAAAGCACTCGATCTTGATCCAGAAAATGACTCTTACAAGTCAAATTTGAAAATAGCAGAACAGAAACTAAGAGACATGTCCAGTCCTGTAAGTTGCCTCTGCATCTGTTTGTTTACAGGGGTTACAGCTTACAGGGATTTTGTAGGCAAATTAATTTTCAAATGTAATTTGTTTTTAGACTGGAACTGGACTGGGTTTTGACATGGCAAGCTTGATAAACAATCCTGCCTTCATTAGTATGGTAAGTGTATTTTAAGCTTTGCATTATATTATTTTTACAAATGAATATTTGACAACTCTTGTTCAAGAAGTGATTTAATAAAGCCCAATAGCAAACCTTAAACCCTAGAAGTCTTAAATTTTTATTTTTTTGATTTGGGTTTTTGTGTTTCATGTCTCAATGTTCTGTTTTCATGTCTAACTCCAAGTAACTGTAATAAATTAAAATCTGTATTTGTTGTCTAAAATATAACAAACCGTTGGCTTCATAGCCTAGAAATACTTTTCTGTAATATTTTTTTTCTCAGGATCGTATGTCTCTATGCACGTAAGTTTAGTTTATAATTTGTAACAAAACATAAGATACAGTTTGTGTGTTTTTTTTCCCATCTTCCTCAATGATACCTAAGTAGTAAATGTATTATAATTTCAGCTATATGTTGTCTATTCTAGGCAGCAAGCCTAATGCAGAATCCTCAAGTTCAACAACTGTAAGTATTAATACAGATTATCATTGAAACAAATGTCTGTAGGGGGTTGAATTAACAGAGAAAAAGTGGATAGTGCTGATATTCTGAAAATGTACTTCTGTGTACTGTAAGTTAAACTACTGCAGTTTCTTCCTCTTACACCTCATTTCCTCCTAGCAGTTTGTTTACTCTAAGGGTCCCCACCTACCCCAGTGCCAACCTCATGCTCCCTGTTGCAGGATGTCTGGGATGATGTCAAATGCCATTGGTGGCCCAGCTGCAGGTGTTGGTGGTCTCTCGGATTTGTCCAGCCTGATCCATGCGTAAGTGTTATCAATCACATAGTTTTAAATATGATTTTAGAAGCAGTATTTTACATGACCTATTTAGAAGAGTAGGTATCAAAGCAGTTACACTGTGGACTCTCCCCACTGTATGTGTGATTATAATTATTAAAACTCAGAAGTCCAAGGCTGGCTTACTGCTGCCTTAAGTTGTTTGCTTGCTTAGTGCATTTGAATGCCAGTGGCAGAACTGTGCACTCAGTTTCACTTTCCAGATTTCACGCACCGTTTACTTTCTAAATGCCACTTACTAAAAATGCTACTTTAAACATTTATGTGCTTCTACATCTTGCTTTCAAATTGCACTGATCAAAGTACAGTAGTATCCCAGATACTATTTTGAAAAGCTACAAATTAGCGAGCACAGGTTGCAACACATTCCCAAGCTCCTGCCTGCCTGACAGTGGTCTGGCATCCTACCCTGCAAGGGGGAGGGCTGCTCCTTCAGGGAACTCACTATCTAATAAGGAGGGGAGTGGCTTTTACAATAGCCAGGATCCAGCTCATTTAGAATATGATAAGAATAATGTATCTGGAACACAGTGTACAAAAACATATGCAATTTGCTTATGTGGCAAGTTATCTTATCGGTATTCAGTTTCACTTTATTCCAGAATTCTAGCCCGTTTCAAAACAGGTTTTAAGTTTTGCCCTTCCAGGAACATTGTAATTTATAGCTTGCACTATGGGAAGGAGTCCACCCCCCACAAAATGAGTACTGTTTTGACAAAAGTCATTTGCTATGCATTTCTCTAAAGATGGTGGCTTTCCTTCAACCTGCGCTATGTTTCACAGGTGTCTTGGTAACCTCTGCTGCTTGAGCAAATGCAGAAGTTGCACAGGGTCCCATGCCAGGCTAGCCAGGGAGTAATGGATTCTACTTGCTTGCTATTCCTAATAAACTAGTGTCATGCTTATCTTTTACATAATCTTACCTATTCATTTTATTCTAAGATGCAGTAGTTGAAGAGGTGGATCTGTCCTTATTCTATGCAGTCTTATTAGACATGCAGGTGGGCTGCTTTTTACTCAGGACCATCTGCCATAAGCACAAGTTGGCAGCAGCAACTGTACTTCTGCCAAAGCTTATAAAAGGTTGCCCTTCAAGTTCAGGAGACTTTTCCTTAAACAAATCCAACTTCAAGAGTCCCTTGAAAATAAGGGAGCAAGTAACTAGAGAAGTTTTGCTAATATTAGTCTAAGCCAATAGGTGAAAACTTCTTCCTCAGTGTTATCAACTACAAGTAGTAGTCTGAAGGAATGAAGACCATACAATGATCTTATTTGACTAGATAAAACCTAAATACCTCAAATGTCATCTTAGTACATAGTATTAATTTTTCGTCTTAGCTTTCTTATGATGCAGCTTTCAGTTGCATCAGGATATCCTGTTTTCTTACAAATGCTGCTTGTCACTTTTTTTTCCCCCCTCCCCATGTGTATCTTCTACATAAAACTGTTCAACGCAGGGGGCAGCAGTTTGCACAGCAGATACAGCAGCAGAATCCTGAGCTCATAGAGCAACTGAGAAACCATGTGCGGAGCAGATCATTCAGTGGCAGCACTGAGGAACATTCCTGACTTAAAGGAGGCCTATAAACTGGCACAGTATATAACCCCCAAATGCATACCATAGTAGCAAAAGCACCATTGTAACTCTTCTGTGTGTGTTCTGCAAACAAGAATAAATCTGTTAAACAGATCTATTGCACATAACTTGGAACATACCGTTTATGTATAGTTACTCCTCTGAAAACTAACACTACATAGACCAAGTGGTTTGTTAACATCCCAACATACCTGTGATTTTCAGTATGTGCATTAGAGTGATCTCTGGGGCATTTGAAGGAGTTGTGTGGTGGACTGATAAGCTTGCATAATAGCTTAATTCTAAGATCCTAGTGTAAAAAGCATATTATGCTGATGATTGATTGATAGTAAAAAATTCTTATGGCTATATTCCCTGCCAAATGTGCTATTGAAACAATAGATTAATCAGCCCTCTAATGTATGTCTGATATGCCTGATGTAAACAAGTGTAAGTCAGTGTTGGAGCATAGAGTGTAAAAAATAATGCTTGGAGAACTTGTGTGGTGGGCAAGCAACAACATGAAACACTTTTCAACCTCATTTGGCAGGAGGGAGGGAGATGATTGCATTCAGGGGGGCACCATGAACTGTGCAGAGAAGATTCTGATCTTGAGGAGGATAATGCACAGAAATCAAAAGGGAACTGATTTTGGGGGGGGTGCTGAGCAGTTCTGGAACTCTCTGCTGCCAGGGTACACTTAACTCAGCTGGCAGCCCTGGTGGTCAGCGCCATGGCCCTGTGTGTGAAGGCATGGCAAACTGCTACGTTCTGTGCATATGCGGTACTTAACATAAAGTTAAAATCTTAAACTGTAATGAGCTAAAACTGGTCCCATGACTCTACAAATAATTAGTACTGAAAGTTTATCCAAAAACTGCCTTAGAAGGAATGATTCTCTATATAATCTCACGTGGTAAATCACTGACTTCTTAAATTAACAATGTAAAGTTTCATTATACATGTGTATCCCAAGTGATGGTTACATGGCCAAGTTAAAGCTTTTCCAGTCTTCAGGATTTCTATCTCTACCCTGGCATTTCTTGTTTGCCTATTCTTATTCTTTCAGATCCTACTGATTTTCTGCATTTTGATTTCATTACCTGCTTTTATTCTACTTGCTGTTCCCATTGCTTTCTGTTGCAAGGTACACTTGTTTTTCCTTCAGGGAGATTCCAACAATGCACAATCTAGGTTTTGTGCATCAAAACTTTATCTGAGGAGCCTGCTTTGGCTTCTAAGGCCAAGTGACCACTGCTAGGAAGGCAGCCTGAGACAAGTACAGGGAGGAGTGACAGCAGAGACTCCCAAAGGGAGGAATACACAGGAACCCCTGGGCTTCAGGCATTTTTATCTATCTATCTGATTCATTGTGCAGTCAAATAAAGAGCATAGAAGCAAATGCAGAATTGAGGCTGTCAGGTACCTGACTCTTATAGATGCTAGTTGTTGTAGCTATTGTAGGAGGCTGCAGCTATTGAAACAGGAAGAAAATGGAACTGGATCCAGGGGAAAAATGAGAAAAACAGGAATTCCGTAATCTCTGTTGAATAAAGATTTAAATCTTAATGACATTACTTAACTTTAAAACATTTCATCCAATAATTTGCATAAATTATTCAATTCTCTCTCTTCACATTTCTGATGCTATAGAAATGGTTATGTAAAAATCAAATATCTTTCTAAGTAACTTCTGACTTCATGTATCATGGTAGAGAGAATCCCTAAACCTAGTCCTTTTTTAAAGGTAGTTCAGGCCTGTACTCTCTTCAAGATAACTGCTACTTGAAAAGTTAATTCAGTTTTGGCCTGTTGAGTTGCACTCAATGGACAGAATACCCTACAGAAAAAAATAGCTATCATCAAGGTTATAAGGGAGCTACCACTGTTTTATAAACACAGCTCAGAGGAGAGTGTCGTGGCACAAAGGAGCAGCATCACCCTTAGCACATGCACTTGACTGCATTTCATTTTTTCTTCCTACTTCTCCCTTTTCCACTGCTTAAAGTCAACTCAAACTTAGATAAGGGGACCCAGTGAACACAGGGTAGAGTGGAGAAGGCTTAAGTTGTCACTCTCAGTTTACCCTTACTTTCTAGAAGTAATCCTCATGTACTTGGCTTTCTATCTCAAACCAGCAGCATTGGCAGGAACCTTGATAGTTGGTTTAGAATTGGAGAAATGTTGTAATAAACGAGAGCTGTGTCTAGAGATTGTTCTGTCTTTGTTGAATACACTTTTTCCTCCTTGATTTTTATTGTTCATATATACAGCCCTGTTAGCTTACTGATTTATGGGAGAACTATCCACAAGGTAAGATTGGTTAATTATGCAGCAAAGCATTCTTGAGGTCATCTTTATAAAATGGTAATTTCCATTTCACCTACTATAATACTGTCAATGGTTTGCTCCAGTACAGATTCTATGTAACCAGAATATTTACCCCAATTTTGATGGCACTAGCTCATCTTAAGAAACGTGCTGCAACTGACACAGTACATACCTTGTAATATACAAAAAACAGAACGTTCAAGAGAAAGGGCTTTATCTCCTGAATAAATAAATAAGAAAAATTAGTACCAGTAGCTCTCGTTCCAGGCATTTCCATCTGAAGCAAGGCACAGAGGGCCCATTTACGCTTTGATCTCTTTGGCCTTGAATGGGCTAGTTTGTCTCAAAGTCCTGCAGTATTTCTTAGTCACAGGGTGAGGAAGGGATCTTTTCCTGTGTAATAATTGCACCTTATTTTGCACTAGAGTTTTTCATCGTGGTAGGTCAAATAATAAACAACAATCAAAGTAAACACAATTTTTATTTGCAACCAATTGCAGTTTATCATTCAACTGAAAAAATGAGCATTTAAACTCTTTTGTATTGTTACTGTTCCATCAGCAAATAAATATGATAATTGTTTAGAGAAGAAAATGTTTTGCACTCATTCATTGTTAACTCCTGTAACAAGCTTGCATGGAAATATCTTCTTCTAACTGTATCTGATCAGAAAAACATTGATCAAATATTCAACATAGAAGTGTTTCATAGTTATATTTTTGGTTTTGTAATAATTAAAAAGGCAACTTCTCCATAGTCAAGGTTGCAATTGGCTTTGTTTACAAAAACCTTTATTAACTGTAATTAATTGTTTTAATTTTTACATAGTAGTTTGCCTGAATACATCACCTGTACAGGCAAATTGGTGCTCAGGATGAAACTTCTGAAGGAAACTTCCCACACTACTCAAGGGCTACACAGAGCCATAAGTCATTCTGGGAAAGCGCAGTTTGCCTGCCCTTTCTGTCTCTCCTACCTCCTACTACCCTGTGGTTCTCTCTCCTTTAACTTGTGTCATTTACCTTAAAAACAGATTATAAATAAAGTTATCTCCTTTTTGTGTGGATATTTTTTTTTTGCTCTCTTCTAGTCTGCTGGTATATCTACAAACAACTTTTCATGCAAGATTTAACAGGTTTGCATTCTCTTTTTAAATACCTACTCTGCGTTTTATTAGATATGAAGGATATGATTTAGTTTTTGTTTTCTTTTGTTGCCTATGGGCACCTATCCATCATTTATCCATTTTTTATTTATCCAATATTTTTTAAAAAGGCTCTGCACTTAATTTTTTCAGATTAAAAAAATAAACAAATACTTCCCAAATTAAGGTTGCTAAATGGCAATAGGGCAGCTGAAAAAATGGACAGATCAGTGAGTACAGTTTTTATAACTGGATGTACATAAGTGCTACTTTTCTCCATTTTTCTGTATTAAGTGACTACCTTTGGGTGACTGTGGATGTTTTCAGCCAAAATATGTCTGGGGCTTTTTTCCTGGGGCAAAGTAGATTGCAGTACTTAGTTAAGCCTCAGTTCCTCCCTGCTTCTGCTTTGGGGAAGAAACTTGATCCACGACTCACACAAAGCATCATCCTTGTGCGGGGCAGCTCTGCTGGCGTAGCCACGCAGTGCTGAGCTTGCACCAGACACTGCCACGCATGGCCCTGCTTGCTCCCCTGCGTGGCGAGGAGCATCCCTGCCACCTCCTTCACCTTGGAAACCTTGAGGTCATTTAAGAATATTTTAAGGGACTAACACAAGTACACAACACTACAGTTGCAGATGAACTTTCACTATAAGATGTTAATACACTATAAGATGTTAATACAGTAGTGTTTGTCAGAGCTCCTCTTTTTTTCAAAGGCTTTATTTTCAATAGGTAAAATGTAAACACATATTTTAAAAAGTTTTTAAAACGTTCCAAAAATGCTCAGAGAAATTAAACATGCTTATGTTTACAGATATATCAGGTTTCCTTTTTTTCCCAGCAAAAGTATTTATGGAACTTCTTGCTTCAACTTCCTTTTTTTTGATTTCTGAAGAAACCACACAGACTTGTGCAATGTCATCATACTCATATGTTCTCTTGAAAAATGTGTCTGTAAGTCTTAAACAAGAGACACTCTAGAAATGAAAAGCATTTATAAAAGTCAATATTAAAAAGAATTGCTAAGTTGATAAAATGGGCATTTTATAACAAAGCTGTGTTATGAAGACTTACTTGCAGTCCCTGCACTGAAGACAATAATGTAAGTGCAAGGTGGAGGGATGAGCTTGGGTGCAGCTTTCCAAGCTGCCTTCCTGAAACTCCACACCAGTGGATGGAGCTAGTATTGCACATCTCTAAAACCAGATCCATAGTCCTTTCACTGCTAGAGAAGAGTGGAAGAAAAAAAAAAAGATTAAAAAAATAGATTTTTAAGCATTCAAAGACTACAGACATAAAACAGCTTGATTATTACACTATTTTTAAATCAAGCATTTTAAACTAATTTATAAGTAAAAGAAGGCAACTAAAAGTTACTGTGATGTCCAGTAATTCAGTTGAACACAGCTTTATTCAATATATAAGTGTTCTTGTCATGGATTTAACTACACAGGGTAGCATCATACTGCTCCTATTTTGAACAGCCTACAAGACTTTCACAAGAAGCAAAGATAAACCAAATACTTTATACTTATTCCTTGGCCTTAAATACTATTTATAATTACATTACTTATAAAAGGATTGTAGAGTGAATTGTAAAGAACTATTGTAGATCAAACGGTGGATAAAGCTGTTATAAAAGACCACCTAGACACTATTCAGCAGGCCTTCTAGCAGTGCTGCAGAATTAGCAGTAAGGTCAGAATAGATAAAAATGACATCATTTATCAAGTTAACTGTAATTTTAAATAGATATATAAGCACTAATTTGATATAAGAATTAAGATTATTTATGATTTAAATGGGGGGTTTATCTTATGTGATATTGCAGCCATTTCCATGAACTTCCAACTATACACTTGGCTTCCAAAGCAAAATGATATTGGCAGATAATGATGATAAAACTTTAAAAAATTACTCCAAAAACTACCATTTTACTCCATACGTTCTAAAAATATTTACTCCAAAAATCATCAGTTTGGTGCTGCTACAACTCATAGAAAAGATCAGGTTTGAATTCTTTCAGGACAAAGCACTGAAAAATTAAACCAAACAGCCGCACACAACTTACCCACTCAGAAAAAAAGCACAAGAATCACCTGACATCATTACCTGCAATTTGTTATTTTACATGTAATGTCAAAAGGTTCTTCCAAATTTACAGTGTCCGGTACCATCTCCGGAGAAAGCCTCACATTGCAGTAACCGGAAGCCTGACAAGGAAAAAGGTGGCAGATCTCAAATGCTGCCCAGCAGAGTGAAGTTTTCACTACTCAAGTTCTCATCTACTGCAACAGCCTTAGTGGAAGGGTCTGCACACTCAGAGAAGCTGTCCAAGACCACCAAATTTCATTTTAAGAGCTCCCTATTCAACACAGTACATACATAGACAACAACACAGGTTAGTTGCTCTGCTTTAGCACTTGTGCCTTAGAAAAGGCACCATTGACTCTCCTGGCCAGCTCAGTTCTCTCAGCGTTTGCCAAAACAGTTAATTGCCACCAGTTAAAATGGTGCATGATATGAACATTTGCCAACTATCAAATTTTGTCACAAGCCAAAACACATTCTACCATAGGTTTGTTAGTAAACCATGTAGAAACCTCTTAATTGCTACCAATTCATGCTGATTCAAGCCAGTGACCTGCAGTGAGTGACCTTATATTTTCAACACTCAAAAAAAAAAAAAAATAGATCAGAAGGAGAAAGAAGAAGGAGAGAGAGAAAACAAACAAAACCAAACTGCCTGCCAGAAAAAGCTCAAAGCTCAACTGTGGGATATATTCAATTTCTCTTTTTTGCTGATGGAAGGGTGCTGCAAGAAAAGTTACATTTACCACACGCTTAAAAGGTTTCCCTAAAGTAGCACAGAAAGCCAGTGACTGACAAGTTGAAAACAGTTTCACTCATACACCCTCCATCACAAAATTGGGACAGATACAAGGAATCTTAACTCGGGCATGAGCGCGAGCAGAGGGATCTCAAACAGATTAGGAGAGGGATTTCACCCCACACCAGTGCAGCAACACAACTTTAGAGACTTACAAGGAAGATGTCTAACCAGTCAGCGTTGGAAAAAGACAAAACATTTTCAGTTGTATGAGATGACAGGAGGGAACCTACTCCAACTCTCTAAACAAGAGGTAACTTGACATAATATTGTGTCATCCCAAATGTGTTCTGGGGCATTTGCTTTGGATGAGCTCCAGCCTAGTTCTGAGCCATACGCCTGCTCTGAGGGGGACACCCTCGGCACACTGAGGACAAGAGCACTCAGCTGAACGGCACCTCAATCTGCAGAGCCCAATACCGCCTCACAAAGCCGTCACAAGCCCGGCAAGGGGGCATGACCCCATTTTTGTTTCACCAGTGTGTTCCTGATCTGCACTCAAGTGATGATATGGAGGCCCAGTACAGGTAAAATTACAGGCCTGATAAGTGAAACCAGTTAGAGAGCTAGTAAATGAAGGAAAATTATGGCAGGTGAAGAGGGTCTAGAGCTAAAATAATGGGGCAACACTTACAATATCAAGAGAAGAGAAGAGGGAGCTGCCTTGCATCTCAAAGGAAAAGAGCAATACTGACTAAGGGAGAGAAAACCTGTCTTGAGGGTGATAGAAAAGGTCAGCTGGAAATGAGCTTTAAGTACCAGAAGTTTTAAGGAGTACTTCAATGTTTAAGGCGGCCAATTTCCAATCTGATAATTTCTAAACTCTATAAAGAGATACCTGCCATCTAAATTAAAACCAGAGACATTTTAGTAACTTATCTGTAAATTTCCATGATCCAAAGTTTCTATGCCTGGTTACAACTTCATGTGATTGATTTCCCTACAAAACTGCTCAATTTTCTAGGCAACTTAGAGGGAAGAGCGTAACAGTAAGAACAAGCATGGGAGAGAGAGGATGCCAAGAGAGAGAACCCAATGGCAAGTTTTGTCAACTAAGTTGCAATCAGCTTTACTTCTTTCCTCTCTTTCACTATCATTGATTCAAAAAAATGATGCAAGTCAAGCAACTCAGTAATTACAGCTTACAACCTGTGAACAATCTATAAATCCACCAGATGAGAATAGATTGAACTGAAAATTGTGTATGAGATATAAATAGTATATTATACTGTGCATAAATATTGCTTTGTTCAAAGATGCTCCTGTAAATCCATGAATCAAGAGGCAGTAGAGTTTTCTGTCAAGTTAGCACCATTAAAGAAGCTCTTTTGTTGGTCCTCCTTAGTTTGCTTCCAGATGTCATTTAACAAGTCAATTTTCTTCTAATCAATGTATTTTGTTGCACAAATTTCTTGACTCTGGCACTCAAATGCCAGACTAATTTAAATGGATGCCCAAGTTAAAGACTTACCATTCTTTGGAGCTGGCTAGTTTGCAACCTTCCTCGTTCACCCAGATTTGTTTTCCATATGATGTCTAGTTTCCCAATCACCGTTACACCTTTTATTACTCCATCTTTCTCTGCAAATTCCTGCTTTGGCTTTAGGCAGTATAAATACTGACATGTATCCATAGGTTGTAAATAAGTCCTTGAGCCAAAAGTAGACACTCTTAAAAACAAACAAACAAAAACAAAAACAAACTTTCTCCTGCAATTTACTACATTTCTGAGATTTTATTCATGATAAAACACATTTTATATACTTTTGACAAGAACCGTACTACTATTTTCTAAAATTGCCATAGCCTTTCTCATTAGATCAAACCACAGACCTTTAGGTTTTTGCCTTCAAGGCTAACAGGTCACCCCATATCTTCAGCAACCTTTAGTTTAGAGCTTTTTTCCGCCCCATTGTTCTTTAATCTCCTCTTTGCCAGCCTTATTAAGGCTTTTTCAGATGCTGAGATTCCACACTGTGACAATGAACACCAAGGGGAATGTGAGCCTCTGATGCAGGAGGGCATCTCATACACGGCACTCTAAGTCTCAACATACTATAGCAAACCATTCTACATCTCAGGAAATCTCAGAGAATCTCTCTCAATGTCACCAGCCTATGCTCTGATTCAGGACAAGAAACATGAGAGGCAGATGAGTATTTGGCATTTCATAAGAACATTGCTCCACTAGGCTAGAGCTGAATGTGTGCATGGGCAGGGAGAAGAGAAGATTTGCACTGCAGCCCATTACAGCAGCATCAAAACTTCACCTCCTCTGAAGAAAAAAATAAAAAAATGCAAAGCACAATCTGCTTAAGTTCTCCTTTATCGAGCCATCACAGGCTTTTGCATTCATAATGGTTTACTGTTAGTGACCGCCAGTTCTTCAGGTATTTTGTGATTTACTGACTGATGTTAAATGACATTTTAATTTATTTCACTGTGTGACAAATATTTATATTCTAAGATCCTATAAGGGTACTTCATCAATCCACCTTGATCGCTGCCTTGTCAGCAAGCAAAGAGAAGTGCAATCCCTCGGCTACAGATAACTCACTAATTTTAATCCTTCTGTGTCATGAAATTATAATACAAAGAGTTTGAGTCAAATATCAGCTACTTTCTGAATCTGAACATACCTTTCCCCTGAGGTGTCAACTGTGTTCAGTTCTGCAACGTTGTACATAATAGATGGCTCCAAAGAAACCTTCTCCATAAACATTGGAGAGGTGGTGATATTCTGAATCTGGGCTTCCAGAAACACTTCATCTATCTGAAAAAACAGAAGTGCAAGTTTAAGAAAATACAATTAATAATATTAAAAAGACTACATTGTCCTCTTAAAAATGATAATAAAACACGTGTGTTTAGTTCATGCCTTCAAATCAAATTACAGTAATTAATGCAGGAAAAAAAAAACTCTTAATCCCAACAATAATTAATAGGAGCAAAAGTGTTAGTCAACAGATACCTTGCAAAACAATGGATATGGGATAACTTTGCTATGTTCTAGCTATTGCTTTACAACGCTTTAGATCAGCATTTCCCAAGACTTTCATCACTTTAATAGCAACTCAAGTTTTATCCAAATTATTAAGAAAACAAACGCAAAAGATAATAGAATGAAAGGTAAAGAACTGCAGTGCACATTAATGCCACACCATGCCAAGTTACTAGTGCATCAAGCTATGGAAAAAATAAAATATAAAGGTGCGTGTTTGTTGAACTCAATTGTAACAGTTGGGTACATGGTCTGAGATGCTGTTACTGTTCTGGAACATTGATGTACTGGCTAAACAGCCTATCAGCCTCCTCTCTTGCTCAGCTGCATCTGTTGTGTCCGTTTTTCGAATTGATCGAGAAGGAGGTACGCACCATTGATCGTAAACAGCATTTAATATCAGGACAACATAGTAGAAAGATAATAAGTATTACCAGCTAGCTGGGATCCGGGCTCATCCCTCGCAGGGGTTCCACCACGGACCCC
>JAUBNY010000225.1:574964-599563 GCA_032275445.1 Crypturellus soui | reverse complement strand
TCTGTTAAACAGATCTATTGCACATAACTTGGAACATACCGTTTATGTATAGTTATCCTCTGAAAATTAACACTACATAGATCGAGTGGTTTATTAAGTCCTAACATACCTGTCATTTTCAGTTAGAGTGATCTCTGGGGTGTTTGAGTGAAGGAATTATATGGTGGACTGATAAGCTTGCATAATAGCTTAATTCTAAGATCCTAATATAAAAAGCATATTATGCTGACAGTGAAAATTTTTATGGCTGTATTGCCTGCCAAATATGCTATTGAAACAATAGATTAAGCAGTCGTCTAATGTACGCCTGATATGCTTGATATAAGCAAGTGTAAATCAGTGTTGGAGCATAGGGTGTGATGCTTGGAGAACTTGTATGGTGGGGCTGAAAGCAGCAACATGAAGGACTTTTCAACCTCATTTGGCAGGAGGGAGGGAGATGATTGCATTCAGGGGAGCACCACGAACTGTGCAGAGAGGATACTGCTCTCGAGGAGGATAACGCACAGAAACCAAAAGGGAACTGATGGGGAGAAGGAAGGAGTGCGGGGCGGTTCTGGAACTCCCTGCTGCCAGGGTACGCTTACCCTGGAGGTCAGAGCCATGGACCTGTGTGCACAGGCATGGCAACCTCGGACACGTTCTGTGCACATGCAGTACTTAACATAAGCTTAAAATCTTTAACTGTAATGAGCTAAAACTCATGACTGTATAAACAATTAGTAGTGAAAATTTATCCAAAAACTGCCTTGTAATGAATGATTCTCTATATAATCTTATGTGGTAAATCACTGACTTAAATTAACAATGTAAAGTTTCCTTATACATGTGTATCCCAAGTGATGGTTACATGGCCAAGTTAAAGCTTTCCCAGTCTTTGGAACTCTGGCATTTCTTGTTTGTCTTTACTTTCTCTTTCAGATTCTACTGCTTTTCTGCATTTTGATTTCATTACTTGTTTTTATTCTACTTGCTGTTCTCATTGCTTTCTGCTGCAATGTACATTTGTTTTTGCTGCAGAGATTCCAACCATACACAATTTAGGTTTTGTGCATGTAAACTTCATTTGAGGAGCCTGCTTCGGCTTCTAAGGCCAAGTGACCTCTGCTGACAAGGCAGCCCGAGACAAGTACAGGTAGGAGCAGAGCCTCCCACAGGGAGGAATACACAGGAACCCCAGGGCCTCGGGCATTTTTATCTGATTCAGTGTGCAGTCAAATAAAGAGCATAGAAGTAAATGCAGAATTGAGGCTGCCAGGTATTTGACTCTTATAGATGCTAGTTGTTGTAGCTATTGTAGGAGACTGCAGCTATTAAAACAGGAATAAAATGGAATTGGACCCAGGGGAAAATGGGAAAAACAGGAACTCCATAATATCTGTTGAATAAATATTTAAATCTTCATGAAATTACTTAACTTTAAAACATTTTATCCAATAGTTTGCATAAACTATTCACTTCTCTTTAAAATGTTGCTTTTTTACTCTTTAGAAATGTCTGTAGCCACATTTCTGATGCTATATAAACAGTTATTTAAAAATCAAATGTCTTTCTAAGTAACTTCTGACTTACTTCATGTATCATGGTAGAGAGAATCCCTAGTCTTTTTTCAAAGGTAGTTCAGACATGTAATCTCATCAAGATAACTGCTGCTTAAAAAGTTAATTCAGTTTTAGCCTTTTGAGTTGCACTCAATGTACAGAATACCTTACACAAAAAAATAGCTGTCGAGGTTATAAGAAAGCTACCACTGTTCTGTAAACGCAGCTTGGAGGAGGCTGTGTCATGGCACAAAGGAGCAGCATCAGCCCTACCACATGCACTTGGCTACATTTCATTTTTTCTTCTCCCTTCTTTTCCATTGCTTAAAGTGAACTCAAACTTCGATACGGGGACACAGTGAAAAGAGGCTGGAGAAGACAAGGCTTAAGCCATCACTCTCAGTTCACCCTCGCTTTATAGAAGTAATCCTCATGTAGTCAGTTAGCTTTCTATTTCACACCAGCAGCACGGGCAAGAACCCCTTGATAGTTGCTTAAGAAATGTTGCAATAAATGATAGCTGTGTTTAGAGGTTGTTCTGTGAATACACTTTGGCCTTGATTTTTATGGGAGAACTATCCACAAGGAAAGATTAGTTAATTATGCAGCAAAGCACTCTTGAGATCATCCTTATAAAACAGTTAATTTCCATTTCACCTACTATAATACTGTCAACGTTTTGCTCCAGTACAGGTTCTATGTAACCAGAATATTTACCCCAATTTTGATGGCGCTAACCCTTAGGGAATGTGCTGCAACTGACACAGTACTTAACTTGTAAACATCCTGTTTTCTGCATATTAACAGAAAGGGCTTTTTATCCTGAATAAATAAATAAATAAACAAAAACTAGTACCAGTAGCTGTTGTTCCAGGCGTTTTTGATCTGAAGCAAGGCACAGAGGGCCCATTTACACTTTGATCTCTTTGGCCTTGAATCAGCTGGTTTGTCTCACAAAGTCACGCAGTACTTCTTAGTCAAAGGGTGAGGAAGGGATTTTTCCTGTGTAATAACTGCACCTTATTTTGCACTAGAGTATTTCATCATGGTAGGTCAAGTAATAAACAACAATCCCAGTAAACACAATTTTTATTTAGGACCAGTTGCAGTTTATCATTTAACTGAAAAAATGAACATAAACCCTTTTGTACCGTTACTGTTTCATCAGCAAATAAGTATGATAATTGTTTAGAGAGGAAAATGTTTTGCACTCATGAATTGTCAACTCCTGTAACAAGCTTGCATGGAAATATCTTCTTCTAACTGTATCTGATCAGAAAAATATTTATTAAATATTCAGTATAGAAGTGTTTCATTTGTATTTTTGATTTTGTAATAATTAAAAAGGCAACTTCTCCACAGTCAAGGTTGCAATTGGTTTTGTTTACAAAAGCCTTTATTAACTGTAATTAATTGTTTTAATTTTTACATAGTAGTTTGCCTGCATACATCACCCATACAGGCAAATTCCTGCTCAGGATGCAACTTCTGAAGGAAACTTCCTGCACTGCTCAAGGGCTGCACAGAGCCATGTGGTCGTGGGAGAAGGCAGTTTGCCTGCTCTTTGTCTCTCCTACCTCCTGCTGCCCTGTAGTTCTCTCTCCTTTAACTTGTCATTTACCTTGGAAACAGATTATAAATAAAGTTATTTACATTTTTTTGTGTGTGGAGAGTTGTTTTTTGCTCTCTTCTGTTCTGCTGGTATATCTATAAGCAGCTTTTCATGCAAGATTTAACAAGTGTTGCATCCTGTTTTTAAATACCTGGTATGTGTTTTATTAGATACAAAGTACACATTTTAGCTCTTGTTTTCTTTTGTTTCTTATGGGCACTTATCCATCATTTATCCAATTTTTATTTATCCAATATTTTTTAAATAGGCTCTGCCTTTAATTTTTGCAGACTAAAAAAAAAAAAAATCTTTAAATACTTCCAAAATTAAGGTTGCTAAATGATAATAAGGCAGCTGGAAAGATGGACAAGTCAATGAGCACAATTTTTATTACTGGATGTGTGTAAATGCTATTAACAGTGATCCCTTTCCCTATTTTTCTGTATTAAGTGACTATCCTTGGGTGACTGTGGATGTTTCAGCCAAAATAAATCTGGGGCTTTTTTCCTGCAGCAAAGTACATTGCAATACTTAGTTAAGCCTCAATTCCTCCTGGCTTGTGCTTTGGGGAAGAAACGGGCTGCACGTCTCACTTGAGGCATCTTTCCCGTGCCCTGTGCGTCAGGCTACACCCACACAGGGTAGTGCTGGGCTCTGCCTAACGCTGCCAGGTGCGTCCCTGCCCGCTCCCCTGCACAGCGCCGGGTGTCCCTGCCCCTCCTTCACCTTGGGAACCTTGAGGTTATTTAAGATTATTTCAAGGGACTAACACAAGTACAAAACACTACATTCGGAGATGAACAACTTTCTCCACGTGATGACGTTAATACAGTATCATTTTTCAGAGCTCCTCTTTTTTCAAGGCTTTATTTTCAATAGATAAGATGTAAACACATTTTTTAAAAGATTCTAAAACATCCCTAAAATGCTCAGAGAAATTAAACAAACATGCTTATGGGTATATTGAGTTTCTTTCCTTTCTTTTTACACATTTTAATAATTTAGCTGCAAAGCCATAGAAAGTTGGTCCAAAAAAGCCCAGCAAAAATATTCATGTAACTTCTTGCTTCAACTTTCTTTTTTGATTTCTGAAGAAACCACACAGACTTGGGCAATGTCATCATACTCATATGTTCTCTTCAAAAACGTGTCTGTAAGTCTTAAGCCAGAGACACTCTAGAAATGAAAAGCATTTATAAAAGTCAATATTAAAAAAAATAGCTAAATTGATAAAATAGGCATTTTATAACAAAGCTGTGTTATGAAGACTTACTTGCAGTCCCTGCACTGAAGACAATAATGTAAGTGCAAGGTGGAGGGATGAGCTTGGGTGCAGCTTTCCAAGCTGCCTTCCTGAAACTCCACACCAGTGGATGGAGCTAGTATTGCACATCTCTAAAACCAGATCCATAGTCCTTTCACTGCTAGAGGAAATTGGGAAAAAAAAAAAAGAATAAACCTAGATTTTTTTAAAGCATTCAAAGACTATGGACATAGAATAGCTTGATTATTACTTATGCTATTGTTAATCGAGCATTTTAAAGTAGTAAGTAAAAGAATGCAACTAAAAGTTACTGTGATTCAGTTGGACACAGTTCTACTCAATATGTAAGTGTTCTTGTCATGGATTTAACTACACTGGGTAGCACAATACTGCTCCTATTTTGAGCAGTCTACAAGACTCACAAGAAGCAAAGATATACCAAATACTTAATGCTTAGTCCTTGGCCTTAAATACTATTTATAATTACATTACTTACATTTCACTTTACAATCCTTTTATAAAGGACTATTGTAGATCAAGTGGATAAAGATGTTACCTAGACCACCTAGACACTTGTTCTGCAGGCCTTCTAGCAGTATGCAGAACTAGTCAGAATAGATAGAAACGACATGATTTATCAAGTTAGCTGTAATTTAAAATAGATATATAAGCACTAATTAAGAATTAAGATTATTTATGATTTAAATGTGGGTTTATCTATCTTATGTGATATTGCAGCCAGGTCCATGAACTTTCAACTATCCACCTGGCTTCCAAAGCAAAATGATATTGGCAGATAATGATGATAGAACTTTAAAAAAATACTCCAAAAGCTACCCTTTTACTCCATAAATTCTAAAGAAATTTATCCTCCAAATCATCAGTTTGGTGCTGCTACAACCCGTAGAAAAGATCCACTTTGAATTCTTTCAGGATAAAGCACTGAAAAATTAAACCAAACAGCCTCAACTAACCCACTCAGAAAAAAGCACAAGACATCATTACCTGCAATTTGTTATTTTGCATGTAATGTCAAAAGGTTCTTCCAAATTTACAGTGTCCGGTATTGTCTCCAGAGAAAGCCTCACATCGCCGTAGCCAGGAGCCTGGCAAGGAACAAGGGAGATGTCTCAAACGCTGCCTGGCAAAGGGAAGTTTTCACTCCTCAAGTTCTCATCTACTGCAACAGCCTTAGTGGAAGGGTCTGCACACTCAGAGAGACTGCCCAAAAAGACCAAATTTCATTCTAAGAGCTCTCTACTAAGTACTGCACATAGACAACAACACAGGTTAGATGCCCTGCATTAGCTCGTGCACTTATACTGTGCATAACTCCATGAATCAGGAGGCAGCAGAGTTTTGTGTAAAGTTAGCACATTTAAAGAAGCTCTTTTGTCGTACTTAGTTTGCTTCCAGATACGATTCAACAAATCAATTTTCCTCCAATCAACATACTTTGTTGCACAGATTTCTTGACTCTGGCATTCAAATGCCAGACTAATTAAACCAGATGCCCAAGTTAAGAAACTTACCATTCTTTGGAGCTGGCTAGTTTGCAATCTTCCTCGTTCACCCAGATTCGTTTTCCATACAATGTCTAGTTTCCCAATCACTGTTACACCTTTTATTACTCCAGCTTTCTCTGCAAATTCTTGTTTTGGCTTTAGGCAGTATAAATACTGACGTGTATCCATAGGCTGTAAATAAGTCCTTGAGCCAAAAGTAGATGCTCTTAAAAAAAAAAATCCAAGAAACTTCTTTTAAAGTAATTTTTAAGAGACATAAACAAAATGCAACCTTCTCCTGCAATTTACTACATTTGTGATACTTTATCCATGATAAAACACATTTATATACTTTTGAGAAGAATCATACTACTATTTTCTAAAATTGCCATAACCTTTTTCATTAGATCAAACCACAGACCTTAGCCTTCACGGCTAACAGGTCATCCGGTATCTTCAGCAACTCCTAGTTTGGAGCTTTTCTCCCACCACATTGTTCTTTAATCTCCTCTTTGCCAATCTCTTTGCCAGCCTCAATGAGAGTTTTTCAGCTGCTGAGATTCCACACTGTGTCAGCAAACATCAAGGGGAATGTGAGCCTCTGATGCATGGGAGCATCTCATACACCTTAATTCTCAATATACAATAGCAACCCATTCTATATCTCAGGAAATCTTAGAGAAACCTCTCTCAATGTCACTAGCCTATGCTGTGACTCAGGACAAGAAACATGACAGGCAGATGGGTATTTGGCATTTTATAAGAACATTGCTCTACTAGGCTAGAGCTGAATGTGCATGGGCAGGGAGAAGAGAGGATTTGCACTGCAGTGCATTACAGCAGCACCAAAATGTCACCTCCTCTGAAAAAAAAAAGAAACCCAAGAAACTGTGAAGCACAATCAGCTTAAGTTCTCCTTTATCAAACCATCACAAGCTTTTGCATCCATAAGAGTTTACTGTTGGTGACAGACAGTTCTTCAGGTACTTTTTGATTTAGTGGCTGATATTAAATAACATTTTAATTTATTTCACTATGTGACAAATATTTAGATTCTAAGATCCTGTAAGGGCATTTCACCAATCCACCTCGACCGCTGCCTTGCCAGCAAGCAAAAAGAAGTGCAATCCCTCATCTACAGATACATCACTAATTTTAATCCTTCTGTCTCATGAAGTTATAATACAAAGAGTTTGAGAGTCAAACATCAGCTTTCTGAATCTGAACATACCTCTCCCCTGAGGTGTCAACTGTGTTCAGTTCTGCAACGTTGTACATAATAGATGGCTCCAAAGAAACTTTCTCCATAAACATTGGAGAGGTGGTGATATTCTGTATCTGAGCTTCCAGAAACACTTCATCTGTCTGCAAAAACAGAAGTGCAAGTTTATGAAAATACAATTAATACTATTAAAAAGACTAGACTGTCCTCTTAAAAAGGATAATAAATAAAACACGTGTGTTTAGTTCATGCCTGCAAATCAAATTACAGTAATTAATGCAGGAAAAAAACCCTTAATCCCAACAATAATTAATAGGAGCAAAAGTGTTAGTCAACAGATACCTTGCAAAACAATGGATGTGGGATAACTTTGCTACATTCTAGCTTTTGCTTTGTAAAGCTTAGATAACCACTTCCCAAGACTTTCACCACTTCAATAGCAACTCAAGTTTTATCCAAATTATTAAGAAAACAAACCCAAAAGATAATAGAAGGAAGGGTAAAGAACTGCAATACACATTAATGCCATGCCATGCCAAGGTACTAGTGCATCAAGCTATGGAAAAAATAAAATATAAAGGTGCATGTTTGTTGGACTCAAGTGTAATAGTTGGGTACATGCTCTGAGATGCTGTTACTGTTCTGGAACATTGACGTACAGGCTAAACAGACTCCTCTCGCTCAGCTGCATCATCATGCCAATGGTTACCAGTACTAGGTGCATCCATCAATTTAAGTGATGCTCTACCTTCCAAATACTCTAAGACATATCTGTTAAATGAAACTAATGCCTGAAGATGGAGATATAAGGACCAATTCTAGTACAGGAAGGAAAGCTACAGAGTGTTTAAATGTCAGCAGCTAAAAACATAAAAGTAATGTTACTTTTTGTCTCCTTGTTTCTGTAGAATTATCTCTAAAATCTCCAAGAAGACTTATTACTGAAGGCTCAGTCTACTAGAAATACAAGCTCCTGGAGAAGCAGAAAAGAAAAAACGAACAAAAAGAGCACCAATTTAAATAAGAATGATTTAAGTACCAAATCTGCACCTGCAAGAGAATTATCAACAAATTAATATGACAGTTTAGGTACTTCATTAGGATAAAGCCAAAGAATGTACTTTATTGTAAGGAAGGAAGGAAGCTCACATTTTCCTTTTAATCAGTATAAATCTAGTGACTTCATTAGGCAAATGCAGTCCTGCTCAGAAATTATAAATAACAAAGCAGAACAAGATATTCTGAAGTTCTTTCTCCTCTAAGGTCCTGTGTTAGAAGCAGAAATACAGACTGGCACTGGAACTATTCATTGTGCCTCTCCTGTTACCTGCCTACCCCACAGCACACAGACAGGTATGGAAACTGCAAGTCCACGGGTTACCGAGAGACTTCGCACTTGCAGAGAAGTTGGAAATAAAACACAGCTCTCCAAAATAAAACAGTAGTAGTGCAATCACTACAATCATTTTTGACTCTTACTTGAACGGATACTGTTTATATCCCATAAATCCATTGCTCAAAATCTCCATTTACCCCCATTTTAGTTGTTTTTAATGCAGCAGCCAATAGCAGAAATTTAGGAAGAGCTAATTTGAAAGGGGAAAGATAAAACAAGCAGCATAATGAAAAAGCAAGTTAGTTTCATATTATTCCCAAACTTGTTTTAATAATAATATGAAAAAAGTTCAGTATTTTACAAGAATATAGTCATTTTAATACAATGCACACCTTAAAGCAAAATCAGTCTGCAAAAGTATCACACTAGGTTATCAGGTGTTACATGCACTTAGAGGTTTGAAAGCACAGTCTGAAGTAGCAAAAGGAAGATAGAAAATAAAACTGCTGCTCTCTCCTCAAACCCAATGTCTCCACCAAGTAGATATGCAAAGTCCTGCCACAGCTTACAGAAGCAGTCTTGTAGTTTAACCTACATTTCAGTGCTCCAAAAAAGATGATTTGGAAAATTAGCGCAGTTTTCACATAATAACTTGCAAAATCCCCTTGGTCCAGTTAAAAAATCTAGTAAAATTTTTTTTTTTTCAGTAAGATGGCTCCACAAATACAAGCTTGAAATAATCAACTTTTAGTATCAACAGTGGGTATTAAAGAAAGAGTTAATAATTTAGATAATTAGCTGCACATAAAAAGGATGGATGGGAAAACAACAGTTCATGACAAGCATAACAAACATTGCTTTTCCATTATGTTTTTAAAATAATGTTAACAAGAAGCAAGGAGACAGATAGGCAATTAAAAAAGCATACATATTTATAAATAAATAAATAAAAATTACCACAGAACTGAGGTCACTCTAATGGGAAAATAAAAAAGAACACATTAGAGAAATTAGGTTAAATGTTAAAGAAAAAGGAGGCTAACTTTCAAACAAAATGCATTTCTGCATTTTTTTTGCACCATCTAAACAAGATAGCATTAGTAAGACAGAAATGTAAATAAAAATGGATGCAAACAAAGATGACAACTACATTTCTAAAAAGATATGGCTAGTATTGTTACATGGTTTACTAGCTTGGCCTCAGGGTTTACTAACTGCGACAAAACCTATCCAAAACAGCCTAAGGTACAAAAGGCACAGATAAGGATGGGAGAACAAACTGATCCAAAAAATAAGCTGTTAGTTTCTGAGCAAGTTTAAAGTTTGCCCTGAATTTAAATCCATGCAATGGATTGTATACGAGCTGGAAAAAAAGCAGCCCTTGTCATTTTTACAGACAATTATCCATATAAAATGTAAAAATGAGAACAGTGTGTTCCAGCAAAGCTACAATGCTGCAGCTTATGACACAATTTGGTATAACATAATAGGAAAAGCGCTTTACTGAACAGATCCCTCAAAAACACCAACAGCAATCACAAACTTCACTTTCTCAACTGTGTGTGCGTGCCGAGTGCACGCAGAAAGGGCCTCTTTCCGGAACCTTTGCCAAGGCCCGCTGAGGTCCAAGGGCCAAGGCCCCTCCTCTCGCTGTGGCAGGTAACTTGGGGACGGGTTGCAGCAGCTCAAGGTGGTAGGACATGCATTCGCCACATTAATCTCCATGAGCAGCTTGATTTGGATACTACTGCAATATGAGCAACGAGCCAGAACATTAAGGTTCAGCATTACTTCCTTGTTTAAGAAAAATGAAATAATTTTCTGATGGAGTTAATAAGTCACAGGTTTAGTGACAGACTTTATGAATAGAGATATCATGTCTGTAATACTAATGCAAAGAATTTAACCGATTAGTTTTTACAGATTTTTAGTTAACCAGTAACTGATACACAAAATGTTTGTTGTTCCCCTATTCCCCAGGGCAAAGTTCTTTCCTAATGTATAGAATGGAGGTCTCGGTGCTTCTGCCAGCAATGTGGTATCACAAACAGCATCTAATCAAGGACTTTTCACTAAAATCCTAATGGCAATATAGCAGGCTGCAAGGCAAGACAAAATGTCTCAGTTCATGTCAGCCACAATCTTTAAAAAACATTTGTGATAAATTATGTGGATACTTTGGTAATGGGAGCCCTAAATCTTGATTTTTCTTCCATCTAAATAAATTACAAGCTATAAATTAAATGTACATATGTACATTTATAATTTACATTTTAGTCATTTTCAGCAAAGGGAAAATCTTTATAGGGAGCCTCCTGAACAACTCTTGACAAAACAAATCTTGGCACCAAAGATCCTTATTTATAGACCAGGAACTATCATGATATTTCTTCCTTATATCAAAAGGGAAAGAAATACATGTTTTATACTTGATTAGTCATAGTCTTGCATGAGGAACTCTACATCTGTGACTATGATGAAGACAAATAATTAAAATAATAGCAAGATTTTGGGATTTTCTCCTTTTCTACATGCAAATTCATAGCATATATTACTTGCTTATTTAAGACCAAACTGGATAGCAAAACACTTGCTACTTAGCTTGACACAAAATTACTGTCTGAATTATTCCAATCAAACCACTTCATGGAAGTTTGCTACCAAATGGCTAGTAGTGTGATAGTTAACCATATTTCAGGGGCTATGGATTAAGTTTATCACTCCTAATAAAAATCATTAAGTGTTTTGCAAGCATCAATCTAAACTTAATGCAAACAATACAGAACATGATACACAGGATACTACTTGCTCATTATCACACAGCAAGTAGATGATGATAATGATGGAAACACATATCTTAATTTCCATCTGATTGGCTACTAAAGGGATATTGTGAAAGTTGACACCCTTCAGAAGACCTATCGAATGCACATATGCACGAGGGAATCTACAAATAAAAGGTATGCTGGATGAAATTTTGAAGTTTATACTGTGTGTCACCTTTAATTAAAACCAACCCTTTAAGTTGTCAAAGACAGATGCTTAAGTAACACTATATAAATAATTAATTAATATATAACACATAAATATTTAATGAATATATAAGACCATTTAATTTTGAAACTCTATGTGCAACTGCCACAAACCTAGATACTAAGCTATTTTACAGGGGGGGTTATATCTACATCAGAGAAAAATAAAATTTCATCATCTGCTTTGAGTATAAGTAATCCACCTTATGTCAAATACAATCCAATAACCCTAAGAATGAAAGTTGTAATTGAAAATATTTTCAGTTCCTTGGGAAGCAGTAAATATGCAAAAACTTCAGTCAACTGCATTAAGGTTCTGAAATGTCTGCCTTGCCTATCATCTTGTCCCTTCTATTCATTTATGAAAAAAGGACAATGAAATAGACTTCTGATGTCTAAAACATAAGGAAATAAATAATATCACCATTTTTTTGGAATAGATCATACATAAACCGTCATCTATTTTTTTTCCTTTGGAGAACACTGCATTTCTAAGAAACTCAGAAATTCTGTATTTAAGAAGCTTTCTAAATTTAACCTAGCAATGATTTAAATTAAAGTAAAAAGTCCCAAACAAGCAAAAACACACACCAAAATTGAAACACAAACAGTTCACACTTACCTCAGCATTGTAGAATTTAGTCTTCACATCTAGTGGTTTGAGAACCTGAATGAAATGAAAACAAGATAGATTTGCAACTGCTTTGCACTACAGTTAACTCAAAATAGTTACTACATCCATTGTGAAACAGATATAGATCAATATAACTGAAAGAAATATCTTCTATTAGACTTGTCAGGAAAGGAACTTAAATTGTCTTGCTCAAGACGTCTATCTTGCTTTACACAAGGAACGTTTTCATTAGATTCTATGCAAGCAGGGGTCAATCAAGATGTGGTACATAATTGAGAGCTGTGAATAGAACTTTTAGCCTAATCAAAGTTTAAAAAATAAAAATAAACGATTCTTTGGAGAGCATTTTGCGTGGTAATAAGCACGAAATTGAAACTTTTCAATTAACCGTAGCTCACTCTCTTCCGTTCGGGAAAAAATAAAGTATCAATTTATTGATTTTTTTAAAGTATTTTTCTTCAGTCAATTTATTATTAATCTCCCCAAAATCCAATATTTTCTTTTAATCTAATAAACCATGTCTTTCAATTAATTCCAATAAATTTCAATGACTGACATTAAAAAATCAAATAATTATTGTTAGGTTCACAAAAACAAACAAACAAACAAGAAAAACTATCTACACAGTGTCACTCCTTCTCCAAACATCATTAATTATTCAGAGGAATTTCTGGAATAAATACATTATGGGCAATTATAAATAAATAAATAAATAAATAAATAAATAAATAAATAAACATGGCTGAAAAATAAGCTGTTTGAAAACAAACTGTATCATTAGTTCAATTTAAAAGACCTGAAAAATAATGGAAAAACATGAGTATCTGTCAAACAGACTTTTTTTTTTAATGCTATAAAGTACCTGGTGGCACACCTATCACTACAACAGCAGCCATCAACTCCCATTATAAAGATACTGTTCACTGATCCAGCTTGGGTTTCCACATCTCATGTTAAATTTTTAAAAATAGCAAGCAAAATTGTTCAGCTACGGATTTTTCTGATAACAGTTCAAAGATGATTTAGCTATTGGCATTAAAGGACATATATTCTTTTTGAGACATTTTTGTGCTTCATTCTTTGGAACAGTTTGAAATTTCACAGACAAATGGCCTTCGTTGTTTTGAGTCCTGTCATTAAAGGCGCACTTTGATGAAATCAAAGGTAAATTTTGATTAAGTTATAAAATGGCAATAAAATCTGCATGAGGATCTCTGAAAACTCTGTCTGCGTTAATGCCCCTATTAAATGGAATAAAATGAGACAAGTCCACACATTTGAACAGGAGTCAGAGAGGCAGAAAAGATCAGAACTGGGAGCTTATATATGAGTACACGGGTGCAATCAGAGAGTTTAGAGCCAACAAAGGCACAGATTGCTAAAGACCTGGACACAAAAATGGAGAAATAATTTTGTAAGGAGAATAAGAAAAAAAAAAGATGAAAATCAACTTCAACATAGATGAAACAGAAGCAGAGCTTAGATGAGAGTATGACACAAAAATAGGTAGGGATCATCTCCTGCGATCATATGGAAACATCTTATCTAATCAGCAACTGCCATTTCAAGGCCCATAAGGACTAATATCACCCTACTAATCTTTCTGGCATGCAGCAATTCCATCTTTCAAAGACTGAGGTACTTTTATAGAAATATAAAGTAACTAGATTTAATACAAAACTAGAAAAGTAAAATTCTGTAACTTGCACAAGATACAAGTCTTGGCACAATGCTCCTGTACTGCTAGAAACATTACAAGAGTATCTCAAAACATATTCAGTAGAGCATGTCTCCTGACCCTTCTTTCTCTGGAAAAAGTTCCACAATCCTCCAAGTCTCACCGCACATCTCAGAAAACAAACGTCCCTTACATCTATGGCTAAAATGAATTTTCTGCTAGAATTAGTCTACAGAGAGTAATTCTTCGTCTACAGAGAAGTAATTTCCTGCTTTCATCAGTTATTCTAATTAAGTTTCAAAATCTGTGCAGTAGAACAAAAGGTTTCAACTCTATAAATTACTTGCATGGTTATTAGCAAGACATAATACTTTAGACTTGTTTTTCTAGATTTAAAACAAAAATATCACTTAAGTTCCATTAAAAAAAGTTACTAAAAGTTACTAAAAGAAAAACAGAATTGCAAAATCTTAAACTCAAAAGTTAAACCTGTCCTAATTAAAGTGAATAATATATTTTCTGTAAAAAAGAAAAAAAAGGCAGCCACTATAAAACTAAATTTTTGAAAACACTCATTTTTATTTTCCAAACAACGAAATGGGATTAATATTTAGCAGTTCCTAAAACACAGAGTAATTAGATGTCATTAGTTCATGCAAAGTTTGAAGAAATACTTATTTCACCGGTTCAGGTTTCAAAGTCAAATACATTATGTATGCAAGAGCACTTTAGAAGCATTAACTGCCTTAAAAATGCCAGTTTTCCAAAGCTAGCCTATTATTACAAGCACAATACATTCTTCTGTACAATACCTGAAATTTGAAGAACTTTCTGAAGTACATCTTTTCTCCCATCTGCGTAGTGTAACTTACTGCACAAACTAAGCTGAAAGAGAAAGATTTTAAAACGATTTTTGAACTGGACTATATGCCTCTATCAAAGTAGAAACAGTTTAGTATTCATGTGCTGCAGTTTAATTTAAGCTTGATTATATGTAATATAATATATATGAATATATCATAGAAAAATGCACGTTAGAAGATTTAAAGATATTACATGTGTGTTCCTATTTCCTTTACTTCATGATGAATCACATCATCAATACAACAGTCTGGTTTGAGTTCTGCCACTGCTGCACTTGAAGCTGAAAGATTCAAGCGCTGAGAACTTGTCTGAAGATCAGCCTGGAAACAGTAAAACGAAGCACTGGTTATAAACGCAGCTAGATAAAGCACTCTAAAGAAAAACAACTTGGTTTTGAAATGCACTAGATTTTCGGTTACTCTGTATGCTTTCACACATGTAAAAATTTAGATGTGCAACTTGAATTATCAAGCATTAGTTAAATAAATATTTTTAAATATACAGAAAGAATTCAATCCCTCTAACATGCAGCTCACAAAACCTCCACTTACTGCATAATTTTACAATATGAAATATTTGTGGAATTTCTGTTCTCAATGTATTATTTGACCAAAAAAAAAACCTCACAAAAATTCATTTGAAATAAAAGTAAAATATAAATCAATATGTATTTTATAGAGATTTGTTCTGATGATATCATTGAAAGTGCAACCAGTAAAGAACACAGCTTGGGCAATTTTCTTTGGCTACGGAAGTTCTGCCACACCCATTCTTTCAAGAAGCTTTGCAGGCTACTCATTTTCCAGATACAATCTCAATTTCCTATTTTAATGGCGGAAGATTTTTATAATCCTTTCTATTTTTATGTCTTTTTCTTTCTCGTAGTATTTTCTAGATTGGAAGTGGCAGATATTTCCTAAACTCTATGCATCACTGGTAACCGCACTAGATACCGTCAGAAAATATACCCAATACATTTTTTATAATCCAGCAAGTAGATGTATTTTCACGTACCTTGACCAATATGTCCTTGACAATTTGATTACTATCATTGTGTACACTAATGTAACTGGAAAATGTCTCTCCCAGAAATATATTTCTGTTAAAAAAATATGTATTTATATTCAGCAACTATTATTAAACAGATAAACAAACAACAATAAAAAACAGAACAAGCCACTAAAAGCTCTTTAGGTTCAATTTCAGGAACTTTGTCTACACCAACTACCCACTCCAGTTCTTAAAACACTATGTAGACATAGCCTATAAAGGCCATGAAAGAGAATTGTCACAGTAAACTCTACTGAGAACACTACGCATTGAGAGCACACCTAGCCAAAACAGTGCTTGCATTACAGGTGAGAGGTTTAGAATTTTTTGCTCTTTTTTGCTTTTTCCAGTATTCACAAGACAACAGATTTCCTCTTAAGAGTTAAATGTAAGGATAATTTAAGAGACTGCTCTCAAGTCCTAAATTATACTGGCAATTTCACATCTGTACTGCTAAACTTCAAACTTCCAAGAGAGATAATTTCAAGAGAGAACCAACATATCAGAAAGCTTTACTAAACAAACCTGAACAGAATAAAATGGCTTTCAGTAGCCACTAAAATCACTGGAGCACATCTTGTTAACTAGAACTGCAGTTTACAGCACTGTAAAAATAGCACTGCAGAAATTAACCCACAGTCACAAATATCTTTCAACTTTCAGTTCCGATTACAGACACAGTCAAGGTAGAGACAACTAATACTATACAGCATAGGTTTATATCTTACTTCATGTAGTAAATTAAGAAACAGAAGTTTTAAAAAGTCTTAAAAAAGACTTCACTATATTACTCTATACTGTATTACTTCACTGTGTTCATAAAAAGTAAAAGTAAATTACAGTTAAATGAATCGCAAACCCGGTGTATCGTATGTTATAATTATATTAAGTTGTTCTTACCCAAAATTTTGAGGCAAAGTAAGCATTTCTCCTAGCATCAAAGTTTCTGCTCCATTTACTGTAGAAGGATCATCTTTCATGAGCTGGTTGAATAGATTACCTGTAGAAAAATGAAATTGCTAAAATCAAAATATTTTCAAGTTAGAACCACGTCTACACAGAAGTTGTAACATTTAATTACTTATTTGGATGCAATTTATTTTAGACATTGTTTAATCTATGCCTAAATAAATTGATTGCAGAAAAAGAGCTCTATATGCCTGCTTATAAATTTTAACTTATTTTCAGGTATCTCTGCCCAATAAAGCACTCTACACATGTTGAAAACCCCATCCCAAAGGTGCTGTTAAAATTAACATTCAGTTTTTAAGGGAAATTCTACTTGTAAAAAATGCAACTCCATAGAATTAGTCACTCCCACTTAAGCTTTTTCCTTGTTTGCTTTGTACTTCAACAGAATTCTCTTTCCTTGATTCACGCTTTGCCTCTGTGTTTTAGTTGACTTCTAAACTGCATTTACTACTGAGAAATAACCCATGAACACCTGATTTAACAGCTCTCTACATCAAGCAAAAAGTGTTTGGAAAGGATTCTTGCAAAACCATTTTCCATAGTCTGAGCATTAATGTATTGGTTCTAACTAGCAAGGCCATTTTCTCCAGATGAAAATGACTAAGCCCAAACTCTTGTCTGTGCGTTTGTCTATCTTAAAGTTGCTATCCACGCTAAATCACATACATGCTCCCCACCGTGCCCATATTTTACAGGAATATTATGTCTTATTTCTCAAATTTTCATGTTGTATGTTTACACTATACCCACCAAGTTTTAAAAGTTGTAGGTGAAGGGTTTTAGAGGAGCACTACAAAAGGAATATTTATTTCATATAATATATAGCATTTCAGATTATAAACTATGGGAGACGTATAAACAATGGGAGATGGGTTCTTGTTGTCATCTCAACCACAGATGCTCACGTGGCACAGATCTGCTAATATGCAGACAACACCTGCAGAGAAGACGTACCTGGCAAATCTCTCTCTTCACAAGTCACCGGAATATTAGTGAATAAAGTAGGCTTGGTTAGCCTCATCACTGTGAATCAGAAAACAAACCAAGTGTCAATGAAACTAGTACCCATCTTAGGATTTTAAAAATTGCTCTCCTTTCACAAGCGAGAGTGAGATAAAAGGACCAAACCTCAATGCGAAAGAGGGTAACACCCGTTTGGCTCAAGTTATTTTCAACCTAACAAAATTTTCGCTCTTGTGAGATCCAAAAGTCCATTATTCTTTTTGCTTCATTCCCTTGATACACCAGTTCATACTGCTTTCAAGTTAGTACATTAAAGGTCTTGTATGTATTATAGGATAGTGTGAACAGTTTTGTGGCATTCTGTAGAACCATGGTTTCATTCTACTGGTTTCATTTTTTTTTGTGTGGACTCTTCCAGGCTAATTATCAATGATGACCCTTTCAGTCACACACTCCATTATACATAAAATTCCATTTATTGTCTAATCTTCAGAACATATGCAAAAGAGTGAAAGGTTCAAGATCATACACTTGTTTTAACTTCTAGTCACATTTTAAAATCAAATCAGAAAACAAAAACAACAGACTTGGCAGCCCACTTTAAAAAATCAATACTGGCAGTGTAAAATTGAGAATTTACCCATTATTAAAAAGTCCCTATTCCAAAAATGTAGAATTTGGGAAGGCTATTTTAACTCACAAGACTCAAAATTACAGCATTTAAATGTATACTGCACCTAAGGAATGTTGCTTCTTAAAAGAATTCCTCCCTATTCACACAAATCAGTGATCCTGATCTTGCATATACCTTCAGATGAAAGCAATCACATGAAAGCTGAGCATTTCTGACCTTATGTGTTGATCTATATATGTAAAAAAAAAAAAAAAATCACAGATTATTTTTTTCTTTGAACTTTGGAAATATAAAAACATAAATTTTCTGAAAATGAAATAAATGAACACTGGGATTTCTCTTGAGTACAAGTTAATGAACAACCTACTTCTGCCACACACTGCACTTTTTATCTTTATTTTACTTTTGTGTCATCTTTTATGTCACATCAACATTCACTATTTCCAGTTGGGTAAAATAATCAGTTGCTTTGATAAGTTTTTGTGTGAAGGAATGGGCAGTAATATTTCACCATAACTTATGCTACCCTAGAGAAACCTACACAAGTTTGCTACCAGTGACACTAATCTATCTCAGCTTTCACGTAGAAGTAAATACATTATCTTTGTAACGGAGAAATGTTGAAAAACTTGACTTAAAAGCTTAGAACAAAGTTAATTAGAAGTCCCCAAATAAACAAAATCAGAGTAAATGGAGAATTAGATTCAACGCTGAAACTTGAAAAAGAAGTATAATTAAATACTTATTCAAATGAGCTAAGCCTTTCTGAAACATGTCAAGATGAAGCTGTGTTTCAGCTTGTATAAAGGCACTACCTAAGATTGTGATCATTTTATTAAGAAAATAAACGTGGTCACTTCTTCCTGCTCTGCGGTGCGGAGCTGCCAACTTGTGTATGCGCCGTTCATTTGGATAGCAGCCAACCTAATGGCAGAAAGCTCTAGGCCACCGTTGGGAAAGCGGACACTGAGGACTGCTGGTATTTGGCAAAATGGCTTTTTACCTCTGTTCTGGGTGCATTAAGCAAACAGAAGAGGGCTACGTTACTGACAGTTACCTGACTGTATTCAATTCCACAGTAAGCTCATAAATTAGTATATACAAACTTTTTCTAAAGAAAGAAATGCTGCTTGGGTTTAATAACATGCCTAAAACAAGGATACAAGCAATAAAGAGCAATAAAAAGATCTCTGAAATAAGTCAAAACACATAAATTAAGTAGGTAGAACATCATTTTATCATTAATGAATTAATATTAGGAAATACAGTATCTTTTTAGGACTACATGGTCTTGCTTAACAAATACTGCTTTTCTTTAAAAATATAGGTAGAATATAAAACACTAAATAAAAAAATGCTGTATTATTTATCCTTTTTAAAATCTGACTGTTAAAGTTATCTTTATAACTTTGTTTTCTGATCTTTAAGATTCAAAAAAAGTTCAGTGAAACAACTTTAATAACAATCCTGAGTTACTTTAGACAGCATTTCACTTCCATTTTGCTAGCAGCTAATCTTAAATCTCAAACAGAAGTTCTGAATAACAGTATCAGACTCCTTGATCATTCAGTCAAAGTTTAGAAACACATGCCAACAATCAAACGTGTGCAATGCCATAAATTTTGAATTGTGAAGCAGTAAGGAATCTCTACAACAAAATATTGTTATTCCAACCTAAGGACATCAAACAAATAAAAACTGCTATTAAAATCTAAGCTGGAGGTATTTAGTTTTCACACAGGATCTTTGGAGGTTATACTTAGGTGCACTGCAGTTTGATGAAAAAACCTTTGACAATTCAGTGATCTTCATTATTTTCATTTTTCTAGATGCCACAGACATTTATTTCCAGCTACAAAAGAATTATATGGAGGGAAATCTAATCTAATAGGATTCCCTATGAGAAACACAGACCCATGTAATTAGATGGCTACCAATTTACTTGCTCTACTGATCTTCCAGACATGGCAATGAGCAAGGACTGTATGACCTTGACAGGTTTATTCTTTCAGATGACAAAGTCATACTGAATTCAGCTTTTCACCAAAACATACATTCAGATCCCCAGAGACCATTACCCTCCATAAACCAACAGAGATCTATAGATAGAAGCCCAATTTTTTAATATTCTGACATGCTGGTTGCTGCTTTCTTGTTCCCTGTGACAACTACAGGCTTCATCACAGGTCACATATCAGTAACCTCAGAAAAAAATATATTATTAGAAAAGTAGTAAAATAGAAAACAATAAAGATGTCCACTATTCTAAAGTATCAGCCTGCACTGAAACTTTCATTAATATTTCTGTGAAAATACTAATAACATCATTAAGACGGTGTTAGAATGGAATGTAAAGTACTGCTTAATTCTTGTGGTTTAATGTATTTAATTTCAATTCCTTCATAAAAGGACAATTTGCAGCAAGTGATCACAACGTTGGTGGAAAAAGTTTAATCACTGTTCTTTAAAGTGATAATAACAATCCAATTCAAAGTATCTTTTCCTTCTCCTTCTAATTTCATCCAAAACAGCACAGTGAGGAAGCATTTGGCTTGACTGAAAGAATAACTTTTATTATCTGACACAACTTGCCATAGCAGTCAAGACAACAGACCTTTTCCCTGAATATCTGATGTAGACAAAAACTACATATATGCAGTTCTAAACCAAACAGAAATACACCAATGCTAATAGAAGCACTCACAGGACACCTGATCCAATAATGTTAAATAAATAAAAATTGTAGTAAAATAATATTAAATAGTTTCCTGCTCTTTCATTCATAGGTTATTGCAAAGTAATTTCTAATCTGCTTAAAACTCTAGTATTTTAGAGAGTAGTATTACTATGGAACTCTATCTTAAGTTATAAGCTAAAAATAATTCCAAATTTATTCACAAGCAAATTCATTTTACCAGTAAGGCTTAGTCTTTCTCTAAGAACATTTCTAACATATTCACAGTATAATATATCACAGAAAATCCATATCTGGCCCACAGATCTTTGGATTGTAGCATTGCAAGATGGCAATTCATTGTGTTTGATGAGCCTATTCAGTTTTACCCAGATGTCCTCCAAAGTTTGGTTATTGCAAATAGACTGTTCAATTGTCCACTTTGCTCTATAAAATACATGCAGTTTCAGTCTTTCCAAATTATTCTGCAACTCTTCAGATAAAGGAAGAATCTTTTCTTTGATCTTAGCACTAGGGAGAGAGACACTCCAAGACCTTTTCAATTTTTGTTTCCCATTAGGTGGTAGTTCTTCTTGATTCTCCATGTTAATTGGTCTGTGAACAGCTTGGATTAAAGTTTGCCCATGTTTCATGTTAGACTGAAACTCAAGGAGATTTTCTGTGCAGTCATAATCAGTAGATCCTACCATGTATTTTGAAGCTGTAGAAAGTTGTTTCAGTTCTTCTGCTTCCTCACAAGAGATAACAGGTGGCTGCCTTTTTGGTTTGAGGGGAAGTCTGCATAAATCATTTGGAAACCAGGGTGTGAATCTTGGTAACTGACGAGTGGGAAACTCCTTCATTGCTGCTTCTGCAAATGTTTGCAGCTTCCTTAGATCTCTCTGATGTGGTCGATAATGCAAGACCACTTCCATGCTTGCACTGCGGAGATTCAATTATTCTTAGGAAAAGGAACAGTCTCTCGATTAAGATTCTCAAATCTAGACTGAAACACATCTTATTTACAAGAATTTCCTTGCCTTGTGCTGCAAAGACCAGTGGAAAACAGGACCTAAAGCAGAAGTATTATAAAGAATAAGATACTACCATATGAAAAAACATATTGCTAGGATATTTTGTAAAAAAAGCAACCATGTTGTTAAAATAAACTTATCAGACTTATCAGAACATTTCTCCTTTACCCGTGCTGTGCCTCTATCCCATCATTGCCAGCATAGCTTCAGTACACAGAACGTGATCCAAACGCACAGTTTGCTCAGTGCTGTCTCACCCTCGGGAAGAGTATTCCTTTCACTGCCACCATCTCACCACTGTCACCCAATATGACCCATCGTTATTTCTGTCGTATCTTTGTGAGTATATTAAAATCATTTTTTTTTCAAGTTAAGGACATCTCACAAGTTGCCTCAGATGTTAAATTTTCCATGCTAAAGTAACCACAACTCGCTTTTCCCAAAGATTACTGTGTAAACATATAGCACTATATTGCCAACATATATATCAAGGTATGAAACAAAAGTACAATAAATCATTGAAAATATTACCCTCATTAATAAGACACAATTACCACTACCTATTATATCAGATTTTCCATTCAAATCTATTTAAAAAATACAAATTTTCTACAAGCTAACCAAGAGAATATAAAGCAATACCCGGTGTTACAACACAGACAAAGCCTGAAATAACACTGACAAGCATAACTGACTGCTAAAGGGGAAGTGCTATGGACAAACAGCACTTGGGTCTACTTTTTTAAATTTTTCAACACAACTAGTAACTGGGTTTTACTCTTGGAGCTTTCAAGCCATACATGTGGACACTCTTTTCAAATGACTTAAGGATATAGTTTATATTTAAAAATATCAACATTACTTTATTTTGTGGGAAACTTATGTTTTCCTTTCCCCAGCCCTACAAACGCTACTATGAAATATAACAATGCACATGCACTTGTTTGCTCTCCACTTTTTATTTGCCCTTGCAATCCTGGCAGGTTCCTCACCAGACACCAGCAATGGTCAGTAATGTTTAAAGCAATAAAATCTGGTATTGCTTAATCATTGTACCATCAAATTTCTGCCTAAGATACACACAATGCAAATAATTTTTTTTTTAATTCTTTTTTTTTTCTTCATTTTTACTTTCATTTACTTTACTTTTACTTTATTTTTTTACTTCTATTTGCAAAATCTGCAGCCTGGATCCTGCACTAAGTTCAATGCAAGGCCAAAGATTTTCAAAGATTTTCTTTTTTTTTTTTTTTTTCCACAACAGCAAAGCAATGAGATTTAGCTTTGAATTATCAGCAGGCACCTGCAGTGGTGGCTGATGCGGCTTCATGCTCTGGGGTGCATCTACATGTGTGTACATGCATATATGAAAAAAAAGGCTTATTATGATATTTGAATTATAATTAACAGATTTTACTCTAACAAATGACACAAAAATCTCTCTCTGAAAAAAAAACCACTATATTGACAGAAATAGATTCAGAAGTCACCTACATGTGCACTATTTAATGAGACTGAATAGTCTCACTGATTCATTTCAAAAGAAGTGCTGTTAGAAAGAGAAAAATATATAAATATATTTAACTGAAATAAGATGAAAGAAGGGTTCATGCTTCTCAGCGCTTTGATTGCTAACTCATTGAACAGAACTGCCAGCAGAGATATCAATGCCTTATAGAAACAGCACTTTCTTTCCTATTCCTTGCCTGGATTTCTGCACTAATTTCTGCAAAGTACGTGATGGGCGCCTGCATTTCCAGTTTCACCACTCTGACACAGCCTGCAGCCACGCGCTGGCAAAGGGTTGGCAGAGGGTTAGCCACCAGCTCTCTACACTGGCAAGGAATTCTAATAGTAACGATCCCCACCACAACCGTCGAGCCGCTCTGCAAGTAGCCCGAACCCACCGGGGCCACAGTAGGCCAGGCCCAGCCCAGCCCAGGCCAGCGCAGCGCATCGCATCGCCGCCTCGCGGGCCGGTTCCCACCGCACCTGGCGGGTCCTGCCCGCCCCGAGTCGGTCCCCCTGTCGCGGGCCGGTCCCCTCACCCTCCCCAGCGGCCCCGGCCCGCGCAACTAGCACGGCCCCGCGCTACCTTTCAGTGCCAGCAGGTGCTCCTGCTTGGGCTGGTTGACGTCCATGGCACCAGGACCCAGCGCCGACGGCAGGGCGGCCAGTCCAAAATACCCCCGTTAGAGTCAAATAGCGCGTAGCCGCCGGACACAGAAGAGTGACGCCGGGGGGCCTGGCGCAGTCGTCCCAGGGTGCACCGCGCCGCCACCCTGCGCCTGTGGGGCGGAACTACAGTGCCCAGAATGCCATGCGCGGCTGCTACCGGTAACTGGCGCGGTGCATGCTGGGACGCGCTGTTCTCGCGAGGTACCACGGGAACGGCCGTTCTCCGGGGCGGGGCGCAGGCGCGGCGCGGGGACGCATGCGCGGTTGCCGCGGCGGGGGCGGTGTACGCTCTGGCCCGCCCCTTCCCGCGGCCCGGCGCGCGGCTCCGCCCTCGCGGAGATGGCGGCGCTGGGAGGGAGCAGGGCCGGGGCTGGCGCCGGGCTGGACGTCGCTCGGGGGCCCGGCG
>JAUBNY010000225.1:553586-566407 GCA_032275445.1 Crypturellus soui | reverse complement strand
GGCCCGGCGGCAGCGCGCGGGGGCCGGCGGGCGCCACCGTGAAGGTGGGGAGGGCCGCGCGCCCGTCCCGCGCGCGGCGGCGGGGGCAGTCAGCGTCCTCGCCCAGCGGGCCCCGCGTCCGCGGCGGGAGCGTCGTGAGCGCGGGGGTGTCGATGCCGGCCCGGGAGAGCTCTTCGGCGGCCCCGGGGGGCTGCAGGATGTATTATAAAATACGTTACTAGTACGCTGCTTCTCCCAGGAAGCTTGAGTTTTCTATCAGCTTGGCAGCAAATACAGTCTCTTTTTGAATTACAGGTTCTCGAGTGTGGAGTCTGCGAGGATGTGTTTTCTTTGCAAGGTGACAAAGTTCCCCGGCTGCTTTTGTGTGGCCACACAGTCTGCCATGATTGCCTGACCCGGCTTCCCCTTCATGGTAGAGCAGTTCGTTGTCCTTTTGATCGGCAAGTTACTGAACTAGGTAAGAAAATGTAACTCTAAAACTTAAAATTAAGACTGAGTGACTGAGATATATGAAAAATACACAGAAGTTTATTTAGCTTTGTGAGCTTTGTGTTTTTAGCAGACTGTGTTTTATGCAATCACAACTTTTGCAACTCCTTCTTTTGATTTTGCTCTAAACCTATGAAAAGGGGGAGATAGAGGAAAAAAGGGCAGGAATGAATGATGAATGGTAGAGGTGAATTGGTGGAAGGGGTGAGGGAACCAATAATATAGGTGTGCTAAGTGCTTTGTTCTTGTGTAATAGTCCTAATGGTAAGTTTCATTAATAATGAATATTTTAAGTAATGAATTCATTTGTTACAGAGAAGTTCTTAACCTTGTGAAGCATTAGTAAAATAGGTATCTTCAAAAAAAGCATAAGACTGGGCTGCTTTAAATTAGTGTTTAAATCCACGAATAGCTGTGGAGTTCCTATTGGTCTGAGTGCTAAACAAACCATGCAGTCAATAGTTTCATTAGAGAAGTAGATTTGTTTACATTAATGATGAGTTGTTTGAAAGGGAGGAGCTAATGGTAGCAAACCTGTTTTTAAATTGTATAATACCTTTTTCTATGAATTAATTGTATGATAGTGAGAAGCTACCAACAGGAATTTCATTATAGCAGAAGTATCTCCAGAGAATATTTGAGAGACTAAGACACAGCCTTTATCCATGAGGGGGAGTTTGTTCTAGGCAACAGATGACAGATGCTTATAATTCCTTCAGAAAATAAATTGCTGATTCAACATATGGTTACAGAGAAAACACTTATCAGAAGAATTTGTACCAAGGAGAACTTGTTAACAGAATTGGTTGCACTAGATTGTACTTCTCCTGTGTGCCTAGCACAGGGATAAAAAGTTGGAAGAGTTCTCCAAAAGGGAAATTTCTAATGCCTCTAATAACTTCCAATAATAACTTCTAATCCATGAAAGAAAAGTTCAAATACGGGGTTAGCTTGAATAAGCATTTGCTTTGTGCAGAAAGGGGGATCTGTTAGAGTGTAGACCAAACTGAGAATAATATTAGGACAGTTGCTGGCAGGCTTTCATGGAAACTAAAGTCGGAAACAGAAATATCGGTCTTGTATGAGAAGAGTGTGTTTTTTTTACCTTTTAGCTGTGATTACACAGTTGCAAGAGATTTCTTGAAATGCCCTTTCAGAAGGGACTCAACCCTGCTGCTTTTGTGCAACTCTTCTATGTAGGACCATTACTTATGCCTTGTCAACAAAAACTGACTTATTTTACTGTATAGTAGGAAACTTGTCATTTCTTCTTTTTTTTTTTCCAGTTATGCACTCTTACACCAGACAACTGAAAGTATGCTATAGTTACCATTTGTGTCATGCAGATTTAACAAAGCTTTATCAAAATATTAAATGTATCTTCAGCTTATACTGAGATACTTCTCAGTGGAGGTGGAAGAAAAAGTGGAATGTTTAGTAATATCCCAGGCGTGAACATTCCTAGGAACATCCCAAGGCTTGAGAAGGTTTGGAGGAAAAAAGACAGCTTTTGTATCTTAAAAATAGCTTGTAGGTATAGGATCTAGAACTATTTGCTCAAAAAAGCTGTTAAGTGGAAAACTAGCCAAATAGCTTGAACCTAAAGCTGTATGTGTGAGTAAAGGTATTCTGCTTGGTCCTTTGGGCCAAAAAATCATAGCCACTGCAAATCTCAGCAGGTACATTTAAAAAATTTTGTATCCAGTGTATAGAAACGGGATGTTCTGTGAGTACGTCTTGTTATGGCCCCTCCTTTATGTCTGTGTATCTTGTTTATCACCTAATGCTTGATCTTATTTAAGTCCCTGGAGATTGTGGCTCTGTTTGGCTGAGGAATAGAGCTGGGTGAAAAGTAGGGCAACTCTAGGCCTTTTTATAAGGATTTTCCCTCACCTCATTGGAATGGGACCCTGTGAGGAAACCAGCTCCATTTTCCTGATTCCTGTAATTGCTTTTTTTTTTTATTATTTTAATGAGGTGGTCTCAGGCAGCTACTTAAAATTTCTACGTAGATTATAGAATTAGTGTGAGGAGACTTTTTTGTTGAAAGAAAAGCTGTGTAATCATGGCATAAAGCTACCTGGATTGAACAAAAATGCTTAAGCAATAACAAGAGATTCTTTTGTAGGCTGTTCCTAGTTAATAACCTTTTTCAGTTCAGCAGGTAAACTTGCTACTTTTCCTTTGGTCTTATTATTAAATCACTTAATGCTATACACATCCAAGTTTTAAGAAGGAATCTTGGAAACTCTCCGAAAGGTAAGCTTGAGAATGTGTGTGGAAGCACCTCCTTTAACTTTGCTGACTTATTTCTTCTTTACATATGTAACTGGGAAGACAGGAAAGAAATAATCTATCAATTGGGACTCCTAGAAATATAGGACTCGCAGGTGAAAACTGACAATGCTTTGCAAACTTGTTTAGCAAAAAATCTAATTGCTGATAAAATACTGCTTTCGGAGAAAATATTGGATAGGTTGGACTAAAGTCTGTCCAATCAGTCTTGTTTTGTAGAGTAGACTAAAGAACACTCCCAAAATTATGTTTAATAAAGTTGCTTTATGACTGATCTTCTGATGGAAGATTTTAAATGGATATGTAAACGTTGAAGGTATGTGAACTATCTAATAGTTATCTTCAACTGGATTAGGATTCTTCAGTGGAGGAAAAAAATAGATGTAATGGCCCAGCTTTTCTTTAACTGGAGTATTCTCAGACTTTGAAAATCATAAAATCTGTATGATGTTGTCTTAAGTAGTATATTTCAGTAAAACAATCTCTTTAGAGCAGATTAATCTTGTAAATCTTTACTTGAAGTATTCCAGTTAGGGAGAAGATTTCTCCTCAGAGAAGAGAAATTTCTCAGAGAGGAGAAATCATGTCTTGCTACGAGGTTTCCCTTCTCCCCTTTCTGGAGGGTAGGTCAGTTTCTCTTAAAATACTTAGAGCAGAGAGCACATAGAAAAGATTATTGCTACATGTAACAGCTTTGGAAACTCAGGGTTTTCACTACAATAGAGCCCCTCTAAGGCGACCTTGAACAGTAGTTTGTTTTTTTCCTCCCTTCCTTCTTCCTTCTCTCCCTCCATGCTTCCTGCCAGCAAAAGATGTTACAAAGCTGAAACTATTCTGTACTAGTTATTATCATTAGAACATGTTCAGCTGGCATCTGTAAGCTTTGACAGCCTTTGTGGAACACACCCCATTAGTATTTTTTTTTATATCTTCTGTTTTTTTTTTTTTTTTGATAGTGCTAAGGTAAAATGTGAAAACATCATGCAAGATGATATGCTTTTTATTTTCTTCTCTCTGTTCAGTTGTTTAGACACAAGTTGTGCTTTTCGTACCTTATTTCATGTAACTTGTGGTCTTTTCACAGACAAGTGAAGCGCTTTGAAAATGACATTTTGAAAAAGACATTTGGCCTTAATATCATGGCAGAGCTCTGTTGCGCTCATGTTTCTGGCGGACATGCTTCCTGCTTTTCATCTTGGCCTGATTTGAGAAGAGACACAGTCATGTGTAGTGGTTTTGTAATGGACACAAACATTCCCTCTGGGTGCAAGGATGAGCTCACTAGGCTTTTCTGTACTTGTGACTTAAGCAGAATTTGAATCGAAGAGATTAAATCTATTTGCACACTTTTCAGTATTTTTCTTAGTATAAAATAAATACTTGGTCAGCTGTTTGAAAGTATGCATTTTGAGGATGCATAGACAGACATGTCTATCTGAGAGAGACATGACCCTCTGTATGGCAGTACGTATATAATAGGGTACTTACTGAATATAAACTATAATTTAGCAGGATAATAAGTGAGAAGCATACATATAAGCTTTGACTGTTCTTCAATCTTTGCCCAAAATCAAGTGTGCAGATGATCTATAGTATGTGTTACCAAATCTGTACATATAAAATAAAAATAAAGTTGTCTGGAGAGAGACATTATTTATTTATCTGGAGTAGACATTATTTTGGTGTGTGTCTGTAGTAATTGAAGTCATACAGTAACAGAAGCACACAGTCATACTGCTGTGGCTGGTGCTGCTCTGAAAGTTGTAGAAGGGAGCTGCTTGGCCCTATTTCTGTACTTTTCTTCCTGGGAGTTAGGGTCAGTCATCTAGATGCAGAACTGGCAAAATTCAAGTCTTATAACAATTACATTCCAAAAATGCATATTGTATCCTATATTTATTCAACTTGTAAAGTGAGATGCTTTCCTTTCCCTGTGATATGAGGAATGCTGATCCTGAGGGGAAGGCTGAAGTTCTTTCTTTATTAAAAAAAAAAAAAAAAAAAAAGCTAAAGGTCTTTTTTAGTGCACAAAATAAAAGTTTGATTCAAGCATTTAGATGAAGCTTAGAATATTAAAGAATTTCCTTTGGGACAAACTGGAATATACGCTTAATTTTGGATATAATTTATTGAGCTTGTTTTCCCAGAAACAGCTTCAAGAATCATGGAAAATTTGTTACAAAAACTCATAGACGTTTATGAGTTAACTGATAATTTATAGAAGAATGGAATGTTTGGAGATGTATTGTGGAGTGATTCATGAATTTTGCTGAACTGGTCATAACAGAATCCCTATGGAGACAGCAGTGAAGTCCTTTGAGCTGATGATAGTGTTGAGACTGGAGGAAGAGCTTATGCGTTTTGTTATATGTCCCTTGCAAATTAGGAGTCACAACTAACTAATTGCAGCCTGTAGCTGGGTTGGCATGTGTTGATGCTGTTTGTGAATGACCTTGTTGCTATTACTTATCACTTGAGCTGGCTCCAAAATACACAGAAGTAAGGGTATTGTTTGGACAACTTCAAAGCTGACCTGCTCCTGAATTAAGTGACACTCATTCTAGAAACTCCTAGTGAATTCCAATGCTAAGGTCCATAAAAACACATCCTTTGGATTCTCAGATTGTCTAGCTATAATCCTTCTTTATTTTCAAAAGTTAATTGACATTTAGCAATAGTAGTTGGCCTGTTGCAGTTAATCGGATATAATTCTCTCAGCCTTGTAAATTCAGGAAGACATCACGTTCCGTATGCTCTATCCTTGAAGATGGCAGGCTTGTCCCTTTTGTGGAAATACTTGGTCAGCATTCTAATTATACACAGAGCCACTTTATATAACAAGCATGCACTCTGAGAGAAAGGACTTGGGTGTTTTCTGTATACAGACTAAGAGAACAGTTAAAAACTGAGCCAGTACTCAAATATAGTTTTCTTTGAGGCACTTTTACCCTGCAAAAGAGTGGGGTGTTTTTGTCCCAAGGAAAAACAATCACTTGAATGTTAAGGTTCTTTTACATATGCTAAATGACCTATGTCTACAATGTTTAGTAACAATAATTGCTATGGAATTTCTCTTTTTTTTTTTTTTAATTCTAAGCAAGTAGCTTCATGTGCCTGGAAGGTGAGCTCTGCAAAATGAGGTCCACTGCTTTCTTCTAAGGAGCATGAGATGTCTTTTTCACTATATGTATTCTCTGTTTTTTACTAGACTAAAATCTGCTGTAGGTGTTGCGTCTTGTGATTAGGGAATGCAAAGTTTGTCAGTGTGAGTTCTCCATAGTAAATAGGTTCCTAAAATATATTAAAGATATCTAGCTTACATATTTACATTGATATATATATTTTAACATGTTCCTTAAAGTCTCTGATAGGATGATGTTATTGCAGATTATTTTACAAGTGTCTTTTTTTTTTATGTGAACTTATAATGATGGTAGTCCTTTAGTAGGGCAAGTGTACATAAATATTTAACAGTTCTGTGATGGAAAGAAGAAAAGGTAAACCATGGAAAGGTATTGTGAACTTCTATAGATAGAACAGTAGCTAAAGCACATTCCAGTTTTCTGTCTTCAGTATTAGATTGTCAGAATCTTACTTGTGGTTTGCGGAGCCTCTCATAACAGTATTTGCTCGGAACTTTTTATTTTTCTCCCACTTAATCTACTACTTCCTTAAAAACAGGGGATTCTGGTGTCTGGGGCTTGAAGAAGAACTTTGCTTTGTTGGAACTGTTGGAACGACTGCAGAATGGACCTGCTGGGCAGTGTGGGACAGCAGAAGAAGCTATTGGCCTATCTGGAGAGGTACTAATTGAAAGAAAAGTTAATTATTCTGCTTGAAATGTATATTTAGATGTGAAGATTCCGTTCTTATTTTAACAAAAATGAAGTCCAATTCCATATAAAATGTGAAGTTCTTCCTAAACATTTGAAAGAAAGTCTTTTTCCAAGTGTTGGTTTTCTTCAGTCATTTAATATGACTGCATCATGTGATAGGAAATATTTAATTATTAAAACTGACTCAGTCGTCTTGGTATTAGCAACTACTGTGAAAAGAGTATTGTGGGCTGCCATTCTAGCAGCAGATTTTTGTCTTAAGGACCTATTCGTCTATGAATGTTTTCTTTCTATGTAACCTTATGGTTTATTTCTGTAATATGTATATATAATATGTATATATAAAAGGTAGTACCTAGAGCTTGCATGCTTTACCCTCAGAACTTCTACTAAAGTTTGGATCTGTGAAATCTCTGGACCCTTCTGGAAGAAATCTTTGGAGTTTACTGTAAAGGAAACTTTTTTTTTTTTTTTGAATTTGATGAAAAATTAAAAGAAAGCTTTGGAAGTGTTCTAAATATTTATTAGCATTCAGCTTTTAAAAACAACCTAAATGTTCAATTGATTTTGGTGATAACATTTATGACTTTTCCCAGTTACTGGAATTGGAGAACAATTTCATTTTTTTCCTTTTTTTCCTGCTGTTAGTGTATCGTCCGTTGTGACGAAGATGAAGCCCATGTGGCATCTGTGTACTGCACTGTGTGTGCCACTCATCTGTGTGCAGACTGCTCCCAGCTTACGCACTCAACCAAGACTCTGGCGAAGCACAGGCGAGTGCCCCTTGCTGACAAGCCTCACGAGAAGACCATGTGCTCCCAGCACCAAGTGCACGCGATTGAGTTTGTTTGCTTGGAAGAGGCCTGCCAGGCTAGTCCCCTTATGTGTTGTGTCTGCAAAGAATATGGGAAGCATCAAGGTCATAAGGTACTGGTTAAGACGTGTTTGTTGTCATGTCATCTGGTAACTTACAGAGATAATACTTAGAAATCTAAGTGCGGAAAATCAGGAAAGAGGGTAGATGTTTGATGCATACTTCATATTGTTCATTCCTTTATCATTCATTTCAGATAACTGCTATGGTAAAAATACAGGGAGGAAAGATTGTTCTGGAGACCACAGTATGGTTATTTGTATGTTAAGATGGAGAGGGCCTTTACTTGAAGCTGTTCTGATGCTGTGCTGTATAAGCAGTTCTGATAATTGTTATTTACGAAACAAATATTAAACTTACCCAACCTAGAGGAGTCCAATCATCTGTTTTTCACATGTGATTGTGGGAAATAGCATGATCGCTTGTGTAATTGCTAGATTGCTATCTTTAATCTCAATGTAGTTAATTTAATTTTAAAAATGTTTTAAATTTTACTTGCCTTTCCTTTAAATATGTAGGTATGTACATATATATTTTTTTCCTTCCCTTTATTATGCATATTGTACAATGAGATGATTAAAGAAGATATTTATGTTTTAAATTTTGTTTTATATGTTTTACTTTCAATTAATAGCATTCTATCTTGGAGCCAGAAGCAAACCAGATTCGTGCATCCATTTTAGACATGGCCCACTGTATAAGAACTTTCACAGAAGAAATCTCAGATTACTCTAGGAAATTAGTTGGAATTGTTCAGCAAATAGAAGGAGGAGAACAAATAGTTGAAGATGGAGTTGGAATGGCCCATACTGAACATGTATGCTTTTCCTTCTCTTTCCTGCAAATGTTATGTATTTCTTTTAGAAGCTTGTGTTTTGTTTTGTTTTGTTTTAAGCATGTCACAAACATAGACTTTTCAGAGCAGTAAATTTGGACTACTCTGTGTGTAACTTAAGGAAGTTCCTTGCAAATTCTATGTGTATTTTATATGAGGAAAAAAATGTTATCTTTACAAAGTCAGTGAGATTTGAACATACTTGACACATTTCAATATTGAAGCTTAAGACCATAAATGGAAGAGGAACTTGTATTTCACCACACTATCTTTTGTCTGTGTGAAAACAGAGATGCAATAGGGTGTTATATAATTGCAAATTGTCTTGGTCTTGGGGCTGTTAAGATGCTCTGTTATACTGAAACTTGAAACGTGTGCTGGCCAGCCATATCTAAATGCGAGTTAGAAATAGGAATAAAATGCAAAATATTGTATTTCTAGGATCAGCTGTCATCCTTAATCACATTTCCTGTTGATCTTATGACTGTAATACTGTAGGTACCGGGGACTGCAGAGAATGCTCGCTCGTGTGTCCGAGCCTATTTTTCTGATCTTCACGAAACCCTTTGTCGTCAGGAGGAAATGGCTCTAAGTGTTGTTGATGCTCATGTGAGGGAGAAGTTGATTTGGCTTAGACAGCAGCAAGAAGATATGACCATCCTGTTGTCGCAAGTTTCAACAGCTTGTCTTCATTGTGAAAAGACTTTACAACAGGTAGGCTGGCAAGCCATAACGTAGGGCAGGAGAGGGAGAACAGTAAGTTTAGGCTATAAAAATAAAAAAAAAAGTTGTTTTTCTGCATTCTTGGTTCTTTCATAATGTTAAAACTATAATGATGCATCATGGAGAATTTGGTATACATGCATGACATAACCAGTACAACAGTATCAAGTTCTCCCATTCCTGGAAATACTGTGGCTGCAGCCTGATTATGTACTCTGGAGTACTCCAGAGTAACGTCAAGTTAGTGGGATTAGTTGGAAGAAAGAGAAAAACTGAAGCAAAAAATCCTACAATACTTATGGGAGGCATAACAGTAACTATGACCAGTATAAATGTTTGAAAATAATTTTTATGTGACACTGATAAAGAAGAATGTGCTCAGATTAAATAACTCTCTGTAGGCCTTACTGCCTGGATAGTCAATATTTTATAAAATGTGGAAAAAAATGGCTATTTTATAGTACCAGGTTGATCCATTATTCACTTACTTTGATAATGCCAAAAGGCAAACAGAATGTGCAGCAAGCAGTAAATTGAATTTGACAAGTGTATTATACTTTTAAAAAATTTATTTAGTACTAGTGTTCGGTTACTTAGTGAAATAGACATTTAACTGGCACCATTTTGGATTCCCATCATTAGTGCTGGATGTTAATCTTCCTTCTTTGTAAAATATTTTGCTGTTTGCAACAAAGTGCTGTTTTATTTTAACTGCTGGAATGAATGATATAAATCATATAAGTATTATTTATGTATTTCATTGCTCTGTAATGTAACTTTTATTCCTAGCGAACTAAGACAGGTCAAAGCATAATTTTTAAAAATGGCAGAACTTTTTAGAGTTTGCTAGCATTAAGGAAGAATTACATGTTATTTAAATAGCATTTTTTTATAAAGGTTAATTTTCCTTAACAAGAATATTTGAAATGTTTTATTTCAAGACACCATATTTGTTTTGATTTTGATCATATGAAGTCAGTTATTGATGGAAGGGGATCCTTTATCTATTTTTTTGTTTAGGATGACTGCAGAGTAGTATTGGCCAAACAGGAAATTACAAGACTTCTAGAGACATTACAGAAACAGCAGCAGCAATTTACGGAACTGGCAGATCACATCCAGCTGGATGCTAGCATACCTGTCACCTTTACAAAGGTATTCTTAATCTTGTGCAAACATACCTGTCATTTTATGAAGTTCCAAATGTCATTTAAACTTACCAAGTGCACTACAGCCACAGTGTCTTAACATGACCTCTAGAGGTCCCTTCCAACCTTAGGCATTCTATGATTCTATGATTCTATGATTTGATGAGGATCTATTGTTACTGTGACGAAACTGAGGATGTAAGTATTTCTATTGATGTTTTTCCTATAGGAAATTGATGCTCTTGTGTGGATTAGTATTGCTATCAGCATCTATGATCTACATGGCTTTCTGTTACAAGCTTTCATGCCATGCCCTTTTGGGAGGAAAAAAAGGCTTTTTAGGATTCTGTTCCTTTTGCGGCAAAGTAATTCAGAATGAATATGTATCATTTCCACTGTGCAGCTCTTCTCCAAATTTGTCATTAGTTGCTGCTCTTAATTACCTGTTCTGAGACTAATAATTAGTGTTCTTAAGTGCCTACATCTTGTCCTTCAGTCCGCTTAAGTAATGCTTATGCGGTGTGCTATGAGAAATCTAATTTATTTTGCAACTTCGGTATGTTTTAATTTCCATGTAGTTACTGCTTTATCCGTCGCAGGTAGAAGGTGAAGCTTTCAGGCGAAAGATCTATACATGCAATATTTTCACCTCTGCTCCTCCTCCTCCCATTTAGCAGAGGCAAGAGATACCTGAATGGAGGAGACATCTGTCTGCAACCTTTGCTTAAATCTAGGTGTTGCATATGTGAAGCAGCAGGTGCAGCTTTTGCAGAAGATGAGTTACCTCTTGCAAATTGCTGACTGGTGCAGTCTCACAGGACTGAGAGTTGCATGCTGAAGTGCCCCTTTCTTGCTCCTTACATATTTTGCTCCATAGAAACTGTTAATCTAAATCAGAGATCTTCTATCATGAATTTGTGAGTGTTTGGAAAGAGAAGGTTGCAGCCCGCTTGACTACAGCAGGAGATCTGCAATAGATCCTGGCTCAGGATACTCAAAAGTCTTCAAATGTCTTTCCTCATTTCAGGGTTCCTGGGAAAGAAATGGGGCGTCTATTACTCTGTCCTGTGACAGACTGGGATTCTTACCAAGTCATGTGAAACCCAGATTAGATGTACCAAAGCACACGTGTCAAAGGTGCCAAAGCAAATGACATGTTTTCACACAAATAGCAGTAGTCATGGAAAAAAGAGAAGGTGAAGACTATTGGTTCAGTCCCTCTTTTCCTTTTGTGCTCCCTCTGATATGAAACTAAAAGTTTTTTCTTCTACACAAAGGTCTTTCAGGTCATTTTACATTGCTATATTTGTATCTTTTTTTTTTCTTTTTTCAATTTCTTCCCATTTCTTGTCATTTCTCAAGGTCTTTTTACAAGAATTGCCTATGGATATTGTAGTAACTTGAAAACATTGACAACTTGAAAACATTGATTTAAACTATACTGAGTGTTCTAGCAGTTTCCTACTTGCTCTGTTGCAGAGGGGAGAACCTCTGGAGCTCAGATGGGGATCACAATGGCCTATGACTACCTGTATAAGTGTGCCTTACATGTGTGTCGCAGGTCACAGGATGTGGATGTTTAGTTGAACATCACACTGATGCACAGTGGTTTTGGACCGAGATAGGTTGCAGTATTTTGCACTCAAGAAACAGTATTGCTAACACAAGAAAAAATAAGAAGCTGGGCGGGGTAAACAGAGACTTTTTACACTGTTGCCCAGCACCATGATGCCCAAAACCTCCAGATCCTGCAGGAAAAACAAATGTAATGTGGCAGGGGTCTGGTTTCAACTCTCTCATTACTAAAACATTTTGAAGTACTTGAAAGACACATTTCTGGGATATATGTATGTTTTTCTCACGGTTTATTTTTTGGTACTTTTTGTTAGTAATGCCACTTAATCATTTTGTCCTCATCACATTCAGTATTCCAGGTAGCTTAAGGAATAATAATTCATTGATTACAAATAGGAAATTCATTCTCTCTTCTTGCCACCAACTGAAACAGGTTACTTTTTTTTTTAACACTTCTTCAAGTTACTGCTTGGTGCTGATCATGTTGGTCTAATGTGCTAAAGGATTGCAGATGGCTTGAGGTGAAGAGACAGAGCTAGGAGCTTCCTGCTAAAAATGGTGGGGTATTAATGCTGCAACAAAACTTGGCGTAAAAACTCCAAAATCAGTAGTGAATTTTCTGGTCAGAGAGTCATCACTAACTGCTGTGAACAGCTTGTCGTAGGATTGGGACAAGAATGTACAAGAATTTGAAATTTTGTTAAGTATAGATTTACTAGCCTGAGAGTGGATGGTTTTGTAAAAAAAAATACATAAAATGTGCAGAAGTTATAGATACACTATAGAAATAATTGGATACTATGACTTATATTGTTGCTGGTGATGATTGTCAGGTGGTGGTGACCTCTACTTTTGGAATCGATGCATTTCATCACTTTACAGATAGTAATGAGATGTTCTGTGTCCTAAAATGCATTTGGTTTCCTAACCTTGATCTCACTTTATGTGTTCTGGTTCTCCCAGGACAACAGGGTGCATATTGGACCAAAAATGGAGATTCGGGTTGTCACTTTAGGATTGGATGGAGCTGGCAAAACAACTATTTT
>JAUBNY010000225.1:535363-546037 GCA_032275445.1 Crypturellus soui | reverse complement strand
ACAATAGGTTAGTAGCAATAACTTAAATGTAATGATTTTCTGAGCATTTGATTATTTAATGTTCATAGAGAGTAAAACTAAAATTTGAATATTTTTATCTTAGGTTTTAATGTTGAAACAGTAGAATATAAGAACTTGAAGTTTACTATTTGGGATGTAGGAGGAAAGCACAAATTGAGGCCATTGTGGAAGCATTATTATCTCAATACACAAGGTAAGATTAATGCAGCTCTCAGTCTTTTAATCTTAAAATACAAGCTAAAAAAACAAACAAAAATACAGCTTATTGCTACATTATTTAAAACCATTATTATTAGAAATAATTTATAACTGTAGAAAATCATTGCTGTAAAGCACCGTTCAAATGCTAGAATCATGGTCTGAGATATTTTAATCCACTTAGTTGTAGTGACTGCTGAATTCTTTATAAATCCATCAGACAGTTCAGGGAGCCAAACAGAAATAGAATCTGTTAAACTGACCTTAACTGACGACAGTGTTCAGCATTCCAGAAGTTCCTGTAGCAATAAGTAATGCTTTCCAGGTATTGCCAGGTACAACTTTAAATAGCATATGAAATAAAAATACTGCAGTCTCTAGTTGGCAACTTAAAACTTATAAAGAATTCTGATTTGGTAGTGTTGTATCAATTTAACTAGTAAAATTATTTTATTATGAAAGCATAGTTCTGAATTATACTGACTTGGAAATTTGTGCTGTGATCCTGTAAACGTTCCACAGTAGTTTTCCAGTTTAGCAAGGGGTTCTTCATGAATTGAGCTAGTTAAAATACTTTAGAATGACAAATGTTAGTTGAGAGATTCCATTTTGTTTGCTATTTCTGCCTTCTCTGCAAACTTTAACATTTAAAATCATTTCAGCTTTAGGTATATGCATTTATATGCAATTTGTAATTGTATCTGGTATTTCTGTTGTCCTCGTAAAACTCCCCCATAAATGTCAGTAACATGGAATCATGTCTACCTCAGAGAATTGTCTGCAAAACTCGGGCAAAGTCTAAACTGCTAGCTTGGTAGATCTCTGTTTTCCTCCCTGCCCTCTACATGCACACTGTAGAAGCTGATAACTTTAAATTCTGTGTTCTGATTATGCTTCATGAACTCTGCAGTCGCTGTGGCATCTCAGTCACCCACGATAATGGACAGTAAAATGTTCTGATGCTCTCTCATGCACTTGGTTAGTAGGAGTCTACAATCTTCCTGACTTGCATAGTCCTCCCACAAGCATGTCTGAGACCAGGAGGCAAACTGGGCTGGCTTGGCTGAAGAGGCGGATCTTACAGCCAGTTCAGTGAAATTGGAAGACTCATATGGGAGTCTGAGCATAAATGGATCAGGAAGTGGTTTAAACCAAGATATTAATTTACGCAAGATAAATCTGTTTTTAGACCTAACTAGTTATGCTAGATGAGGCCAAAAGCTTGAGAATTTTTTTCCTTTTTAGGGTAAACTAGGTTTTTCTGAAAATGATAGACACATAAGGCATTTCTCAATACCCCTAAGTTGAAATTTTGCTGCTAAGGCACTACATTTAGACTATGATAGAAATAAAAATCTGTTAGCTGAAAGCTAATCCAATCCAGTGTTAGTATTTGAGTGTCTAAAACTTCATTTCTTTTCTTTCTTAGCGGTGGTATTTGTTATTGATAGCAGTCATAGAGATAGAGTTAGCGAAGCACACAGCGAACTTGCAAAATTATTAACGGAGAAGGAATTGCGGGATGCCTTGCTCCTGATTTTTGCTAATAAGCAGGTACGTCTCTGTTTTTTCCTCTCACAATGGCTTTTTTGTATTCAGCTTGTACAACAAAGTCCAACTTTCTGAAAAGGATATAATGTAGATATTTTTCCTTATGTTTAAAGCTGTTGAAGATTCAACAACCAATTTCTGTTTTATGATTTAAAAAATAAATTCTTAAATGTTTGATTTGCTTTTCCAGTTTGAAAAGCATGTATGTGACTTGCAGCCATTCTCAAATTGAGCTACCGGTTATAAACAAAATGTCTCAAACATACAACAGAAGAATAACTGAGTTTGTATCTGGTTCTTCTGCAGGATGTAGCAGGTGCACTCTCTGTGGAAGAAATTACAGAACTGCTGAGTCTGCACAAACTCTGCTGTGGCCGGAGCTGGTACATTCAGGGTTGTGATGCCAGAAGTGGTACGGGACTTTATGAAGGATTGGACTGGCTTTCAAGGCAACTTGTAGCTGCTGGTGTCCTGGATGTGGCTTAGTTTTACAGCAGCTGCAATCTAAGGTTGTAGTTAACTTGGTCTTATTTGCACGATTTAGGATGTTGTAGATGGGCCTGCTGTCTGAAGAGGGGACTTGACTTATTTGGTGGTTACAGGAGAATACAAGCCTTCATCCTAGATTTGATTCAGTAAATTTGTGCAGTTGTTACAGTGTTTTTGACATTTGATATGTTCATATGTAATGTGTTGGGCTACAAGGGTGCCTTGAAATTCTTTTGGGGGAAATTAGATTGCTCCAATTCTTCCCTGATAAATATGTCTTTAGGAATTCCATCTATTAATCATGACATGGTCACAGTAGCTAATTAATAGCTGAGAATTTGAGCAATTTAGAAATATTTTTCCAAGGAAAAAAATCTTAAAAATTAATCTCAAGCTATTTAGGATGACTATAATATATAGTCTACTATATATATTAGAAGTAGTGCTCCTGTCTAAAAAATGGGTTCACCTGAAGTTGGCATTGAATCTTACATGTGAAAATGCTGCAGGAGGATGATATAGTTTCACCTTATTTATTAGCTTTCATGTCCCTTATAAGGAAGGAAGGGAACATCATTTATTGAGGAGGAATTGTGAATGGGCAACAGTGTTGCAGTGCTTGTGGCTAGTGTGCATGTTTGGTGTGGTGGGGAAGGGTTGTGCACATGCTAAATTATTTATGGACAGAACATAGTGGTACTGAGGTGTAAGTGTTTTGTGTTTGCTTAAGGATATAATCTGCTTTTGCAGATTAAGTTAGAAATTTAAGTTTTGACTCGGGAATTGCAACGAAGCTTAGAAGATATTCCTAAAGCAGCAGCATGGTGTAACATCGGCCTAGCTATGCTCTGTCAGTCTACTTTGATGTAGAGGTCACGCTTCCAGAATAAGGTAGTCGCCTTAAAATATTAAATAACCTGTTGTAAAAGCAGTGTGCAACTAATTATAGCCCAGAACAGCAGATGATAAAATGTGATGTAAACTTTCTGTGTTTAGAAGATGTAGTAAGAATGAACAGAATCTACATGAGCTGTCACCCATGCCTCTACTTTTAAAGGTAACTCATTCACAAGCCCATGAACTCTTTGAATTTAGAGAAGGCTAGAGTGACTTATTGCTGTCTCTTTTCCTGCTGCCTGCAGTTACTTTATCTGTCTGTTATGCACACCTAGTGTGGAGAGCCTCCTGGCACAACCCCTGCCAAGTGAAGAACCTGAGCCATGTACTGCTGAGCAGCAGGACAGAGGACAGGACCAGCAAACATTGGGCAAAGCTAAGAATGTGTGAACAAGTCACTTAGTACATTTGCACTTTCCTTCAGGAGGAAGCACTCCTAGTAACTACTCCCTGCTAATGGCAGTTGCTTATGGCTTTCTCTTGTTAAATTTCCTGAAAGTGGTCAGACTTAGAAAATTAATGACTTGAAGAGCAGCTGAAAAACACACTAGGCTTCCAAGTAGGTCCTTGTGAAATAGGCTTATGTGTCTACAGATGTGTAGAGATACTGTGAGGCAGTAGTTCCTATTCTTTTGGGAAACACCTGATAACTTTTGTACATAGTTTACAGTGACTGAAGGGGGTTCTGTTACCCCACACAAGCTCAGAAGTGTTCATCCTTCCTAGCCTGCAGCTTCTTGCACAGAAGACAGTTGGCTGCTCTGCCCTGAGTATATTTGCTTGGCCTGTTCTGCAGAGCTGTTCCAGATCTAATTAGTGCTGACTGTCCTTTTAGAGCTCTATTTTTAAAATGAGAACAAGTTCTGCTAAGTGTGGTAGCTACTTTTCTGAAATACTTTTAACAGAAAAGATACGCATTCTTCAGAAAATCATAAATTTTTTTTTTGTAGTTGGCTTGAGCTTTGGTTACACAACAGATGCTCTGATGTTTAGCTGTAGTTCTAATTAGAACCTTAAAATGTTCAAGGTGACTAGTTTGCTTTTTTTGTAACAGTACATTTGGGGGCAGAGAAAGATACTTGCTTGTGCCATATTTTGAGTACAAACAGATTGCTTCTGAAACATGTGGAATACTACCATTAAAGTATTTTTAAGTGGAATTTATTTAAGAAGACTTCAAGTAACTGTGAAACTAAGTGTTGCATTTGTCTGTGAACTCTTACATGTTGACAGGTACGCTAAGGAGTTGATTAGTATTTTAAGTTAATACTATAAACTACTTTAGTTGTAAATTTAAGCTTGTTTCACTGTTTTTATTGAACTTCTAGTTTTTAGTGTACTGACTAATGCAGTGTGTAACTGGAATATTACCACAACTAGATTTTACTCAAACATTACTAACTACATGAATTATTTGAAAGACTGAACAACTTTTTGTAGTATTTTGACTTAAATGTGAACCTACAGCATTCAGTGGTGGTGATGTGGCTTTCTTTAATGCAGCTTGCTGCAAAAATGGTAAGGCTAATCTATTTGAAACTGTATCAAGTGATAAAGTATTATTTATGTTACCTTCAACTTTACTGGGGCCAGAGTGGTACTTGAGGGTTTGGTTTTGATATGTTGATCAGAAGTCATTTAACAGTAATGTTCAACTTCAAACATATTCTTTTTTTATTCCTGAATGTATCCCTTATTTCACTGAACTTTCTTAATGATTTCAGCTTTTGACAGAATTAATTTGATTAGTTTTTTTTTTTCCAAGAAATAGAAGAAGGGGGAAAAAACACCACTACCTGCTGTACGGGTTTGACAAGACTGCTTTCCATTGCTCAGCTATAAACTCACACCTGCCCCTTCATAATGCAAATGGGAAAATCTGAAATCTTCTGTTCTTATTCCTGAAGTGAGTTATGAGTACTCCGCAATCATTCCACACCAAGCCGGAGTTCTACCTGGGCCATTAGACCATTATTACAGGGGTACAATAACTGGTTATGAGCTGAAAATATTACGTTTGGGCATTCCTACCTTAGGAGAAATACATATGTTTACTTAACAAGTAAGAATGCTGTCCCATAAAGCTTCAGCATTATGATTGAATTAATATAATAGTCTGAAAATAAGGGCACAGTGATAAGAAGAAAATGCATAATGGATTATATTATCTTAAAATAGTACAATTTAAGCCTACTAATGCTGTTTTAATAGTCTTGTTTTGCATTTGGAAAGCAACAATAAGTGCTAACAAATACGTCTCTGTTGATGTGAACAAAAACTTGAGTATAAAGAAATACACCTTTTAAAACCAGCTATGTGTTTCTCTCCAGTTCCTTTGCAAGGTTGTAGCTCTGCATTCACCCTTCTTTGAGGAAAGAGGGGATGAACTTGAGTATCATTAAACCTTCAACCATTTTTTTCTGTGTATCAAACAAGCAAATTATTCATCTTGCTAATTTAACTAATTAGAATCTCATTTGATGCTATTTAATGAGTGATTTAAAAAATAAGATTTATTTTTATTGTTACATTTTATTATTACTTCCCAGGGCCAGGTACTGTCATGATTTTTAGTTATAGGTGCAGCTTTGTAGCAGGCAGTAGAAACCACTGCAAAATAAAGTGGAAAGTAGGAGCTAGCATGAGTAGACTAGCAGGGTCAATTTAGTTTCTCCTGTGAGGCTGATTGGAACACCTGGTTTCATAAATCAAGTCATCACAAATCTGAATTACACCTCACAAGCTCAGTTTAAAATAATGATCTCAACTGAATTTATATTTTAGTAGAAGTAATGTTCAGGTAAAGAGATGGAAACACGCTCGTAGGGTTGAAATAATGAGGAAACAATCTTTAAAATATAAATAATAATTCTGTATCTTGTACTAATTATATGAGAGTTCTTGCACTGGCAGTCCAGTAGCTGATACCTGTTCTTTCGGCCTAAGAGAACAGTTAAAAGTGTACAACCCTTTCTAAAAAACAGAGGTAGATTAGGTGTTTTGCCATATATAAAACCTACTGCTAGATTCATCAACATATGACTCAAGTAGAAACTCTGGAGCGCTGACTCCCCTTTGCCACAGATTTCATTAATCCTTTTCCCATTAAACATAAAATCTTAAAAATGCAAATAAAGGATATTAACAGCCAGACCCTCATTAAAAGCACTCTCAGGAAACACAGTATAGGTTCCTATCTTCAATCTCGCATAGAAAAGATAAAAAAACAAGAGTAGACATTGTAAGAAACATGCATACGACTTTATTTTAAAATACAAAATTATTAAAAATAGAAGCTTATGGTACTTTAGGTACCTAAAAAGTAGTAGAACTGATGGCTGTAGGGGCCTGGAGTTTCTTGCATCCAAGATTTATCAAAACAATTTTTTTTTTCCTAGGTCCTTTTGGTTACTACTAGGCTGAGGTTTTGCTTAAGCCAGAACCTTCAACTTCTCTCTTACTTCACAGTGATGTTAATGATGCTGATGTCCTCATAGGGTTTGTCGGTTTTGGGGTTCACTTTAACATTTGAAATTCTCTGAACAACTTCCATTCCCTTGGTCACTCGTCCAAACACACTATGTTTGTTGTCTAGCCAAGGCTGTTAAAATATCAGAGGAGAAAAGTCATATTAAAACAAAAAATAACAGGTGTACACTAAATACCATTACGGAAGAAAATAAGCCAGAGTAAATATATGTAGCTATTTTATATATGCAGGCCATTAAACTAAACACCATTATACAGGGCTTGCAAATGTCTCTTTTAACAATTAAAAATAAAAGGGTCATGCACATTCACAGATATTTAAGAAATCTTTTAGAAGATGAGTGTAAAGTACTACAGAAGACAAGTTCTAGCAATGCAGTAGCATTTTGCAGCTTTTTGTTCTTAAATGTGATTTAGTTTGTGAAAATGCAATACAGCAATTTGACACACCATGTCCAAAAACACAGAACCATCTCAGCAATAGCCAAGATTTTCTCCAGTTTAAACAAATCTGTTAAGTATGACAGTAATACAAGACTAGCAAAGTGTCAGCCCTACCTAGCGTTTGATATGACCCTTACATTTTCAAAAGGCCCCTGATGATCACAGATAACAAAAACACCTTTTGTAAAGGAGTGTTTCAGTACAGTCAATGCAGACTGTACTTCCACATGCAACATATTTCCAAAACAGCAAAAGTTACTTGGACAGGAGTATTTTCCTTTCTCATCATAGGATTTACTGTATTTGTTTTTTACTATACAATTAACCTCTCTAGTCTTAAGCTAACCTTTAAAATTACTTACCGTGGGCACCACTGTTATAAAAAACTGTGATCCATTAGTATTTGGTCCTGCATTAGCCATACTGAGCGTGTAAGGTCTGTCGTGTCGTAAAGTTGAATGAAACTCATCTTCAAATTCTCCTCCCCAAATACTTTCACCTCCCATTCCTGTACCTGTGGGGTCACCTGTCTGAATCATGAAACCCTGCACAGAAATTGAATATGTTACTGTGTCATCCTTGAGTAAGTGACCAAAGATCTCTATCTCAAGTTTCAGGGTTTTTTTCCTACTTTTTCAGTTTTAGGACAACTTTACTAAGTGATAAAGCTCTTCAGACTACAGAATTGTTCAGATATTGCAGGGATTTATATAACCATTTCAAAAATCCTCTGTGCAAAATGGAAATTAAAATATAATTTTTGAGTCAATTCTGTCAACATTATGTAAACCAACTAAAAGTTAACTTTGCAAGTTACCTTGATAATACGGTGAAATATATGGCCATTGTAATAGCCATTTCTGCTGTGCACACAGAAGTTTTCCACTGTTTTGGGGCACCTAAAATCATTCAATAAAAAATACAGAAGGATAATAATACAGAAATAGAAAACACAGTCTTTTAGAAGGGCACTAACCCTAGTCTCTTTTCTACCCACATTCCAGCTATCACCAAAATCTTTAGGCACGTAGCTGTCTTTTAGCCTGCAGCCCTCCTGCAAATACAGTTGAAATAATTCAGTCCGAAGTAAATAGGAAAAAGTGGATGATAGGCAACACAGGAAATATATTGTGCAATTAGTGCTCCCTGATGTGCAATTAGTGCTGCACTGATGCTTACACCAATTTTTACCCTAGTTTACTTCTATTTGTCATACTTGGGTAGCCTGCTATATTAAGAAACTGAGGAAACAAGACCAGAGAAAAAGAGGGGGAAAGAAAACCATTCCTAGCTTGATATGTATCTTTTGGATACCACTACTGGAGAACACAGAGAGAAAGAATAAACAGAGTAAAAGAAAATACCAAAGACATACTCAACAGGAAAAAGCTTGGTGTGAATGTCTCCCATGCTTGTGTGGATAATGGCACTGTCGGAAACTCTCTTGGGACCTTCTGCCTGAGTGGCTGCCATGACCTCTTCTTTAGAAGGTTTCTCATTAAATACATCTCTGTCAGAATCTGCACTCTTGGTATCTTCTGGTTCACGTTTAGTAAACTGATGAACAAAAACCCAGAAAGTTACTATTCCTTTTCTTTCTTCTATGCAGTGCTCCGCCTATGACATCAGTGTGATTATTCAGCCTAAATGAGCTAAACACTCAAATAGATTTGAAATGTAGACAGAATCCACAGATCTTTGAATTAAGTGTATGATCAGTACTCCAGAGTGCTCCAACATAACTATTTGTAAATCCAAGTAACTTTTTCTAATATCTCAGTATCTTCTAGTTCAGAACTGTGTTTTAGAAAGGAGTGGAGTGTGTTGATCTGTTCCATTATATCCAAACCAACTAGCAGGGCTTTTGGCTTCATTACAAAGGCATATTGTCTGTGATAGTATGGGAACATGCTATCTTGCGCTGTAACCTAAACCACAGTTCAAACACAGATAAGGCAATGGACAGCTGGACCTCTAGACTCCACTGTGATTACCTCCCTGCTTAATCATAAACTACTCCAGAAGTGCTTGTCCATTTTACTTATTCACTGCATCTCATCTAAAATCTAAACTGTGAAGCAGAGCAAGACTCCCAGTCGTCGTTATTTGCCCATAAGACTCTTCAGTGCTATGGAGTCCTGCTGATTTTCCGAATTTAATTAATTTAGGCTTATTATGCATTTTACACGTATAATGATTGTTTTTAATTGATGTAAGATCTGGTCAGGATTTTTAGATGTTCCTATATTAGATTCTTAAAACACATCAAAAGCCGCCACTCTTCTCAAAGAACTATAATTTAGACAGCCAAAGATATCAAAAAAAATAAGGGCTTGAGCAACATAGTGAAAACAAAATTTAGAGACTAAAAAGTCAATTTTTAGTCATTTCAAGCTAAAAATTCTAGAATATAGTTGTAATTTATGGAGGTGCCTCTGGAAAAGTTGCATTTGCAAATGTTCAATAAAAAAAGCACTGGAAAAGCACAAGGAGAAAATTAAAAGTAATGCACTATGAGAAATTATCAATACAAGAACGGAGTTATTCAAACAGAAGCCTCACACACCATATAAAACCTGTTTTTTTTAAAAGCTGTGCAGATTACGGTTGGATCTGGTTGGATGTTCTGCAGAACAGGGTTTTCAGATGCCTTCATCTCTATAGTGATTGCAGCACGATGTTTCTTTGCTACTCCTTGGAACAGAGCTAGTTGCATCACCCTGATGTTTTCTTGTTTGCCCAAGATACGAATACACCTAAAGTACAAGATGTTGCAAGGTGTAACAACCACTGCTGTTCATAACCTGGACAGAGAGTCTTCTCTATGACTGCAAGAAATTTGAATAGAGATTTCTAAAACCTTCTCAAAATGATTTTACTGCATTTTTTTCATAGACTGTTTACGGTGCTTCTCCATTTGAGAATATTGTTACAGCATTTGCTAGTCATTCTCCTTCCCTGTAAAAACTCAACTTCATTGATCCACATTCAGTTTATCTTACCCTATCTAGTTAGTCAGGAATTAATTGATTATGTATTTTTAGTATCAAAACCCTTTCTATATTTGTCCTCTTTATTTTAAACTGCATCTCCTTAAAAAATGCGGGAAAATCTTATTTGCAGTCTAATTTAAGGGTTTCAAAGAGAAAAGAAAAAAAGGTGAGGGGAGAAGGGAAGGGTATCCATAGTCATAGCAAGTTTGCAAGTTTTAAACATACTAGAAATTGGAATCACTACAGACTTTGAAACAAACATGTACTTCCAGATGTCTCACTGGAACTTACCTATTGGTCTCTACATTTATGACCTTAATGCCCAACATTGTTCCATAGAGAACGAAGTGTCCAGTTTCATCAAAAACTATGTTAATCAATCTTACTGCATCCACTTTTTCCAGCTCACGCTCAACAGCCATGCGGCGCCCGAACTCCATGTCTGGTAACTGCTGTCTCATCTGCTGAAGTTCAGTAAACATCTACATAAAAAAAAAAAAAAAATATATATATAGATATATATATAGCGTCCTTTGATGCCCTGTCAGACTAGAAACTTCAAAGAAAGGACAGAGGAGCCAATACACTTTTA
>JAUBNY010000225.1:506525-526818 GCA_032275445.1 Crypturellus soui | reverse complement strand
ATATATATATATCTATATCTATATATATATATATATATATACACACACACACACCCATACATACACACACACTTACAAGATGAACATACTATAAATTTTCAACCCACCACAGAATCTACACACATACTTAGGAAATAGAGTTCAAATGAGACTAATCAGATCTAAAAATAGCCTGAAGAATTAAAATACAAAAAAAGAGGGGGGGAGGGATTTGTGCATCGCCTAGTAAGCATATTGTAGTACTTAAATCTCAGACAAAGGAAAAAAAATACATAACTAAATTATTCAAAGATCACATTTATTTTTACATTATGATTTTATTTAATATTTGTATTTATCAATATAAAAATATAAATAAAAAATGAACTCTGTTTTGCAATACAGCTAACCTAAATTAGTAAGAATTAATTTTTGATTACAACAATGTAAACACCAAGGAAGAGAACAGGAAAACCTTTCTGTAAGAAAAACAGCTCTGAAGTTTAACTTTCAGAATCATGATAAATGTAGGCGAATGTGTTGGTAAGTGAATTGAAATAAATAGATAAAACCCCCCTCCAAAAAAGAGAAGCAAGACTGAACTCACACTCAGAGATTCATCAAAGACTCTCATGAGCTTCCCCGTCAAGAACCGGAAAATTCTAACTTTTCTGTCAGACCCAAGAGTGGCCATTTTCTTGCCATCAGGTGAAAAACTTATACTGGATGGGTATGCTTTGCATTTAGCAAATTCATATAAATCAGTGTCTGTTTTATACTCCCAGTTCACATTCTTGGGAAATTTATATTCATGAGGTGTACCAGTCCAGTACTCGATCATTCCAGATTTGTCAGAAGACACTACTACTTTGTATACAGGGTTCAACCGTATTTGAGTAAGAGAGGATGTATGCAGCTTATCAAAAACATAAAGCGGCTCATGATTTCCTCGTCCATCATATATGAATATTTTTCCCGTGCTCTTCTCAGATGTGGCAACAGAAGAGATGGCATCTCCAGGGCAATATACCCATTCACATTGGCCAGGGCAGTAGCTGCAACAGAAAGTAGAAGGAGAAAAAGTAGAGAGAGGTAAGAAGGACTGGTTTTACTTGGATGAGAAACTCATTAAAACTTAAAACTTAATGCATTAAAACTTAAAAAAAAGCATTTGAAGCACACCTTGAACCTTACTAGTCTTGCTAGTATCTGACCTCCTAAACTTGAATGGTGTTACAGCCAAACTGTTCCAAGCAACAAAGATCAGTGGATGCATTAGCTAGCCAAACTCTCTTGTTCCCACATTGTTTCACAAAGAGGCTGTGACAGAGAGCTGATGTAGAAGAGCACGGGTGAAAAAGAAGTAAAGGGACGGAAATACAAAATAACAGCACCAGCAGGATTAGTGATTGAGCAGTAATCTTTATGACTCAGTAACATTTCTCTTCTGGCTGGAAAGGGGTAAGCTATTCAATGCACATGAAGATAAACACACATTTGCCACCTACTTAAGGCAAAGTGCAGCTTTGTTTAATTGAAACACTTATAAACTTATTAACATCCATGATACTAAGACAACCAGGCAGTAGGTGTTCTGATTGAATTTAAGATTAAATGTATTTGCTACTAGCACCAAAGTTGTGACTTTTTTTTAAGAGTCTCTATGCAAAGAATCGGAGAATCAAAACTACATGACAGACCATGAAGGCAGGATACAAACTCCATAGGAAAATCTTGTTTAGCATCCTTTCACAGAACAAACAAAGGCTAAGAACTGACAGATACTACTCATTTAGATTGTCAACACCTGCCTGGAAAAAAAATCTCAGAAGGAAAGACGATTTGAGGCTTTCTTTCCAGTAATAAAACCATAACTTTTGATAAGGGTCACTAAAGGAATAGGAGGCAAAACAATTGCAGTGTGATGTCCCATTGCTCTGTGTGCTATAATCCAAAGTTCTGTGTGAACTGGCCCTTTTCCACATCAGTGAGGGAAACACAAAGCATGGGGATTTGCACCTAATTACACTGTGGAGTTTAGTTAAAATTGAAAGGATCCAGAGAATTTGAGGCAAAGCTCATCAACCACAAAACATAGTGACCCATGTGTATCCAAGCAGGCAATGACAGATAATGCAGGTTGAAAGGATCATGTGGGACTGATGAATTCTACACTGACCACAGCCAGTGTGAGCAAATGGCCATGAAAAATTCCTCAGGCAGGTCGACAGAAACTATTTGCTCTATCAACAGTAATGCAGACCATAAAGCACAAAGTAATTAGATTTTAAGAAGGGTATTTACAAACAACAAACAACAGTCTGTAATACAAACAGCATTTGTATTAAAACTGTATGCTTTTCAGCTCAAATTTCCCCTGAATGCTCACACAAGAAATGCTCTCTAGGATAATGTCAATGTAAGGGATTTTTTTTTATAATAGAATAATGAACATAAGATACATATTGTTAAATCATTTTTTAAATAAATGTATTCTATTTTATCCTCTAACTTTGCATTAGTAATACAAGATCGTTAAGCACAAAACATCAGCAAAAGCTAAAGACTAAGACTAATTTAGGACTATTTTCTCTCGCCTTGCAGCAGATAGGAGAGATAGACTCTATTCTTATAGGCTAAGTACATTATCTGGAGATTACTGCTAACACTACCTCAAGCAAAGAAGACAATATAAGCATTTATACAGGAATTCTGAAAGGTATTCAGGTATTTTTTGTAGCATCTTTCAGAACACTGAAAGTATTACTACTAATTTCAGCCCAAAGAGCTATGACAATACTGAACATTTTTGAGTTTAAACTTCTATTCAATTTTAGAATTACCAACAAATAGTAGACAAAATTGAATAAATATTTTTGGATTTCAGAAAAACTATGGAAATATCACTTTTTCTGCTATTCTTCATATAGTATTCTTTGATTCTGCCATTTTCCAAATCCACTCTTTTAAAAATGTTAGAGTTTATTTTCCCCTGTTATTGATATAATTCAATATCCATTCCTATTTCTTCCAAGTTCTTCAGCTACATACTGTATAATTACAAAAAAATCTATAATAGAAACACTAAAGAAGATGACAATGTTCCTTTTGAAAAGGAACAGGAAGGAAAGAAGAAAAATGCTATCCCTAATCAACAAAGAGGACGACACATACTCGCCAACAGTTCCTGCTATACTGCAACTATTAGTTGGCTATGATTTTAAAATCCAGCACCAGAGAGCAGGGGAAAGAGAGAGAGAGGGGAAAAAAAATCCTAACTCTGCATATCACATCTTTGTAGCTATTTATCCCAAAAGAAAGGCATAAGCATTTACTGCTTTTAAGCAGGATACAACATCCTATATCTCTCTGCTAAGCCAAGGAATCTCCAAGCCAGTGGAAGTATTTTGAATAAAGCAACTTAGCAAAATCTGACCCCCAAAAAAGACTACTAAAAAATATAACTTATCTCTTATGTAAAATAACCCCACACATTTTACAATCTTGACAATTTTTTTTTCAAGGACAAGTCACTTACCCAAGCTTCAGCATGTTGATCATATCAAAGTTGACCACATCAAACACCTTCATTGCTTTGTCATCTCCAACTGAACAGAATAAAGCCCCCTCTGAGCTAACGGCAATACTCTCAATAACTCCTATAAGAAAAAGTTAGTATATACTATTAAGACACTGGAAGGAGACATCCTTCATTTCAATATCCCACAGAAAAGGGAGACAGAGACACTAATTAAATATATACAGAAGCCTACAGATGTTTCTCAGCTGTTTCTTTAGCATAGTTAGAACATGGACATTGAAAAAAAAAACACCTTGTATTTTATCATTATTTGGAATTTGGAAGCAGACAACTAAAGTTGAATTAATCTTCTTCGGGTTGTATGTCCCTGTTCACTCATTTCTAAATAGAAACTCTCCCTGTGTACTGGACATTCACCCCAAAAGCAGGATACAAGGCAATGCAAAGGATGTAGGGGATCCAGACAAGGAGACTCATCAAGTTTTGTTCCTGGCCTATCTCTCTTGCAGTTTGGAGCAGGATGGAACAGGACAGCGCAAAGAAGGAACTCAGATGGATATCACTTTATCCCTGATTGCAATAGGTATATCCTCTTGCTTTGCACTGTGCTACCCGTTCAAAACACTACAGGGAAGAAAAAAAAAAAAAAGCATTCATTTACAAATGACAAGGTAATTTCTCACCTAGATGGCTACGAAAATGCTTAACAAACTCAATCCCTTCTTCTATTTTTTTCCAGAACTTTACATGCCCATCATGGCTGGCTGTTATGATAAAATCTGTCCTGCAAGTGCAAAAGAAAAAAAAGGAAGAAATTCACATATAATGCACTTCCACACTGCTGTTGAGCAGTAATTTAAAATTAAGACAGTACAATTAACACTGTTAAGAAAATGAACTTTAAACAAATTACTGTGACAGCTGTCTAAATAGGTACTCTCAGTACTGAAAAAGCAAACAAATATCTTAAGATACTCTCAGCTAATCCACAAAGGATCAATAGCCTGAATTTAAGAAATATTAATTTTAATACATTTATATTTTATATATATTTTAGTATTAATTTGCTACTCTTTAGTTTGACAGTAGTTTACTAAAAATACGCCTCTTGAAGAAATAGCTTTCTGCTCGTACCTTTAATTGGTGCAGTTCTGCTGAATCATAGCTTAGTGTGTGCATAGCCAATTTCTCTTACTTCTGTACATAACTGCAATAAGGATTTTCAAAACACATTTTAGTCTATTTAGTCATCTTCTTGGTAAGCCCTTTCCTTTATATTTAGTTTTGAAAATCTTAAAATGCCACCTCAGAACACAATTTTCCATTATAACATTTCTTCAATGAAAACTTTCTCTCATACATAATAACATATTACTGACAATAATATACTATGGAAACTGAAAGACTTACTTAGTACATGCTACATGGGTAATGACATCTCTGTGCATGTAACTGCGTTCATACATTGAAGCACTTGGTAGATTTTCAAGATAGACATGTTCAAATTCGAGGACTGAACAGAATAAAAAGAAAAAAATAGAAAATTTTGTGTTCATAAAGATACATCTTGCTTCCTTTCTTCATTAATTACCCTAGAACCAGCACTAGAATTTCATCCTAACATAACACAGGGGGTTTCCATGTGGTTTGACGTTCAGATGGATGATGCTCTAAGCTCATGGCAAACAAAAGCCACCCAGACTCTGCTTTCAACCAGGAAGAGGCCCACTTATAGGGCAACTCTTGTCTTGGCTTTCTCAATGTGCAAAAAGCATCTTAAAAATATGAATATGCAAAGCTTATTATTAAGACAACTCCTTCCTTAATAAAGTTGTTGGAAGATACAAAACATTTGACCAAGGAAATATTTAAGTTCACTTATTTAAGTTCACTTATATTATTTAAAGCTAATCTTTCACAAAACAATCTGGAAATATGTCCTTCTTGTCAGACGATGTTTCTAAAAGTACTTGAATAGTACTTTTACCCAGACCACCGACTATCTGATGGCTCCATTTCCCACTATACTACACTCTGATGCGTCTAACACATCATCCTAAGAAACTTTAAGGTACTGTGATAAAGGAGATCATCAACATTTCTTCCGCTCCTCCTCAGCCCCAATTAGGTCACTGTTATGAGCTCCACAGCCCCACTCAGGAATTACACCCCTCCCAACTCCAGGCGTTCGCACTTGCCCATTATTTTTTTTTCACCCGGATCGATGCCCGGGTCGGGCAGCGGCAGCTGCACACACGGCTGGGCCCGCCGCACCCCATCGCACCCCGCGGCGACCCTTGCTCTACCGGCCTGCCAAGAGCTCATTACGCACCAAGCACGGGCAGGGGCTCCCCCTGCCTGTCCCGGGGCGGCCCCGCCACAAAGCCCCGCGCGGCGACAGCGCAGCCCGACGGCGCGGCCGAGGGCCCTGCGCGCCGCGTTACCTCTCCGCTTCTTGGCCTGCGCTGCTTCCGCGGGCAGGGGCCCGACCCAACGCTCCTCGTCCTCCCCTTCGGCCTCGGCCTCGGGCTCGGGCTCGGCCTCCGGCGCGGCCTCACCGCCCGCTCCGGCCGCATCGCGCTGCTTCCTCTTGCGCTCCAGCTCCGCCGCCTCCATGCTGCCGTCCGTCACTTCCCCGCGACACCGCCCGCCCGCCCGCCGTCCCTGCGCGGCGCCCGGCAGTGACGTCACCCAGCGACGACGCAGCACAGCCAATGAACGCGCAGCGCGCGCAGACTTGGACGGAGCCGAGCCGAGCTGGGCCGGGCCGCGCGCAGAGCCGCGGAGCTGCCATGGTAACGCGGGGGGAGAGGGCGCGCGGAGCGCCGCGGAGCTGCCATGGTAACGGGGGGGGGGGGCGCGCGGAGCTGCCATTTTAACGGGACGGGAGCCGCGTCCCGGGATGCGCCGCGGGAGCCGGGGCCGCCATTATCGGCGCGACGCGCGCCCTGCCCTTCGCGCCCTGGCCCCTCTCGTCCCTAACGTTTGTGTTCTCAGGCCTGCCCGCGCTTGGCTTGCTTGTTCCTCACCGGTTTCCCTGGTGTTCCGCGCTGAATTTGAACGTAATTTAGACATCCTTTGCCTGAAGTTTGCCTGTTCTTCGAGATCTCGGTCAGAGGTCTGTCTTGCGTGATCTCCTGTGGCTCCGGCAAATTAAATGTTTGCTATTGCCACACTTTGTTATGCGGGTACTCCTTACTCATGTTGAGAGCTTTCTAGAAAGTTTGAAAGTGTGAGACAAAATATCTTTTTATGTTAAAAAAAAATGGTATGAGGAAAAATAATGGGGGGAAAGGTAAATATCTTTACCCAATTATGTACTCCTAAGAAAGAGCAAGAAGGGGCATGTGTGTATGGCAGCTTTACATGCTGTTTTGTGCTTTTATGAGGTGAAAGAAATCACATAGGAGAGAGGAAGGGGAGCAGGAGCACTCCCCCTCTCAGACGTTTTTCTGTCTCTATTTCAGCCTCCTCTGGGCTCGCTTAGCCGCAGGGCAGCTAAACCTGAGCTGCCTGCCCGACCCAAGGCTCCCTCTAGCTTTCTGCCAGGATGCAAATTATCTAGTCATGCCTTGTCTGTATTTGTTTGTCTCCTTTCCGGTTATCGCTCTGAAACACAAGTTTACATCTTATCTCAAGCATGCCTGGTTTTTATTAGCCTTCTGTGGGGGACTTTGCTGGAGGCCTTTCGGAATCTTGATAAATTACGTGAACTGGTTCTCTTTCATGTCGTGGAGTCATTCCAAGGCTCCTAAGAAGATAATGATTTTTCCTTTGCAAAAACTGTTCTCGTTAGACCTTATCAGATCGTGGCATCTAGATTTTTTTTAGTGTTCTGTTCTTAATTATTGATGCAACAAATTTGCCAGGAAAACTAATTAGAATTATTACTACCTCTCAATTCCCTGCAATGCTTCCTAAGATATGTTTTTTTTTTTTTTTTTTTTTTTTTTTTGTCAGCCACTCTGCAGCAATATACTTGAACTCTGGAATTAAAATTAAAGTATTTCTTTGCTCATATGTATTTGTTCATATATCTTTTTCTTATATTGCTTCCTTGCTTCCCTTTTTTTTTTTTTTTTTGTTATGGGAAAGAACAAGCAGTTGACTTGGGATTCCTGCATCATCAAGACGGCAAAGTTGCCATTTATTTCTGTATTAGATCTTTATCTTCTTTTCATCTCAAGCTATTTGGGAGTTTTGGTGATATGTTTAAGTATTTCTAAAGGCCTTCTGAATCTCTTATATTTAGGAAATTCCTATTGATTGCTTTACCTTTAAAATTTTGCCTTTTAAAAGTGCCACTTTGGCCCTTCATTCAACAGCATGTATGTCATTCAGGTTCTCTTGTGTTCTTTTTTTTTTTCTTTCTTTTTTTTCTTTTATGAATGTCCCAGATTGAATTTGAAGTCTTCTTGACATTTATTGGAAAGCAGAGAAAAGTAACTAGGCAGAAGATCTTTGTGGGTATATGGAAGAATAATGTATTTTTGTAGATGTGTACTACTACTTCATTGTTTCTTTAAGAAAATTCTCAGAAAATGACGACAACAACAACAAAACACACAAATGCAGATCATCCATAGTAGTCTTAAACTTAAGACCGTGATTCAGTTGAGGGGAAAAAAAGAGTTTTTTCAAACTTGACTTCAGTAGTATGGTTAGATGATTTTACTGGATGATGGCGTGCTGTCTAGAATTAGAGAAGAATTAACCAAAAACTTTATAGATTCAAAGGGTTTATTTGATATTTGCCTTTAAGTAGTAGGTATGATTAAATATCTTGTTTATAAGTATTGTAAATCTTTGTGTTAATAGCTCTATTTGTTTGATAATAGGCTGAAAAATTACCAGAACAGATGCCAGACCACCAGCCTTCACCTGCACAACTTGTCAATGAACCAGTATCTCACGAAGTTGCCAAAGAAAAACTCTTGGATGAATGTGAGAGTATTTGGAAGCAAATGGAAGAGGTATGGCAATTACGAGTACTAGACTAGTGTTGTTGTAAATTTTTCTCTGTGCTCTGTGTTTCATCTCCCCCTGTTCCTGGCTTCCTCATCATACTTGTCCCTGGCCCCCGTTCCCCAAAATCGTCTCAGCTCACAGTAACTGAGAAGGAAAACATACCTTCAAAGGCCGGAGGTAGAAATACTGGCAGGGATTGAAAGTAGAAATACTGGCAGGGGTGAAGGCAGCCTTGCTATGTCAGTCTTTATTTATGGTGTGATGATGTTTCGATTTTTATTGAATCTTAAGTTAACAGGGAGCACATACAAACTACAGAAGAATATAAACAATTGTTGTTAGTGTTGTGGTAGTACCAGAAAACTAAGGCTGAGAATCTCCTCATCTTTAACCTTGTACAAAATGGAAACCAACTGCTGTCCACAAACACTTGTGACCTTAAACAAATGAGAGACAGAAGAGAAAGAGGCTGAGAGGGCTGAGGGGTTGTTTGCGTACACTCACAGAAACCAACAATCAGGTCTTCAAGGTTAAAATCTGTATCATTTGACATGTGGTCCAGTGTGTTTGTAATAACACATTGGAGAAAGTTGTTTTTTATTTAAATTTTTTAAATAAAGCAATATCCTTGTGAAGATTAGCTTCATGAGATTATATGCATTCATGAGATTACTCTGAATCTGATGAAAACATGTGTTCTAAATTATGCTTTGAGAGCCTTACTTGCTACAATTCTATTTTATGTTATGTTTTGCACTGTACTTGCTTGAGTTCTGTGTTGTAGATACAAGGCAATAAAAATAACAAAAGGAAATAATAGAATTAAAAATATTTCAAATCTTAAAGTAGATTAAAGCAACACATTACAGAGAATTAAAGTCTCTGTATAAAGTATAAAGTATAAAGTATTTCAAAAACAGCAAAAATGTTGATATTTGCAGATAATCTGAACAGTTGTGTAATTAAGAAATTTGCATCACATGTGGCAGGAAATATAGCATAGGAATGCACACATCTACATATACATATGTAAAAATAAAGAATATATATTCCTATTTGTTAAGTATATATATGTTTATTATAATTTATTACTTTATATTGCATACACACTACACATGCCTGTGTGTGCCTGCACATACATACATGCACAAAAAATATAAATCTTCTAATATAGTATATGGAGATTCTGCATCTAGATTTATGAAGTATTATTATAAGATGCCAACAGAAAATTTGTTTGCCTACAGCTTTTTGTTTGTTTTTTGGCTTGAAGAATATAGTCCTCCTTTCACATTTTCAGATAAAAGAGAGGTTAAAATATTTAATAACTTCAGTTTAACTGAGAATTTTCAAAACTTTGTAACTCATTCGCAACAGCCCTATTCTATGTCCATGAATCTTGTCTCTTCCCAGCTTCCTTTTGTTCTTCTGTTGAGTATCTGTCTTCTTATATACCTTTCCACCTTAAGTTGCTTTTTTCTCTCCTCTCAAATCATACTTACACTCTTGTTAGCTGCTGCTTTTCTACTTTTTAACAAGTTCCATCTTTTTACTATAGTATAATTTCAAAATATGACTTTGCTGTTTTGGGTCAGTCTCTGAGAGGGCTGCTTAGACCCAAACCAATTCCTCCTAACGCCTCCCTCCGTCTCTCCCGTCTTCCCCCCCACAGCAAACAATTTTTAAGCATCATGTGTCTCCTACAAAAGAAAAGAGAAAATAAACATGATTTCTGTTTTTGTTTTGTTTGTTTCCTACCAAGTGTCAAAGCAAACTAACACTCCTAGAAACAGAAACACTGCTACAATCGGATGCCAAGGTAAGACAATGTTTTTTCTCAGTCTCTGCTAAATCTTTTCTGTAAAGAACTGGTATGTTTTCAACAGAAGTGAATTAAATTATCTTTATTTAGTTTCTAAAGCAGTCAGCTTTAATCTCATTAACTTTCATTTATTCTGAAGTATGTTAATGTCCAGCAAATGCCAAAAGGTTGCATTTACATACAGCAAAAAGGTTACTTGCTGTCTAGCCATGAAGCCCGATAACTAACTAATGCAACAAAGTGCAGGGGCATCTAACAGAATTCTGATAGCCATCTGGAAAAATTCCTAGTCCGTGTTTGTGTAATTTGTGAAACTACATAAAAGTGTCTATAATTTTCCTCTGAAGCTTTTTTCTTGGAGATGACGATAGTCTTTTTCCCTATTGGTAGATATCATTAGGAAACTATGCTTGAATCAGAAATGAATTGAGCAACACCAACCACATAAATTTGAACTCCCGAATCCCTCAAATTTTTGAGAGTACACAAAAAGGCAATGTCTCATTCTGTAATTGTGTTTAGATTCTAAAAATAAACATGTAAAATAAAACTTATATGTACATCCTGGAATAAGAAGCATATAAGCAATTAAACATTTAGCTTGTTAGATAAAATTCTTAGGTTTTATCAATTTTCATCTTATCTGACTTCAGTAAGCACAGTGATAGAGTAGATTCACTTTACTTGATTGAATCAAAATTACATGTGTGTTGAGTATTGTCATGCTTTTAGTAGATCTTCAGTTGCAATTGCTTTATATTGTAGGGAGAAAAATATTCAATTGTGAAGGCTTTCAATTTACCCCTTTGGAGGGCAGAGGGGAAAAGAAAAGAATAAAGTGAATAAAGTGAATAAGTTTATGAATTCTTTGAAGGATTATGTGATATGTTGGAATTAGTTGTTCTTTTGCTCTTTGCAATATAAGGCTAATAAATGGTTTTATAATCCATTTTATCTTGCTGAATGCTGATGCAACTCAGCACACTTCAAAGGATTTTTTTTTTATTATGCAGCTCTCCTTGTTAATGATGGAAGTGAAAGCTTTAACAGCAGAGTATAGTCAATGGCAAAACAGAAATCCTGAAAGTAAGTACTCTTTTTTTGTTTGTTTTAGTATCTATTACAGCCTGAAAGTTTATGAATATACCTTACATTTACAAAGTGTCTTTCATCTATGCATCTTAGACTGAACATATATTTAATATTTACTCTTATTATTGTGCAGCAAGCACTTAAAAACAAAATTAAATACTTTTATCTAGTAGATTTTATTCCTTTCTGGTTGTTATGCAATATTATTTCAACACTGCAGTCCTCAAAGTGAATTAGCCATAGGACTTAAACCTATGATTTTGAACAAATAACTGCTTAATCCTGCCACTTATCAGTTAAAGGGAAGATAAATGCTAGCAATTCTCCAAAAACTAAATCACAAAAATGCATTATGCCATTACGCTTCTTCAGGTTTGTCCTTTCTGTGATTTTGGTTTTTTCATCTTTTCTGTATACTTTCTTTTTAGTATAGGACTACCTTAGAAAACATTGTCTTTTTGTTGTCTCCTTAGTCGAGTGTACTTTTATTTCTTTTATTTCTTTCAAGTGCTACTAAGGAGATACTAGCTGAAACTTTCACATAAACCTTTAGTGGTAAACTCACTAAGTGTAATAAATGTCTAGCTTGGTTTTAACAGAGTCCAGAGATTCCAAGAGAAGAAAAAGTTATAAAAGATAAAGCATATTTTATCCACATAGGAATTCGGATGGCTTCTTCATCCTGAGAAGCATGAGCCACTGAGATAAATGATAACTCTTTTATAGTTGTCAGTCCTCATCAGTCAAAACAACAATATCTCAGCTCTTAAAGATGCCTTCTAAGGCATTTTGTGCTTTTAAGGCACCAGTGCTAACTGGCTTTGTTCTGTTGCATGACAGATTTGGCACAGTGAAAATAAAAATATTCAGTATTGAAATGCATGTAAAGTAACATGGTATTTCAGGTGTTCCATTTGGAAACTTGTAGATCACTAAACTATCAATAGTTTTCTTCTAGCATTCAGTTCTATGTCTACTGCCAAGGACCCTTTGGCATCTTTCAACATGGTAAAATTTATTGGTGTAAGTCAATTATCTGTGTATCCATATATTAACCAAGTAGAATGTTTTTGTGCCAGAATCTTGTCCTTTTTAGCATTTCCAAAGTGATAGGAATGTGACATAGTCAGAAAATTGAGATTTCCAATATTCCAAATTGGAATACATTCTTAGAGGAATGTTAAAGCTGCTTCTCCAGCTTCTGTCAAAGCTTATGTATGTGCTGCATATTGTATAATCAAATAATAGAAGTTGAAAAAAATGTAAATATTTCTTCTTTCTTAGAAATAATTGTTCCTGCTTTGTTGAAATAAATCTCTCCTTTCATGGTTCACATGCTCTGTTAGCCAGTAGTCAGTCTCAAATGCTTCTTAGAGGTATGTTAACCAAAAGTATGAAACTGAAAATACTGTTTGATTTCTATTTCTGAATAAGCTGCTGACTTATAAAGCTTCAGATGAATCAAAGGCACTTACAATATTTATCTGGGTAAAATAACTTCAGATGTTGAATTTTATTACTAAAATATGTTATCTTTTAAACTTTAAGCTATTTGCTTAAAATATTCTTGGGACATACCCATTTTATATGGGCTTGCTGAGTTGCTTGGCTCTAACCTTCTGATTTGTTCCCAGGTAATAAGATTACCTAGGAACCTAAATTGAGATTAGAAATCTCAATTTTATGCTGGATAAATGATCTGTACGTATTATGATATGAACAATTTATCATTTTGCAGTCAAAGTTTTCCTTTTGTAAGTTCTCTTTCTGGCTGCTTTTCTGAGGGAAGGAAAACGAGGTGCCTTGAAGAATTTGTATAAAATTATAGTGGTTATATGAAAAAGGAGAGTCTGCTGGGTTTATGCCTTCTGTGGTGGCTTTACATCTTGGCTTTTTTTCTATCTATTGTTTGTTTTGAAGGAGGGGTTACTTAGCTGAAAACTGTCTGAATGAACATAAACATAAATAGTAAAAATATTAATTTCATACAATTTACTTAGGTTATGAATGTCAGGCTGTCATGCTACTTTGGTTTCTGTTTTCAGGAATGGCCAGTACAATTCTTGTAAATGAGGGTCTGTCAGCATTTCCATTTTAAACATTATTTTCAGAGGTTATGACTTGGCAGTTCTAAATGTCACTGGGCACAGTTTTGGCAAATGGACTTAAATCCACAATGCAAATATTATTTATTTTTGCAAAGCTTTTACTTTCCTCTGTTGTTCTTTCTCAACTTCTGATACTATTTATGTAGCTCTAGAACTGCCAGGTCAGCTAAAAAATCTTTTTATCGAGCATTTGGCTCTTAAAAATAGGATTTAACTTTTACCTAGCAGAATAAAAAAGTGGAAACAGCCATTAAAAAAAAAAACTTTATAAAACAGTTGTGGTTTCCATTTAACTTCTGTTTTCCTTCACAAAATATCAATATTCTGCCAGTTTCCTCTTATTTTAACAGGGAGGAGTTTCTGTATATGCACAGCAGTTGCTCTTGTATTCTCAACATCTGGTATTATTTTGCTTAGTAATTGTACTATGTATCAGTAAACTATTTTTGTGACATTTATTTGCTTTTTGCTGTTTAAATTTGCAAGTGTAATGAATCATAACTGCAAAAGTTTTAAATGATAGTAGATACAGCAGCCTGTGTAGTTTGCAGTTGTGGCTGCCATAAATGTACTGTCTCTGTGTGATTTGCACTGGCTCTTCACTGACTTAAGTCTTGGTGAGGGCATCAGCTTTGGTCCGGGGATTCTAGCCTGTACAGGTGCCAAGGCTGCTTTGACACCTGTATTACAATATGCTAATAATAGCTCTAGTTAATTGGAATAAAAGCCTATCAATGAATTTGATCGTGCCTATACAGGATATCAGTGCCATTAAAGAAATCTTGTTCTAATAATTGGACTGACCACTACCTTACATAGTGCTTAAACACAAAGTCATTTAGGAACACTTAAATGCTGTGATTTAAAAACTAGAGATAGTGATTTTTTTAACTGAAAGAAATTTTACTCTGACATGTAACAATACATTTTGAGTTCAAGTTTCATCATTTTTCATCTTTGAACAAACACTTCTGTTAAAACCATTAATTTAGGGTTTCTTGAAGTTTGTAGAGATTTAAACTTACTGCTAAACTCACTTTGTCAAAAATGATACTTTTAGTGTTTTTCGGAAAGATTCAATACTTAATGTGAAGTTTAAGGATTTTCCTTTTTGTTAAAGGTAAGTTTCCTCACCATTTATTTTTGTTAAAGATTAGATGCCTGAAGCCCAAACTTGGATAAAAATATCACTATGGCATTAAAATTTAAGTTGTTTATAGTAGCTTTCATTCTCTTAATAGGGAGGTTCAAATGCTTTGACTTTTTCTGAAGTTATGCATTTATGAAAATTGACATGGCACAAGAAATGATTGTAGTCTATTGTCTACAGCAATTCACTTCTTATTCAGAAAGTCCATGAGCTACGTTCTGCAGGAAACATTCTGCAGAAATACCACCACATGCTTAAACAGCACAGTATTTTTTCTGAAGTACTACTGTTTTTCAGGAGAGATAGTATATTAGCCTGGCTGTGTCTTTCATCTTCTTACATATAACTGTTCTTGTGAACAGTAAAGATGGTGATTGGTTGAATCTGATGGGTTTTACAATACTTTTGGAGCAGTGGAGAGTGCCGGAGTACTGAAACCCAAGATGTTCACTTGATCTCTATCTTTTAACAACAAATAAGCTGCACATGCACACCAAACCAACTCTCTTCTTGCTACATTACATTTACTTCTTTGTAATATGTAATGTATTTTTCTTAGAAAGGAAGTCTTAAGTAAAAAGGTCAACAGCAACCTTGGGCTATATTGGGAAGAGCGTCTGCAGCAAGTCAAGAGAGGCATTATCACTGGTGAGACACATCTGGACTGCTGTGTCCAGTCCTTGGCTCCCTCTACAGGAAGAACATGGGTATGCTGGAGCAACTCCAGTGAAGGGCCAGGAAGATGATTAAGTGCCTGGAGAATCTGTCAAATGAGCGAGGACTTAGTAAGTGAGGATCCTTTGGCATGGAAGCCTCAGAAGAGGATTTTATCAGAGTGCATAAATACCTGATGAGAAAGCATTAGTAAGCATTAGTAAGACAGAGCCAGAGTCTTCTCAGTGGTATGCAGTGAAAGGACCAGCAGCCATGGACACAAACTGAAATACAGAAAATTCCATTTAAACTTGAGAACTTTTTTACTGTGAGAGTGGTCAAACATAAAGAAACAAATTGTCCAGAGATGCTGTGGAGTTTCTATCCACGGAGACAGTCAAAATCCAACTCTACATAGTCCTCAACAGCCCACTCCCGGTCACCCTGCTTTGAGCAGATTTGGGTTGAACTAGGTGGTCTCCAGAGGCCCATTCCAACCTTAACTAGACTGCAATTTTGTGAAATTCTGTGAAAAATAGATCTGCAAATATTTACAAAATGTTGTCACCTGGACTATAGAAAATGTGGCCACATTTTCTGACCAAATGAGTTTTAATAATGCTATGAAATGGTGTGGATATGCAATGAAAAATTGCTTACCTCAGGCCACAGCAAAAAGTAGTATTATAATAATACTTACCCTTCTAAGTGTTGTGTAATCATTTGATGAGCCTGTTTTTATGGTGTATTTTTTAATTATTTCTCCCTGTGATAATGTTAATAGAATCCTTTCCACTGAAAAAATCATGCTGCTATATCTTGTTAAATATAAAATACGTCTGCAGTTTATATTTCAGTGCTACATACCTGAGCTAGCTGATGTACAAAAAAAAAATAACCCAGAAACTACAGTATTTATTTTACTGTATAGTGACAGTAGAGTTGTCATGAACACGACACCATGAAGTATGTTTAAACTGTTTCTGATAACCAAATCAGTTTTTAGGAGGTGCATAAGTTTGTAGCCATCCTGTTTTTCAGTATAAACAAGTCTGTTACGCAATGCAAAAATCTTTTCTTTTTTTCCAGTAATTTCTACCAATCCAGATGTACTGGTAGCATTAGGAAAAGAAGAGGTAAGTCAAGTCTGTCTTCTGCTAATTGATAATGTAATATTATATATATAGTATATATATATAATTATACCATATATAATTATATATAACTATTATACATACATATTTGATAAATAATAATTTATAATAGAGTATTTCATACTTTATATAAAATAACATAACATTGTATGTTGCACAGAAGAATCAGTATTTTTAATCCTAAATTTTTGTGGGTATCGTGCAAATCAAAGAATGAAAGACAGGGCAAATCAATAACGTATTAGCAGTAGCATTACATTATATTAGTAGAACATTGATATGTAATCATGACTGAAAATGTTCTTGTGACAATGGTGTTGAAATAGTCATACATAGGGTAGTAAGTGAAGAAACATTAAGGTTATAAGCTATTTAAAAGTAGTCTTTCTTTACTTAGCTTTTTTTCATTTATTTCTAGCAACTTCCTCTAGTTCTCTAGAGAACAAGGTAGTTACCAGAGTCATTGCTAATGAGGTGATTGGTTATTTTCTTTCGTCTGAGTGAGTTATGGTGGCACGTTTGGTCTGCTGTCTCATTTTGTGACTTCATTTGTTAAGAGTTCCAATTTTTTCTCAATATTGCATGTATAGAAACACATTTGTTTCTGTAAAATATCTTCAGAATTTTTATTTAGTTGAGCAAAATATAAAGCAGATCTTAAAACTCACAGGAGGAACAATGAGACAAAATATTCCAAAATATTCTTCACTTGTTGAAGAGACATAACTATTGGGACGAAAGGCAGAGCCCAGTGGGATGCAAGTTCCCTGCGAACAGCTTTTGCTTGCAATAGTCTCAATATTTCTTTACTCGCTGAGTATCTTCTTACTTAGTGATGGTCACTTAGTTCATCAGTGCAATCAGCCTTTCCTTGCAGCATCTTTTGTTCTGGAGAGCTTTTTTTTTTCTTGTTTGTTTGTATGTACTAAAGGTCTTTCCTCCTTAGTGGTTCATCAACTTAAAAGAGCAGCTCATGTAAGTGCCATGGAATTGGCTTCAGCTAAAAATGAGCTAGGTCATTTTAAGGAGCACCTAGGGACAGTAACATCTAAATGTTAAGTTACAGTGTTATTCTCTAGCAACATTTTCTGAAGAAATTACAGGTAATTTTGGGTCTTTAAACTTGGCTTCATACATCAGATGAAGATATAACTTTACACAGAACAAACGCTAGTGACTTAGCTATCTGTAAACTGTAGGTTCATTTTTCACTTTTTTTATAGTTGCAGAAAGTAAAGAATGATCTTGAAATGGTGCTGTCAACAGTTCAGTCAAAGAACGAAAAACTGAGAGAAGATCTGAAAAGGTAATACAATATTTCGGATTTATAAATGCTTTAGACATTTTTTTCGGTGAAGTTTCCTGGACAAGCAAAATAATACTATCTGCTCTATTTCCTACTTTTCATATTTCAAAGAGAACAACAGTGGCACGATGAACAGCTGCAGATAGTAGATGTTCTTAGTGGAATTGAAGAAGAGATGAAAAATCAAGTTGTACAGTTTTCTGAGAAAAGGTATTTATATAGGATTGGGTTTTTCCTGTTAATAATTTAAATATTAAAAGAAGAAAATGAGTGGTCAAAATCTTAAAAATATACTACCTGTTTGCTAAAATAAGTCAAATAACTCTAATATATATTTGAAACATGTACAAAATGTGGATTTTTTTAAACTGTCTTTTAAAATTATTTTATTGGATTTAATATTGTATTGGTATGTTTTCGCTATTATGTTGGATACTAGAGCATTTAAAGAACTGTGCAGTAAAATGCTGAAACTAAAGATATATAAGGAAGAACTCCTGAATGCTTTGGCTGAGTTCCTAGAAGAGCATTTTCCCCTTCCAGAAGAATATAGAAGTGCTAAAAAAGAGAAAAAGGTAAGATTTTTCTTTAGGAAGAAGCAATATATGTATATGTATTTTCATATAGAGAGTAGATGTAATACTTTTTTTAAAGCTACAGACATAGAAACTTCAGTTATATTTTGAAATAAAAGTAGTTATAGCCCATCATTTTTTAATTGACTTTTTTTTCAAGTTTGTTTATATTATATGAGACTGTTCCAAGCTGGATATTTTCCTTTTTAATGTACATATCCTTTACCCAGTAAGATACATAGCAATATATTTTGTTTCTTACTGGACTAAAAGTTGTGCCAAATTTAGAAATGATGAGCAGTTTACTCCAAATTGTTCCACTTTTTTTTTTTTTTTTTACTGGACTAGTCAAATGGATTCATATTTTCCTTGGCAAAGCAAATTTTAATTGTCTGACAATGTTTTTGGAACAATAATAAGGACAAGTGTTTATAATTAGAGTGTAGTTTAAAATGTTAACCTTCAGTTTCCTGCTCAGGCAAACTAGGCCAGACATTATCTTAAAACTTTAGGGAAAATAGGCAGCCAGGGAGTATTTTGCGTAATAAATTTGAAGTCTGCAGTAAAAATAAATCTTTCACTATTGTTATTTAAAGGAGTTACTAAAAAGCTGCAGAAAAGGTAGGATTTGTTTTGGCTTTCAGACATGCTTAAGAATTCAGGACTAAAAGGATGTCTTGAATCCAGTTCCCTATTTTTGAAGACAGCCACTTAATATAATTTCTTTAATACTCTGATTGACCTCCATTAAAAAACTACTTTTTTTTTTGTTACTACTGTGCCTCTTGGTCCTTGTTACTCTGTTTAGAATCCTAATCCTAGTTTCCAGTCTAAATTTATTCACATCTAACACAGATCCATTTATTCTTCCACCACTATCGTCCTTCGTTCATTCTTTCTTGTGTTTGCTCTCCTGTTACAATTATAGACAGAAGTCATAATGCCTCTCATTCTTTGCTTTGCTAACTGAACTCGCAAAATTCTCCTGGTCTCTTCTTGTAAGATGGTTTTACAATTCTTTGCATTATCCTAACACTCCCCTACTGTATTTGCTTCTGTTTGAATTCATCTTTGTTTTCTTCAGTAAAATCTAAAGAAAAATAATTGTCCCAGGTCACTGAGATTAATCAACCCTTCTCCTGGACCATCTATCTTTTCATGGTTTTATTTATGTATTTCTTGTATTTTCTGAACTCTAAAATGTTGCTTTATTTTGCTGTTTGGCTGTCTTTTTTTTTCTTCTTCTTCCCTTTTTCTTCCCCTTTCCAGAACTTGTGAATTCATACCTTGCTCCATATCTTTTGACTCAACCTGAGATTGCCTGCCTAGCAGCAGGCTCTCTATGAACTGCATTTAAAGTGATTGTTAATCACTGGGAAGGCGGGAGGGGCAGCCTTTTACAGTCAATTTTCTTACCTTAATATGTCAGTAATAAAAATCGTCTCCATTAGCAATGAGATTCGTTGCTACATGATTCAGAATAACCTGTTGTTCATGTTCATTATCTGTTAGGTACTCCTGGATTCAACATAACTGTGTCAGTAATGTTGTTTCACCTTGAGGGAAGCTTTCTGTGCTCTGAGCAAGTTCCTTGTGCCCAGGAATGCACTTCCAGGGCGGATGTCCCAGTTCCACACCAGTGCAAACTCCCCCATACTGGTCTCTCCTGGTGCCGCCCTCCTTTCAGCTGGCGGAGTGGCAGGAGCTGGCAGGAAGGCGCAGTCACAGCAGTCCAGATTAGTTTCTGCTATTATGACCTCACACCTCTGTTAGTGATTGAGATAAGTTATATTGCATATTGAATCATAGACCAAAAAATACTTTTTTTTTTTTTTTTTGTAATGTGGAAGGTCAGGGGATAAGGAATATCTTATATGAACTGTCTTAATGAAGGATCAAAACGGTGCCATTCAGGTTAAATAAACCAACAAATCTGTGCTGACT
>JAUBNY010000225.1:463989-474806 GCA_032275445.1 Crypturellus soui | reverse complement strand
TCACTTTAAGTTATTGAATGTTAGGAAAGCAAACATATTTCCCATTCTAGCATAGATCTCTCCCTGGTTTTATGTTAAACCAATTTTGATTAAATCATGTGGATTTACCTGAAGCAAGGGCATGAAACTGGGTCTCTCACATTTCAGCCAAGTGCCTTGACTGCAGAGTTTAACAGAATTTTTTTTTTTTTGGCCTTGGTTTTGTCTCCAGGTTAATTTTTTTGTTTGTTTGTCTGTTTTTGTTTTTCAATTGAAAATCCACTTCCTTCTCAGTTTTGCTGCTATTCTGCCTAAACTGTCAAACTCAAAGGAGATGAAAGCTCTGACCCACTGTTAAGAGACAAATCACCAGTGGAACGCAGCTGAAAGATTGGTTCTCTAGGGTTTTTTTTTTTCTTTTCTATCTTACTTTGGGAGGCCTTCATAGCCCCAGACCAAATGGTATTTGGGAGGAGAGGGATGCATTAGCAGCAGAGGCAGTGCAGCCTGAGCATTTGGCTCAAATAAAGATAGTTTTCTGCTAAACCATAATTTTATTCAAGAAATATTGGCTCAATTGGTTCATCATTTGAATTAATATGGGGTAGACATTAGAATATGAATGTCATACAGAAAGAAAGAAGCTCTTATTTTAAAAAAGACAATGGGAAAATCTTTCTGTATTTTCTAATTAATTTAAAGGATATGCATAGGGATTCTGAACATCTGACAATCATTTTCTTTTTTTCATCAATTTTGTATACATTCATCTCAGTGTTAATATACATACTAAGGCTGCCCATAAGATGTTTTAAAGGGCAGTTCCATTTTGCATCTGCATAAAGGGTGTGTAGGAATACTAGAAGCTGGAGACAGTTACAGAATCCTATGTGTCAAAGTTAGATTAATGAAAATAAAGAAGCCAGTCCTGTTTTCATTGAAATCAACCAGAAAATTACCTTAATGTAATGGTTTGTACAAGTTAGACTCAGATTGGTTGGAAGGGCTCTTTGGTTCTCTAGTTCAATCTCTTGCCACCTCAGTGACAAAGAGATGCTACTTGCCTCTCTACTGCTCATAAGCCTTCCTAATGTATATGAATTTATATGGGCATTTCTTTTATAGGATCCAGGATTTTCCAGGTTGGACAGGTGTATTACGGCTGTATCTCAGTTATTGGTTCTGCTTCTGTAATAGTTATCTGTTGTTACTGATGTGATAATATGATTATGAATACATACGATTCTTCCCCATTTAGGCTTACAATATACATGGCTGGTTTTTAATATAATCTAATTTGAGATAAAAAAAATAATTCTGCAATTAAGTTTTCTCTAGAATAAATGTCATCAGAAAACTCGAACACATGGGTTAAATTAATAACAGCCAACTCGCAGAGCCAACATTCGTTCAGTTTAGAGGCACTTACTTTAAACAATCAGAAGAGGAGGATACAATGATTCTTCCACATGATGTTGGATGAATCCTAAGTAGAAATTTTAGGAACATTTTAGAACCCCAACTAAAATCTGTTTCCATTAAGTACAAATGACTAATGAGCTTATTTCTCTCTTCCATTCCTTTCTAGCGAATCTGCATTCAGTTCAGATTTGCTTGTTAAACCAGCCCAAAGCTCTAGACATGAAAAAAAATGAAGTAGTGCTATTGGACTGGTGCAGGTAAATAGAGCCAAAGAGATTGTATATGGCATGTTAAGTTGGCTAAATATGCCACTTTTTCCATTTCCCTGAAAATTCCTTTTTAGTGCTATAAAGGCAAAGTAGGCATCATTTTTACTAAATTTATGGATGGCTAACGTCTCTTTCCAAAGAGAATCCAAACTGCCGAAATCTTTGCAATTTAGTATTGAACCAGATAGAAAGCCTAGCACACAGGGGTAGGAAGAGTTTAAATTTAGTAGCTGTTGTGTGCCAAGAATATAGTCATTTTTCTTCAGAGAATTGGTTGAGTCCAGCACACTGTAAATGGGTAAGGGGGAAACCATTCTTCTTCCAGCTGGAACCAGTCTGGGATTCTATCTCAGAGGCTTAAAATATTACGCTGCGTCTGACATGAGATGACCAGGTGCAAAGTTGGGAAATACAAATTGCCTACTCTATCAAAGCTATAGTATTTATAGGAAGATCCTGAGCTTGCTACTAGCATTATGAAAGAGAAAAAAGAATTAAGGTTGTTTTCTTTGGAAAAAATAAAGGGGAGAAGTATGGATACGAAGTCTATCCAAAATAAACTACATTTTATGAAGGAGGAATTCTTTTAATTACATTTTTGTGGGTTTTTTTCCCCAAAGGATAAAGGGCCGTGTTTGTTAATCATGCAAATTACTTTCTAACTACACAGTTAATTAGTCTAAGATAAATTTGACTTAATTGCAAAAATATCTTTTGGATAAAGATATTTTTACTTTTACTTTTACTTTTACTCAAACTCAGAAGTTGAACTACTTGCTATGAAACTAAACAATATAATCAACATTAGGCCAGCCTTTTCCCTCTTCTCAGTTAATTTTCATGACCCAGATCCTTGAATCATCACCTGCCATTATGCTTTATGCTCATCCTATGAAGGGAAATATAGTCAAAGGTATTTTTAAACCAATATCCACAGTGTTTATGTTCAGTATTATCAAAATGTCTGCTTCAGAAAATGCATATTTAAACACAACATGGTGCAAAGATAAGAGCTTAAACTTAGTATTTTAGCCATAAGAAAAGATGTTTGTTTTTTTATAGGAAAGCATTCTTTTTTGGAAATTATAAATGATTAATTTGAACAGATCTTTCTACCCTCTCAGTATTAGCATGGCTAGTATAAATGTTTACATCTCTACTTACTTACTTTTATAGATGGAAACAAATACATATTTAACTCTATATAAATATACTTGAATAAACTAGTTTTAAATTTTAAAATACCTTAATTTACATGATCTTGCCAACTAATGGAGTAATAAGCTTCTCCTTTGTGAAAAAGATGTGAAGTGAGATAAGCAAGAACTAACTGTTTATCTTATCTTCAGTATTTTTACTGGACCTCAGAGGTGGGGGAGAGAATTGGCATCTCTGAATAGGATCAGGGAGGGAGACAGCAGTAGGACAGCTTTGGAATTCTGTTGATTGTCCTGTTGGTGATAGTGTGTTGTCAAGGGGCAAGAACCATAGTGTCGTAGTGATGCTTGAGAGCACTATAAGATTGAATGAGGGTGTATCTTATGTTTAAAAAGTGCTTTGAAACTGAGAAAACACAAGAACAGTGATGGACATCTTTTCCTACAGCTTTTTTTATATTGGGTCAGATGAGGTTCATTCCTCTGTTCTATGAAAAATGCCTGTATGAAACAGCTGGAAGAAATCCTGAGCTGTTTAAAGGCCTAAGTGTTAGCAAGCGGCAGAAGACACTTTGGTAGCAATGCTTCTACTTAGGCACATTGATTAGGACACCTGCAATGTTTAACAGGACAAGCCTAATGAGGTATTTTGAGAAAAACAGCTATATAATCATACTCGTGTGGGCATTTGTCCCAGAGAGTTGTGTACCCAAATTGGAAAAATCCTCTTCTGCACATTCGGTTTTTCTCAGTACATCCCCAGATAACTAGAAATCAAGAAAGCCTACCTCGCCACTGTCCATCTGAGCTGGAGAACAGTGAGTAAACAAGCAGCTGCCCAAAATGTTTTATCTTCAAAAGTGCAGTCATACCTCAGAGAAGACACTAATATTTTACTCTCCGTCTTTGGTAAGAAACCATGTAGTTGGTAAGAGATTTGTGTGTAGTTTTGTTGTAGAGAAGCACATGAGGAATGCTGGGCTAATCTACCTCTTCCAAAAGTTGTGTGTAACACATTTCAAGCTCCTCAGTTTCTTTTTTCATGGAGTCTCAGAAAAAAAAAAAAAAATCTTTGCAGAGATAGTGCACAAAGTGAATTCCCTGGTATTCTTCTGCAGTTAATTTATTTCATCCCCACAGAAGAAAGCCCTCAATAGAAGAGGGCTTCATTCATGTGCAAAGCTGGGCATCTGAGGTAAAACAAGAGCAAAGGTTAGTCCTAGTCGCTGCCCAGCCCTATTCAGAGAGATTCCCAGTTTTCTTCTTTACTTCTCAAAGTTGCACATGGTTTCTGGGGACAGAGAAGGAGGCAGCTATTAAAAAAAATGAGAAATAAAAAATCCCTGGGTGTAGATATGACATCTTGTAAATAGAAATGACAGGACATTTCCCCAGATGATGCATAAAATAAAATCAAGGATTTTGCACTTTATTAAAGAGGTATGAGCATCAGCTAGGGAGGCAAGGTTTGGAAAGGTGGAAGTAGTTCTAAGCTACTGCATTTTTATAATTACTGATTTAATTAAACTACTTCAGTTATGCAGATCCTTAAATTACAGTTCCCTGAATTATAAAGTAGTTAATGCTTAATTACATTTAAGTCCCCTGTGGCCATATCTGATCTCTTAGACATCAGTCATATTTGGTAAAATACAAACTTTCAACTTCTGCACTATGCAAGATGACCTTTGATTGGCTTAGAAAATGCTGGAAATCCTTCCTCTTTAAACTCCTTGTTTTACAGACAGGAGGGTAAATTCACTCCAGATACACATTTTCAGATGAACTATCTACATCTGTGTTTGTACACATTAAGTGTACTTGATTGGCCTTATAAATATACTGCTATATGTACTGTTAGCTCAACTTCTTATGCAGACTGGCAACGCTGGAAGACTAGTGTTATGTTTATAATTAAATCTGTGCACAAAACTGCTAGTGCAATAATTTATATCAGAACTGCCTCTAATTGCCAGACAACATAATTTGTGGATAAAATTGTTTAGCTAGATTTATAAATGGCTGCAACTGTGGATACCATGAGCTAAAAATAAGTGTCTAGCATTTTCTTCAAATATGTAGATTTCTGTAGCTATTATTCCATTTGTTTTGAGCATGTCTATTTTCTCTGACAATTTTCTTTATATACTATTAATTAAAAGGTTTAGAGAATAAAATTCCTACTAATAATTGCGTTTCAGACATGGTGGAGACACAGATTGATTGATTGATTCAGGAGTGAAGGCTGCTGCTAGAATCAGCTTGACTCCTTTCACAATTTCCAGAGACAACCATATGGAGGATGATGCCTCTTTTGATCTTGGCTAGTCATGCAAGTAGAAACTCATGAGACAAGATGCCTTCCCCTCCTCCTTTGCCCTCAGACATCTGTGAGCAGCCACACACCAGCACCTTCGTATCTGCAGATGGTTTATGGTTAGAGTGCAAACCTGACAGCATGTACCATGCAAGTCCATCAAAACGTAGCATTATGCTGCCTGGAAATTTGGAGGATGGCTGGAGCCAATCCCTTTTCACTACAACTTGCCTATTGATACAAATAATAACTTAATGGCTATAGCAGGAACAAAAGTACCCTAAGCCCAGTTCATATTTCAGTTCACAGATTGTGCCCAGAATTAGACCTGTAACTAAAACGTGTAACCTTTTAACTCCATAGAAACAAAATGTTTGTGATTTTAATGCATAGCTGATTTTGCAGCTGGAAAATTTATATTGTGAAATCCATTTTTTTATTGAAAAATATGTTGGTTTTGCTTTATCTTTAAAATATAACAGGATGCTCTATCAAACAACAACTTAAAATGTGCACAAGAGTTAAAGCATTTCAAAGATATTCAGTGGAATATCAGAAGATTAACAGGATTAAATCCCTATCAATGGATTATATAAATTGCAGCCATCATGAGGTCTGTTTTTGCTCGCAGGGTTTGTAAAAGTTGACCAGGGCTTTGATAGATTCATCTGACAAATAGCTGCAGTCATTACTAGGGGATCAGTAACTGTTCTTTTTTGGAGTTCTTTTTGTTACTGATCTTTTGTGAGGGATCAATGCTTCTACAGCAAAGCAGAAAAATGCAACATTATGGATGCTCCTGCACGAAGACTAACAAAGCCTAACTTAATATCTAGTGGAAAGCATTTTGAAAATAAGCCACTAGAATTTGCACCAGAGAAAAGTACTCTTAAAAACATATGAGCAGCTGTGCTGGGTCAAACTGAACATTAATCTGGCCCTGGATCTTGTCTCCTGGAGTGACTGAAAGTGAATAACTAGTGAGAGAAGAGGGAAAGTGTTATGATGCTGCTCCCCTCTATGCTTTCCTGTCCCCAGTTTCTAACCAGTTCTATGTTAGGGACATCCAGGAAGATTGGAGCCCTTGCTGCCACCCAAATTGTCTTCATGCAGAACCAGGCAATCCTAAATAAGTTGTATGCTGGACTCTTTAAAGGGCTCAATGCAAACAAACCCCTCCAAGCAGAACACTGCTTTCCCTAATGAAGGAACTGCTAGTGCTGCAATAATCCTAAAATAATATGAAATGATGAGTATGAAAAATAATTAAATACTATGAAGTTAATTGTGAGCTAGAATGTATTTACTTGGTACATTCACATAACATTTCACTGCATTCATAGTCTGTTGTTGCATTTTGCAGGGACAGGCAAAAGTTGCAAGGGGAAGTGTATTACATTTTTTTCCCAGTTGTTTAATGCATGGACCTTGCAGCTTCCAGTGAAGAAAGTTCCACTTATGAGCTGCTGCAAGACACTGCAGCAGAAAGCATGCCAAAGAGCCATCTAAATTAGACCAAGATGTAATCTGTGTCCAAAGCAGTATGCACCATATGCTCTAGAGTCTTCAATAAATCTTTTCGAGCTATACAGTCCAGGAATATGGAAAGTCCAATTCTTTCCATTTGAAATAAATCTGTGCACATTTCAAGACTCAGTTTTAAGATCTCTGACATTAGTGCTTTGTTTTACATAAAGCATACCAAGAGATGGGGGATCACCACTTATTTCAGCAAATGCTAAATGAGGAGTCTGTGATGCACATCAGCATGAAAACCGTAACTCTCCTCCTGCTCAAATAGCAACGCAGAGAACCAGGTTCTTAGACCCAGGCGCCTGCTTCCGGATGGGGAGCGTCGTTTCTAGAGTGAGTGCCAGATGCCCCAACACTGCTCTGCCCTGCGCGGCAATGGCTAAGTCACCTTGTGAGTTGACTCTAGGTTTTTCATTCTGAAATCAAAATAACTGAATTCTTATACCTTTGCTTAGAATTCCTGCTTAGCTTATATATGTTTCTACCTACTCTAATCTTTGAGGAATAAAATTTTCCACAGAGATTTTCCACACACATTTTCCACACATTGTAGCATTTGTCTCAACTTTGTTCTCCATAAATCTTACAGATTGCTCAGATCTTACTGAAAAACTTTCTCAGGAAATGAAAAAAAAAATTATATATATACATAGAAAAATACAGAATACATATAGCTGGAAGAGTATTCCTTTTAGCAAAGTGCTCTGCCCACTGAGATAACCTTGTTTCTAGTATCTGTCCCTTGCTTGGAAAGACAGAGGCAAAGCAGAATAAGACACCTCTGTTGTCAAAATAACTCCCCAATCTGAACAATCTCTTCTTTCCCCCTTACTAGTATTCTTGTTCTTGTGTGGAGTTGAGATAATTTTAATTGTTCTATACTTTTTAATTTAATCATAATGAGGATAGTATGAGCTCAATCAATTTACCTAGAAAAATTGAGACTAATATCCATTACGCTGAAGGGATTCCCTGATCAGTTTGACTCGTGTAAGATTCCTAATTTCAGGTTTACCAGAGGGATATTTATTCTCTCTCAGTTCTCCCACCATGCTCCCTTCTGTTTTCTGAGCAAGCTCTGAGCACACTCACCACACTTCAGATTCTCTAATCTCTCTGCTCTGCCTCATCCACATTTTAGCAGGGAGAAAAGTGCCTGGTACATGATGGGGGATGCCAAGCACATGTGAACTGAGTTTCTCAGTTTCATTTCCAGATTTTATGCTAAATAATCAGGCTGGTCAGATTCACAAGCAGGAGGTTCAAATGCCGGTAGGCCCAGTATCAACATCACACTTTGGAGTTGCGCCAAGAGAGCATCCTAGAAAAGGAATCTCTCCCTTCATGCAGGTCAGCTCTTCATATTTAAATGAAGACATTCTTAGCAATATCCAGTTGTTGGGCAGAAGCTGCCTCAAGGCCACACTTGAAACCAAATTCATTGATCTGAATTTTGCTTACCTTCAGGCACTTCTAGAATCTTTTAGTTCAGGGGGATAAAAATGAAGCATTTATTCACAGCAACAGCATTTCTCCTTCATATAGATAAATGTAAGGTTACTAGGTAGTATTTTTCAAGTAGGTGGTATATTTAGCAAGTATACCACACAGCAGTTTTGCACATCAAGAGTTATTCAAAGTTAATAATAAAAAATATTATAGATTATGAACACTGTTAAATCAGGGAGCCTGAACAGCATAACAGCTCATCTGCTTATGCATATGTTTACATGGTCCTGGAAATTCAGTACAAGGGGAAACGATACAGGTTGTTAATGCTGTCCTGTTAGCTTCTCCAAAGGCAGCAGCATGCTGTCCTCCTCCGGAGAAATTTTTAATCTAATTTGATGCAGCAGGTTGTCATAGTGAGGAGACAAGCAAACAAGCTGGATGTCTGTCAGATTGCCTATGCATTCGGAAGACTAGACTGCAGTGTCTTCCAGCCCCGACAGAGGAGGAGTAAGAGGATGAATTTCTAATTCCTTACATGGAATTTACCAGATCAGAAATGGTTCAGGGCATAAATTCTTCCAATTCAGTACAAACTGCATGACAGTAAGAAACAGTAAAACATCCTTAAATAACAGATCATCTAAAAATTAACTTGAGGCATGCATTTTTACGACTAACCTTCAATAGTGTTTTCAAAAGCAGAAGACCACTTACAGTTTCACACAAATACACATACATAATTACCACAAGACTGAAGCTGAATGACTTGTTCTCTATCAGCAAAATATGACATATGACCACCCATGTCTTATAATATTATAAATATGTATATATGCGTCTGTAATAAGAAGACATTTCAGCAAGCAGTTTTTCTTCATCGGGCACCACATCAGTAAGTGATGGGTACCGGACAAGCTGCAGGGCCTGACACAGGGCAGCCCGGGCTTCTGCAAGGGGCTGCCTGGAACACCCCAGAATGGGCCAAGTCCGACACCAACAGCCCTGTTGCCAATGTCTCCGCCAGCAGAAGGTCCAACTGGGCCATTAAGGCCTCTCGTCTTAGACAACAAGAACACTGCTCACTGAAGACTTGCAGCTCCTTCTATATGTTTTTCAGTTAACAGCAAGATCAACCTGAAATACCTCTGAATACATCTAGCAATGCTAAACTGAAGCTTAATATAAACATTTATTTAAAGGAAAAAGTGTTGTCAATATTATCAGTTGTTGACTGACAGACTAAAGGATTTGAAAGCTTAAAATCAAGAGTGCTTAAAGATTTAGCAAACTACTTTCATGACAAGGAAAACCTAACAAACTAGTTTAAGACATGGACTAATGTTCTCTGTGCTCAATAAATCTGTAATCTTGTCCAGAACTTCTGATGGTACCGTTGCCCAATGGTTTTAAGTGTTATCTGAATTTATAGTGGAATAACTACCTTTGCTATTTCATAGTTCCACAAAGATTTCTATTTGCAGCAAAGACAAATTTATACTAAGGACTTGCATACTACTTTCTGTGCAAGTGTTGTTCCTAAGAAGCTGCAGATCATTAAAAAGCATACTGTTATTATTCAGGTTGTTGAGGCAAAAATCGAAGTCATCAAGCTCACTATTTTCATCTGAATCTGGTTCACTTTAAAAAACTGGTTTTACACAATAAAGCAAAAATAAGTAAGGAAATAAATAAGGTGAGTCAAATGGCACCAGGAATTCTGTCAGAAATTCTAATTACAGCTGGTCAGGAATTTTTTAACTAAAGCCCAAGTTATTTCCTGGTAATATACCAGGTTTGACAAAGCTGTTATTGGAAACATTTTCTCAGCCCCAGCAGTGGGTGTAGGCAAGAAAAAGTAGATGTCTGGGACAGGGAATAAATAACTTGTTGGTCTGCGCAAGCAGCTGGGTTCTGCAGAGCCCATGCTCAAGTCTTAGCCCGACTGCCTGATTTAGAGCAGGGAGCTGAACTCATGTGAGCACCCTAACCAGACAGTGCTAATCTGCCTTTCCTTTTAGCTTGGTGAGTCCTGAATGAGCTCTGCACCGCGGACCAGCTCCAGGCACGGCGGGCTCCCTCTTCCATGCCAGAACAGTCACTCGCTGCGCTGGCAGACAGCAGTGCAGCACTCCTGAGCGGTGCAGGCTGATCTGAGGTCTCCCACTTCCCTTGAGGATACCATGAGCATGAGGCAATTTGCTATGGTAGGTGTGTACTCACACACTTTTATTTTTGTTTGTTTTTTTCCTCGTCACGGTATAAAGATGGGTGCAAACAGAGCCTCACGGTGAATGCGTCTCCACGGCCTGTCCTTCCAGAAGCAGTCTCCCAGCCCGCCATACTGCTGCGTGTGAAGGAAAGGGTGAGCAGAAACGGTCACGCCGCCTGTCCCTGAAGACAGGTGATGTGCCCCGGGAGCACCTGCCCATGCGCGCTCCTCGCTTGCCCTACACGCGCCGTTTATTAGCGCCGCCAGCCCTTGGCTGAGTTTGCCTCAGAGGGCGGAACTCCGGAGCACTCGCACCGCCGCCGCCCGGCCGTCCCGCGCTGCGTCCCCGCGGGGACCCGCTGCCCCCAGCCCCGCGCGGCTCTGCAAGACGGCGCCGCCCGTGGCAGGGGAGGGCGGAGCTGCCGGCGGGGCAGGAGGCCGCAGCATTGCCTTGGCAGCTGACAGCCAATGGCTGCGCT
>JAUBNY010000225.1:447803-458587 GCA_032275445.1 Crypturellus soui | reverse complement strand
CACTCGCACTCGCCTTTTTTTTTTTTTTTTTTTCCTTTTCCTTTCTTCCCTGTCTTCACACTCCGCTTCCCGACGAACAACCGGGAAGGAAGGAGCCGTCCTCGCTCTTTGTACTCGCTGCCCCGACCCTCTCCCGCGAGCTCCTTCAGCGAGCCGCCCTCCGCCTGCGTGGCCCGACGGCCGCGCTACCTGAGGCTGCGCTTGTTGTGGCGACTCGCGCCCCCGCCGCCGTCCCCGTCGCCCCTCCCTCCGCATTTCCTTAGCAACCCCTCGTACGGCCGCCCCTGGCCGCGCTCCCGCTCCCCTCTGCGCCCGGCCTCCCGCCAGGGGCGGCGGCGGGAGGCGGGAAGGCGGCGGGCACCCCGCAGGCGCGGCCGGCGGCCCCTGCTCCTGGGGCCGCGGTGGCGGCGGCGCCAGCAGAGCGCTCGCCACGGCCGGGTGGGCGGGCTAGCGGCGCCGCCGACCCGCAGTTCATTTATGCAGCGCTGCGCCTGCTCCGCTCGCAGCCGTTGAGCGGGGGCTGCCGAGGGGGCCGCCGCGCGGCGCGACAGTTGGCGGCGGCCGTTGGGCCGGGGCGGCTGCACCGCTGTGGCGGGGGAAGGGAGCAGCGTCGCCGCTGCTGGCCCTGCTGGGGGCTATTTGCCTCGGTAACAGTTTGCTAATGTGAACTTCTGCCCTCTCCCGCGCTGAAACTTCAGTATCCCTTCAACCGGTATCCCTTGGCTATATGGAGAGCATCGGGGTGGCCGGTCTGAACAGTTTGGTCAGCTACTGCCACCGACCAATCGACATCGTTCCCCAAATCCTTATTTTGTGTCCATTTTGGCCCCTTTTCCCCCGGTTGCTGTTTGGTGAGTGTGATCTGTCACTGGTGCTGCTAGAGAAACGCCACTGCAGGGCTTTTCTTGCCATGCACCTTCTGGGTTTTGAAGCACATCGCATAGGTTTCCTTTGCTCCTCCAGCACAGCTTGCAGAATGAGGCAGTAGCTATGGCTTTAGGTAAATGTGAGCAAACACCTTCAATAAACACATCACTGGAACTGGGTAGAGGAAGACCCCTCTTTTCATTTTAGTACTGATAAAAGGTGCCATCTGGCATCTGTAATCAAAGCTGAAATGCTACACATCCATCAATAAAGCTAGAAAGAAAGTATAGACAGGGTATAGATAGTGAAAGTTTTTATGTTCCTACCCAGCTTCATACTGGAAGTACTGTGAATGGAGCTGCACAGACCCTTTAAGCTTCACATCTATTGCTCTTCCTTAATGCAGAGAAGATGCTGGTGGCTTTTGGGCTGTCTTGACCAAGGCCAAGAGAGCTCTCTTGGGTGATAGCTCTCATGGGCCAGTGATGCCCATCTGATGGTCACCACAGTGACTTCCAGCATACCAAGCTGCCTGCTTCTTCAAGTTCTGCAGTTTCAGGAGATCTTACTGCTAGGGTAACTTACCGTCAGTGTAACATGAGCTCCATACATTTTCTTTTTTTCTTTTGGCTAAATAAAAGCTGTCAGGCAATGTGACCTCTGTATATGGCATTAATGAGCCATTGCTGGAATACTGTGCCCAACTCTGGTGTCTCTGCATGAAGAAGGATGCTGACAAATTGGAAAGGATTCAGGAAAAAAATCCTGCAGAAATAATTAGACATCTGGAAACTGTATTGTACAGAGTGAGGTAGATTGAATAGATTGAGTTGCTTATCAGAGAGTCAAGAGGTGGTCATATCAGATTATAGCTATCCATTATAACTAACCTCATTAGCAGATGGAGGTAAAGCAAGATGTGGTGACTGGAATTTGAAGCTGGACATTCTCAAAGTGGAAATAAGGCACATTTTTTAATAGACTAATTTAGCAGAAGAGTATGAATTGGGTTATGTCTCTTCAGAAATTAAAATAAGCATTGGCAACTTTTTTTAAAGCTATATAGTTAAGTATTAGCCAGATAATAAAGGCATTATTTAAAGGCCAGATTAGAGATTAATAAAATCCTTATTAAATCAGGTCTTGTTGTAAGTGAATGGCATCACTAAGCAAATGCCTCCTCAGGAAAAAAATATTATTAAGCCCAAGACATGCTTACAAAATATAATTTATTTAATCTACATACCTAGCTAAATCTTGTATACTCTTTGGAAAGATCTCTACAAAGCAAATATTGGAATGATCCAATTAACCTCATGTGCATAATAATAAGATGCATTTTGGATTGCCCAAGAAGTTTCTTGATACTCACTATGATGTTAGTAAATAGGGTTTATTTCATGCTGATTTTTTTGAGATAATTTGAACAGTTCTGCATATTATTTATTTTTAACCTTAGCAAGAAAACCACTGACTGTATAAGCATTATGTGACTGACTGAATGTTGTAAATTTACCTTGCTAAAACTGTGGGAGGGCCTTAACTAGCGCATGTGTAAGTGACTCTGTGTCCCATTTGCCATTTCTTTCCATACAATTTGTACTTCTCAGGTGATCTGTTTTGACAACTGTGAGATGTAGCAGCTCTAGGCAGCATGTGTGCTGGAAGTTGAGAGAACTGATTGGTACCACTTGATATGATATCTAGTACAGTATTCTGTCCTAAGAAACTGCTGGGCAGCTGCATAGACCTTCTGTTTAACCCCAGCCCAGATTTAGGTCTGCATTTTAATATTACTGCAATAGTATTTAAATGAAGAAAAAAAAAGACCAAACACAACGTGTTATTCACTTAATCCTGTTGCCCCCAAAGGCAATCAAAAGGAAAATAAAAGTATATTCTAATATATCTCTCTAATATATTCTAATATAGCTGTTAGTATACAGGCCGCTTTTGCATTGTATTTACAGTGTAATTAAAAAGTTAAAACTTGCAATAAATTGTAAAATTCATTCTTTGGTATTAGAATGTGCAGCATTCTCATTTAAGTGAATGAGAAGTTTGCCTGCATAAGCAAAACCTATGTCCAAGTAATAACAAAATACATGCTGCGGAAAGATCAGATAACTGCATGCTGGACTTTTTCCCAGGTTCTCCCTTTGTCTGCTGGTGTATTAGGTTTAGTTACTCACTGCTGAAATCAATGAATACACTGCATTGATTATGGCTAGAACGAATCTGAACACAGTATTTGAGAAGCCTGAAAATTTAATTGTATAAATGATTACACCTATTTAACCTGACATGTATATATCAATATCAAGCTGTATGGAATGTCTTGTTCAAGATTAATGATGCTTGTTTTTGCAAGATCATGACCTTGGACCATGAAAGCACTAGTGGTTAAATGTTATTATGAAATGTTGTATTGTGTAGTTCATCATTGGTGGTTAATATTTTGGAGTATTGATCTGTTTTAATGGAAAGAATTTGTCTTGACTCATTTTGCCTTTTTTTCAGGGAAAGAATTGGAGAAAATTCAGTAACTTCCAAGTCTAACATCTTACAGATACCTGAAGGAATTTTACAAATGCTTATTTTTGTGTTGAGAAAATGACTGCAGATGTAGAAGAAAATAGAGCTTATTGGAAAAGAATACCTGTCAAAAAGTGGGATGTCCAATAGCTAATCTGGAAGTAATATAACTACCTGTTATGGTGCCATTCTGCAGTGGAATTAACTCTATAGCACACAGGTAGCTCTCCAAGGAGAAAATAAACTTTCAATTCTTCTAAATTATGGAAATTTTTTGGAAGACGTGGACATGGATTTTGAGCCTAGTCGTTGTTTCATCGGAATTTCACAGTGACAAGAGGCTTTCGTATAGTTCTCAAGGTAGGAGCCTGACCTCTGTAGCTGCAGGAATCATGGATTTTTTTTGTTAAATGTGGATGCTGTTTTCTAAACTGTGTGTACAGAAATTGATGGTATTGTACAGACTCTTAATTTTGTCATGATTGATTATCATGGAAGTTTGATTATGAGAATCTGATTGAATCATTGTCCTGATTTTTGTCTACTTTTAGCTGTAAGAAAGCCTTGCATCCAGTAAAATGTTGCACTGGCTAATAGTTAAGACATTTGCCAGAACCTCATTAACACTTTTAAAAAAGTAGGAAGTAAGGATCTAATCTTATTTTTGATATATTAACATTTTTAGGTTTTTATTGGAATGAAGAGCCATTTACATGTTTTTACAAAGTAATACTTTTTGTCATTACTACTGTTCTTATTTTTGCAGGTGGATCTAATAGCTTTTTGGCTTTGAATGGTATCACTGGGAAGAATACGTCCATTTAGATAGCATTTAGCGCCAGATGTTTGCATATTTTCGGTATGCAGGAAAAGATATGTAGTTTAAAACTTTGGTATTTCCAGTGACATCAAGTTAATAGAAAACTGAACACATTTTCTTGAGCTAGAAGAAAGTATATTTTATTTATAAAGCTTTGCATCTTAAATTTACCTGAAAATGACTTACACTCATGAGAGTGATGAGATTTAGCTAAATATGGTTAATGTTTGTACTACTATTTGTTGTTTCCTGTTATATTTTCTTTTCTTCTATGCCCACTCGCTGGACTGTCTTACTTTGTGATTACAAAGAGGAATTCCTGTCTCACCTTGAACACTACCAACTAACAATTCCAATAAGGGTTGATCAAAATGGAGCCTTCCTCAGCTTTACTGTGAAAAATGCTAAACCCTCAAGGAGGAGGAGGAGCACAGACCCTTATGATCAAGAACTGGCAGCATCTAAGTTATTTTTTAAACTTTCTGCCTATGGCAAGCACTTTCATTTAAACCTGACTCTCAACACAGATTTGGTATCCAGACATTTTACAGTAGAATACTGGGGGAAAGATGGACCTCAATGGAAACACAGTTTTTTAGACCACTGTCATTACACAGGATATTTGCAAGACCAACATAGTACAACTAAAGTGGCCTTAAGCAACTGCGATGGTCTGGTAAGTACACGTTTTATGTTCTTGTATGGTAAGTGCTTCTTCCATTTAAAACAGAATAACAACTTAACTGGTGTATCTTTCAGTCTTTGAAATTCCTGGGGGGTCTAAGGAGAAGAGCATTCATCAGTTTCTTAAACTTAATTGTAAGTGCTAAGACCCCATTCTCTAGTGCTTCAGCAGGCAACATTTTCAGTGTTTACAGTGTCTGCTTCAGGGCTGTAAGATTAGGTCTGTGGTGAGATTATTACAGATTATTACAATTTTACACACCCAAGGTTGAGGATGGGATACTGGGTCCTGTGAGATGCTCGGTCTCCAGTGAGGTATTGATTGAACTGAAAGCCCACTTGCCATCTTTGAGAATTGGGGTGTACCAAATTTGAGTAAATAACAGAGGAGAAGAATTGCTTGGTGTAGAAGTTGTCATTGCTAAATCCAAAAAGGAAAGAGAATCCTTTGCATGCATGAGAAAGTAACTTTATTTTTTTGTTGTTGATTACAAATAAAACAGTTGCATTTAAGCTAAAGGTAGGCTTAGAAATTCTCATCTCTCTCTTTTTTTTTTTTAATGAGTTGCTCTCACTGTTGATCTCTTGATCACGTGACAGTAATACTTGAATGTGAAAAGGCTCCTTTTATTACAACAAAAGTGTTAAACCCCCAAACTGTTGTGTTACAAAATACTAAAATAGTGGAGCATTATTAAGAAATAGTAAATCAAGAATCTACTAATTACTGTAGTAAAAATATGTGTATATATTGTGTTTTTTTGTTTGTTTTTGTTATAATAGAATGCCAGTCAGTTGCCGTGTTAAATGTAGACAGATCTAATTGATAAAGGAAATAAATAATTAAGCAGAATTGCTAAAGTATGTCCTTTTTTTCCTTGAAAGTGCTCTAGAATAATGCATTGTAGGATGTGATTGCCAATAAAAGCCTGCAGTTTCAAAGCTAGACATCTAGCGATATACCCATCTGTTTGAGACGTCCCTGATGAAGTCTAGGTTAACATTTTGAGTAGATAAAGAATTTAATGAGGGTTACTAGGGTAAATGAACATACCTTAATACAGTCTTAACTTCAGTTTTACGTTTCTCATATAAGAACACTTTCTCACTGCCTTACACCATGAGGTAGCTTTCAGCACTGCATTTGTGTCTTGTCCTTCTGTCCACTTTCTCATTCTTTTACTGCTGGAAAGCTTTCTGTGGGTTCAGGTGTCAGTGCATTAACACAGTGTTTGTAAATTGACTCTAGTTTGTGATGCATTCCAATTAAATCATTATTTGCAGGGCTTTTAACTACAGCTCTTATGTATTTCTTTCAGGATTTTTTATTCTTAATAAGGCTGTCTTGGCTGCCTGGGCACACCATGCTTCTTTCTGGGAACTGTGTGTCAGGTGCCTGCTGCCTCTTCTAGAAAAACTAAGTCAGAAACATGTGAGGCTCCCATCATGCTTTAGAAGCAGCAGTGAGGTCACACGAGGCTCTTGATCTTTCAAGGAAGCAGGGACCCCTAAAGGGCTGCCAGTGGTGAGCAGAACTCAAGAAACCTCCTGTGCCACACAGTGTTGCCTGGGTCTCCCAGAGAACTGAATATGGGACTACCATTTAGATAAATCCATTCCAGTATTTTTTAAAAATGATTCATACTGACAAGTATTTTGTTATACGGCTACTTGTTAGAATATGCTTAATGCTCACTGTACATTGCTTTATTAACTATTACTTATTTTAGAATTGATGATAATTCAGCACATCAAAGATTCATGCTCAGGGCATTTGATACGTTTTCCAGTCTCCTTACTGGTAAGAGACTGCTGATCATATTATGTGTAGTCCTTTAACCAATTTGTCCAAAGCCTTATGGTGTCAATAATACTAAAACACATAATAGTACTGAGTGATATTTTCTCCATTTTGGCTCACTTCCTACTTATGAACTTGAGCCTTCCATTTGTGCCAGTCATCCTGCTAGGTTTCAGTATTGTCAGTTGCGTCAAATTTCCTCCCCTTATGAATTTTTTCAGTTGCTCTGTTGAGTTATTCAGGGTGGGTGAGTGAGATTATGGTTGAACTAATGTACATTGGGTGAATTTTAAGAACTCTTAGAGTATCTCAGATCAGCTTTAATGCAAATAGAGTTTTCAGTCTCATTATGATAAAACTGAGCAGCAGGCAAATCATTTTCCCTCTCACTATTTCCAGTTTTAACCTCTCTGTCTATATTCATTATACCTAGTGTCCCAGGATTGTAGGCTACTAACTTAGTCTCGTTTTTATAGCTCCCATTTTCTGGGCCCTGATTATGCTATAAATTATCTGAAGTTGTAAGAAGTGCTCTATAATCCAGTGAGCCATTATGTGAGGGAACTGAAGATCTTGTTCAGCAAGCTTTTTAGCTTCTAAAATCATGTTCACCTCAATGGATGTTCCATGGGTGGATGGACTGCAGGTTTGTGCTTCCCATGGGGGGCGGGGGGAAAGCCTGCAAATAGTGGTAGTTGGGACCTTTATATATTAGGTGCAGTGAGATTGAGGCAGAAGTGCTGAGGCATTGCCTAAGCTGGGTATGTCATACTGAAGGGAAGAACAACAGTGGCAGGCTGGCAGAAGAGTGAATTTTACCTTATGGAGAGAGGTTTGCCTAAATATGAGCAGAATAAGTCTTAAAGGTGATAAATTTGTGTCTGGTTGGTAGTAGGAGTAAAGCAGAAATCAAACTCTTCCTGTTCTCTACCTCCACCCACTTCTATGTGTCAGAGGTCTTCCTGAATACTTAAGCAAGTTTTCTACTATAACAGTTTTTCTCATTTTGAGCTGAAAGTTCCAGTAGCAGGAAGTATTTTTGAATTTTATAGAACATGATTTATTATTAGGAAAGTGATTTGAAGGTTAAATCTCATTTTGGGATTACTGTAGCTCCAAAGAAATGCTTTATGTAAAAGGCCAAATATTTCCATGGCATATAAGAATCCACACATTGTACTAGGTACCACATATGTCATTTCCAACCAGAAATGGTTAAGTTTAAGTTAAGTTGTAGCTAAAAGAATGACTCTTACATGTAATTCTTGGGTTAAAAGAAGAATTACTTTGCCAGATAGCTTCATGTTCTTTTCATAATTCTTAAATTCATAGTTTTATAACTTGTTCATAGCCTTCTTAAATTAGCTAATTTGAAAGCTATTCTTCTTTAAAGAAAGCATCTACTTTTATAGGTTGTAAACAGAATATAATGTGATATTTTTAGTATTTTTTTAAAACATAGGGAAAATTTATGATTTATAAAATTTAGAAAGATCATAAGCAATATTAAAGAGTAATCTAGTAATCTTTTTCTGGAGTTCTGTTTAATACTAATATGTATTTGCAATATGGACTTAGTGTTCAGAAAGTCATGTAAAAGCTGTTCCTAGTTTTAAAGTGTACAAGTAGATTGCATAGTGTACTGTTCCATTCAGATCACTGTTGCATCTTTGAGAATACACTAAGCTAATGCAACCTGTTGCATTAGGAACTGCACAGGAGCAGAGAACAATCTGTAGTGGTATTGGGCTACCCTGTCAGAAGTCAGAGACTTTTCAGAAAGTCCCACGGCTATTATTTTATATTAAAAATAGATAAAGCATGTCTATAAAGGTATAAAGTAGGGAAAAACTTTGGAAAGCAGCACTGCTGTGTGGAAAATACATGCACTTGTCCTCTGGAATTCGGTTCGATTCAGTAACTGATTAACATCTGAAGAGTGGTAAGATTTGGCTCAACAACCTGACCCAAAAAAAGATTGTTTTTCACAAATTCAGGGCTACTCCATGTGGATTCACAGATTTGCCTGAGCATGTCAAGCTGCTGGATCCAGACCTTGTATATGTTAGCAGGAGCTGGCGGTCGGTAGTGGGACTGGATAACCCAGGACCTCAAGCAATCTGTTTTAGATAACAGTCTTGGGAATATTCTTTGTAGTAACAGTTTTGGGCATTCGGTTGATTTCTTAAATTCATGATATATCAAAACCTTTTGCTGGTCATTCTTGCATCTTAGTGGTATCCCTTATGCTTTGGAGCAGACATTTAATTTATAAACTTTTAAAGTTCAACTGTAAAAGCAAAACTGTAAAAAAAAATTCCTTTAAATTCTAGTACATAATTTGTATTTCCCCTTTTCATCTGAAACTTAATTTTGGCCAAATAGTAGAAGATAGACCAAAAATGGGGTTTAGAATGTTAATTTTGCATATAATAGTGTAATTCACACTATTAACCAAGTGCTCTTAAATGCATATACGGTGGAAACCTCTCTAACCACAAACTTCTTCTAAATTCAGAATAAATGCTGTTTTTCACTGAGATAATGCCTCAGAGTTTAGAGTGCTTTTTAAGAAAAAAAATATTCACTTTGGTTCAACAAGATCACTTGCAGTAGTGCAATATTGGAAGAACAGTTTTGTTTGCAACCTAAATTAATACACTCAATAAAATGCTGGATTTGTATGTGCAAGGCTTACAGGTAGGGCAAATGTCTTTCCATTGATCAAAAATCACTCAGCTAGTTACGGAAACTGATCACATTCATGTCCTGACTACCTGGTGGCAACTGTAGTCTAAAAGTTATCCTTGATAAGTTTCTGAAGTGTTACTAAAATCCTGTTATCTTAAGCCGCCATAGAGTTTGTGTAGGTGAGATAAGATACTGACTAGGCACAGGAAAAATAATGGTGATTTCCTGATGCCCTCACTGATAGTACCTGAATGAGCGTGATAGTAGTTTGTAGTCATCATTGTTTTTCTCCTATACACAATTTATTTAGATAATTTTGCAATTAAGTGTTGTTTATGACATCTGAATTGAGTTGCTTCCATGGAGGTCATACCACCTCTGAGAACTATTAATTACAGTCTGATGGAGCTGCCTCAATTCTGCTCAGACTGGCTAATCTGACTAGCTTTGAATGCAGACGTGAAAGCTGTGTGCCCTAGAGTAAGCAGTGCTGGGTTAAGGCCTCTCTATTGCAGAGACAGGGTCACAGTATGGATGATACTTCTGTCTCCTCAGACTTGGCTAAAAGCAGATGGTGTTAGCCAGAGGCACTCTGCCGGACACTTTTTCCCTGGGAACAGTATAGCAGAGCTTATAATGGACCAGGATTTGCCTGCACCCAGATGTCTGACATCTAGACTGGATGCAGTCCAGGACATCAAGGTTCTTTCCACACATCTGGCGAATCTAGTTACGGTTTGATTTATACTTGCAAGATTGTTTAAGCAGCAATGTACCAGTAAGTGATTTATTTTTAGTGACATCTTAGATTTCAAATAACAAGAAGGCCTTTTTTTTAGAGAGAGAAAAAGTTTGTACTTGTGTTGTCCAGATGAATGCAAACCCTAGTGGTGTTTTCTTTAGTAAATAACTGAGTTCATAACACTACTGAAGAGGAACATTAATTGTTACAGTCATAATGTGTAAGAATGAACATACTTCATTTTTCTTACACATTTCATATGTTTTCAAAATCTGTAGTGGGAATATATTTAGAAAACACCTTTATTCCTCAGCTATTGTAAGAATTTTTTATTTTATGTATTGTATGTTGTTATTGAAATCCAGTTCTGAGAATGAAGAACAGCAGACAGTTAGTACATAGAACAGCAGTAAGAGGAGAGTCTTGACCAGGTGTGAAATGACACCTGGTCAACAGCTACAGGTTGTTTAAAGCAGATGTGGATCAAGTCCTTTATGGTTACTTGCCTCTTAGAGATACTTGTATCTTCTCGCTGAAGAAATAAAACCCATTTAAACAAAAGACTCATGCATAAGACTTTTTGTCATGACTAAGGCTTTTCAGATAAAGGACAGCAGAAATGGAAATATATAACTGTATAAATT
>JAUBNY010000225.1:430784-447703 GCA_032275445.1 Crypturellus soui | reverse complement strand
CCTTCTTGTCCTCCATGTGCCTGGAGACAACGGCCAGTATGAGCCGTTCCATCACTTTTCCAGGGACGGAGGTGAGGAGCTATGAGGCAGGAGCTATGGCTTTAGGTAAATGGTGAGCAAACACCTTCGATAAACATGTTGCTCTGGAACTAGGCAGAGGAAGACACCTCTTATAAGTTTAGTGCTGATAAAAGGTACCATTTGGACTGTAATCAAAATTGAAATGCTGCACATCGATCAGTAAAGCTAGAAAGAAATTATAGACGGGGTATAGGAAGCTCCTACCCAGCTTCATACTGGAAGTACTGTGAGTGGAGGTGCACAAACACTTTATGCTTCACATTTCTTGCTCTTCCTTAATGCAGAGAAGATGCAGGTGACTTTTGATCTCTCTTGACCAAGGCTCAACATGGGCCAGTGATGCCCAAATGATGGACACCATGGTGACTTCCAGCATACCAAGCTACCTACTTCTTCAGGTCCTGCAATTTCAGGAGATCTTAATGTTAGGGTAATTTATTATCAGTGTAACATGAGCTCCATGTTATTATTTCTCTTTTGGCAAAGTAAAAGCTGTCAGGCAATGTTACCTCTGTATATGGCATTAATGAGCTGTTACTGGAATACTGTGTCCAACTCTGGTGTCTCTGCATGAAAAAGGATGCTGACAAATTGGAAAGGATTCAGGAAAAAAAAGCTGCAGAAATAATTAGACATCTGGAAACTGTATTGTACAGAGTGAGGTAGATTGAAGAGATTGAGTTGCTTATCAGAGAGTCAAGAGGTGGTCATATCAGATTATAGCTATCCATTATAACTAACCTCATTAGCAGACGGAGGTAAAGCAAGATGTGGTGACTGGAATTTGAAGCTGGACATTCTCAAAGTGGAAATAAGGTGCATTCTTTAATAGACTAATTTAGCAGAAGAGTATGAGAGTGTTTATGTCTCTTCAGAAATTAAAATAAACATTGGCAACCTGTTTTAAAGCTATAGTTAAATATTAGCCAGATAATAAAGGCATTAGTTAAAGGCCAGGTTAGAGATTAATAAAATCCTTATTTGAGGTCTTGTTGTAAGCAAATGACATCACTAAGCTAATGCTTCCGCAGGGAAAAAAAAATGTTATTAAGCCCAAGACATGCTTATGTTAGGTCTGAACTTCAAGCCGCAGGCGGGAGAAACATAGAGAGGCTCAGGTAAGCAGGATACCCTTTATTACCAGCTAGCTGGGGTCCAAGGCCCAACCCCCTTGCCACCAGCTAGCTGGGGTCCCCGGCTCACCCGTAACAGGGAATCTTGCCAAGGACCCCTCCCAAACAGCTCGGGGAGTTTTTATACTCTAGAGTGGTCCTTAGGTGATTGGCCCGGTTGTCCAGCTGTCGCCTCGTGATTGGACGACACGTTCTCGTCTATTTAGCATTGTTGCTATACGTTGCTCCGAGGTTCTTCAGGGTGTTGCTAATCTTGTAGTCAAAACATTCTATACTAACAGTTTGAGAAACTCCTACACAACATCTTAAAGAACTAACAGTGTTAAACGAGTGAGGCCTGTTGAGTAACCTTAAAGAATGAAAAAATCTTAAACAAGCAAATCCCCACACTTACAAATTATAATTTATTTAATCTACATACCTAGCTAAATCCTGTATACTATCTGGAAGCATATCATATTGGAATGATCCAATTAACCTCATGTGCATAGTAATAACAAGATGCATTTCAGATTGCCCAAGAAGTTTCCTGATGTTCGCTGTGATGTTGGTAAATAGAATTTATTTCATGTTGATTTTTGAGATATTTTGAACAGTTCTGCATATTACTTTTTATTTTTTTTTTCTTCTTTTCCTTCTCTCCCCTAACCTTAACAAACAACCCACTGATTGTATACGTATTATGTGTCTGAATGAATGTTGTAAATTTGCCTTGCTAAAATTGTGGGAGGGCCTTATCTAGCACATGTGTAAGTGACTGTGTGTGCCATTGGCCATTTCTTTCCATACAGTTTGCCCTTTTTAGGTGATCTGTTTTGACATCTGTGAGATGCTGCTCTAGGCACAGGTGTGCTGGGAGTTGAGGACTGATTGGTACCAGCTGATGTGATACCTAGTACAGTATCCCTTGCTAAGAAACTGCTGGGCAGCTGCATGCACCTTCTGTTTAACCCCTGACCAGATTTAGGGCTGCATTTTAATATTACTGCAATAGTATTTTAAATGAAGAAGGAAAAAAAAAACACAACATGTTATTCACTTAATCCCATTGCCCTCGAAGGGAAACAAAAGGAAAATAAAAATATATTCTAATATATCAAACAGTGTTCTTGGTATACAAGCCACTTTTGCGATGTATTTACAGTGTAATTAAAAAGTTAAAATTTGTGATAAATTCTAAAAGTCATTCTTTGGTATTAGAATGTGCAGCATTCCCATTTAAGTGAATGAGAATTTTGCCTGCATAAGCAAAACCTACATCCAGGTAATAACAAAATACATGCTGCGGAAAGCTCAGATAACTACACTCTGGATTTTTTTCCCAAGTTCTCCCTTTGTCTGCCGGTGTATTAGATTTAGTTATTCACTGCTGAAATCAATGAATACACTGCATTGATTATGTCTAGAACAAGTCTGAACATAATATTTGATAAACCTGAAAATTTAATTGTATAAATTATTACACCTATTTAACTTGACATGTATATATGAATCTCGAGCTGTATGGAACTTTTTGTTCAAGGTTAATGGTACTTGTTTTTGTAAGATCATGATCTTGGACTGTGAAAGTAGTAGCGATTAAATGTTATTGTAAAATGTTGTATTGTATAGTTCATCATTGTTGGTTAATATTTTGCAGTATTGATCTGTTTTAATGGAAAGAATTTGCCTTGACTCATTTTTCTTTTTCAGGGAAAGAAATGGAGAAAAATCAGTAACTTTCAAGTCTAACGTCTTACAGATAACTGAAGGAATTTTACAAATGCTTATTTTTGTGTTGAGAAAATGACTGCAGATGTAGAAGAAAATATAGGTTGTTGGAAAAGAATGCCTGTCAAAAAGTGGGATGTCCAATAGCTAATCTGGAAGTAATATAAATCTACCTGTTATGGTGCAATTCTGGAGTGGAATTAACCCTATAGCACGCAGGTAGCCCTCCAAGGAGAAAATAAACTTTCAATTTTTCTAAATTATGGAATTTTTTTGGATGACATGGACATGGATTTTGAGCCTAGTCGTTGTTTCATCAGAATTTGGCAGTGACAAGAGGCTTTCATATAGTTCTCAAGGTAGGAGCCTGACCTCTGTAGCTGCATGAATCGTGAATTTTTGTGTTAAATGTGGGTGATGTTTTCTAAACAATGTCTATAGAAGTTGATGATACTGTACAGACTTTTAATTGTCATGATTGATTATCATGAAAGCTTGATTACAGAGAATCTGATTGAATTGTTATCCTAATTTCTGTCTACTTTTAGCTGTAAGAAAGCCTTACATCCAGTAAAATGTTGTACTGGCTGATAGTTCAGAAATTTGCCAAAACCTCATTAACACTTTTTAAAAAGTAGGAAGTAAGGATCTAATCTTACTTTTGATATATTAACATTTGTAGGTTTTTATTGGAATGAAGAGCCATTTACATGTTTTTACAAAGTAATACTTCTTGTTATTACTACTGTTTTTATTTTTGCAGGTGGATCTAATAGCTTTTTGGCTTTGAATGGTATCACTGGGAAGAATACGTCCTTTTTAGGTAGAATTTAGCCCCAAATGTTTGCATATTTTGGGTATACAGGAAAAGATACGTAGTTTAAAACTTTAGTTTTTCCAGTGACATCAAGTTAATAGGAAACTGAACACATTTTGTTGACTTAGGAAGAAAGTATGTTTTATTTATAAAGTTCTGCATCTTAAATTTACCTGAAAATGACTTTCACTCATGAGGGTGATGAAATTTAGCCAAATAGGGTTAATGTTGATACTACTACTTGTTGTTTCCTGTTATATTTTCTTCTCTTCTATGCCCACTCCCTGGACTGTCTTACCTTGTGATTACAAAGAGGAATTCCTGTCTTACCTTGAACACTACCAACTAACAGTCCCAATAAGGGTTGATCAAAATGGAGCTTTCCTCAGCTTTACTGTGAAAAATGCTAAACCCTTGAGGAGGAGGAGGAGCACAGACCCTTATGATCAAGAACTGGCAGCATCTAAATTATTTTTTAAACTTTCTGCTTATGGCAAGCACTTTCATTTAAACCTGGCTCTCAACACAGATTTGGTATCCAGACATTTTACAGTAGAATACTGGGGGAAAGATGGACCTCAATGGAAACACAGTTTTTTAGACCACTGTCATTACACAGGATATTTGCAAGATCAACATAGTACAACTAAAGTGGCCTTAAGCAACTGCGATGGTCTGGTAAGTGCATGTTATATGTTCTTGTATGATAGTGTGCTTCTTCCATTTAAAATGCAGAAGAACATCTTAATTGGTGTATCTTTCAGTCTTTGAAATTCCTGGGGATCTGGGTCCTGAGGGAAGAGTATTCATCAGTTTCTTAAACTTAATTGTAAGTAAGTGCTAAGACCCAATTTTCTAGTCCTTCAGCAAGCAACATTTTCAGTGTTTACAGTGTCTGCAGGGCTGCAAGATTAGGTCTGTGGCAAGATTATTACAGATTATTAAAATTTTGCACCTCTAAGGTTAAGGAGGGGACACTTGGTCCTGTAGGATGCTCGGTCTCCAGTGAGGTATTGATTGAACTGAACACTCACTTGCCATCTCTGAGAATTGAACTGTATAAAATTCAAATAAATAACAGAGGAGAGGAATTGCTTGGTGTAGATGTTGTCATTGCTAAATCCAAAGAGGAAAGAGGATCCTTTGTGTGCATCAGAAATTAACTTTTATATCTTTTTTTGTTGATTACAAATCAAGCAGTTGCCTTTAAGATAAAGGTAGGTTTAGAAATTCTCATTTTTGCTCTTACTGTTGATCTCTTGATCACACGGCAGTAATACTTGAATGTGAAAAAGCTCCTTTTATTACAAGTGTTAACCCCCCCAAACTGTTGTGTTACAAAATACTGAAATAGTGGAGCATTATTAAGAAATAGTAAATCAAGAATCTACTAATTACTGTAATAAAAACAAAACAAAAAAAGATAATATATACACATATTTTTACTAAAGTAGAATGCCAGTCAGTTGTCTTGTTAGATGTAGACAGATAAAGAAACAACTAAGCAGAATTACTAAAGTATGTCCTTTTTATTCTTGCAAGTGCTCTAGAATAATGCATTGTAGGATGTGATTGCCAACAAAAGCCTATATTTTCAGAGCTAGACAGCTAGCAATATACCCAACTGTTTGAAACGTCCCTGATAAAGTCTAGGTTAACATTTTGAGTAGATAAAGAATTTAATGAGGATTACTAGGGTAAATGAACATGCCTTAATACAGTCTTAATTTCAGTTTTACAGTTTTCATGTAAGAACACTTTCTCACTGGCTTACGCCATGAGTTAACTTTAAGCACTTCTTTTGTGTATTGTCCTTCTGTTCACTTTCTCATTCTTTTACTGCAGGAAAGCTTTCTGTGGGTTCAGGTGTCAGTGCATTACATAGTATTTGTAAATTAACTCTAGTTTGTGATGCTTCCCAATTAAGTCATAATCTGCAGGGCTTTTTGCTACAACTCTTACTTATTTCTTCCAGGATTTTTTGTTCTGGATAAGGCAGTCTTGGGTGCCTGGGCACATCATGCTTCTGGTCATCTTCTTCATGGTCATGCTTCTTGCTGGGGACTGCGTATGTCAGGTGTCCGCTGCCTCTTCTAGAAAGACATGTCAGAAACATGTGAGGTTCCCATCATACTTTAGAAGCAGCAGAGGGGTGGCACAAGATACTTTCTTGCTCCTTTAAGGAAGCGGGGACCCGTTAAAGGGCTGCAGTGGTGAGCAGAACTCAAAAAACCTCCTCTGCCGCACAGTGTTGGCCAGGTCTCCCAGAGAACTGAATATAGAAGCTACCACTCCATTCAGATAAATCCATCACAGTTATTTTTAAAATGATTCTTACTGACAAGCATTTTGTTATATGGCTACTTGTTAGAATGTGCTTAATGCTCACCGTAAAATGCTTTAAATTTAACTATTGCTTGTTTTGGAATTGATGATAATTCAGCATATCAAAGATTCATGCTCAGGGCACTTGATATGTTTTCCAGTCTCCTTATTGGTCTGTAAGAGACTGCTGTTCATATTCTGCATAGTCCTTGATCCACATCTGTCCAAAGCCTGTGGTTTTATGGTGTCAATAATACTAAAACAAATGATAGCACTGAGCGATACTTTCTCAATTTTGGCTCACTTCCTACTTATGAATTTGAGCCTTCCATTTGTTCCTTTCATCCTGTTAGATTTCAGTATTGTCAGATGAGTCAAATTTTCTCCCCTTATGATTTTTTTTTCAGTTCCTCTGTTTAGTTATTCAGGGTTAGTGAGTGAGATTATGACTGAATTAATATAAATTGGGTGATTTTGAAGAACACTTATAGTATCTCAGATCAGTTTTAATGTAAATAGAGTTTTTAGTCTCATTATAAAACTGAACAGCAGGCAGATCATTTCCCTCTCACTATTTCCAGTTTCAACCTCTCTCTATATATATTCATTTTATCTAGTGCCCTGGGATTGCAGGCTACTAAGTCTCATTCTTGTAGCTTCCATCTACTGGGCCCTGATTATACTATAAATTATCTAAAGTTGTAAGAAGTGCTATATAATCCAGTGAGCAGTTATGTGAGGGAAACAGAAGATCTTGTCCAGCAAGCTTTTTAGCTTCCAAACTAATGTTTACTTCAATGGATGTTCCATGGGTGGATGGATTGCAGGTTTGTCCTTCCCATGGAAAAAAAAGCCAGCAAATAGCAGTAATTGGGGCCTTTATGTGTTAGGTGCAATGAGATTGAGGCAGAAGTGCTGAAGCATTGCCTAAGATGGGTATATCATACTGAAGGGAAGAAAAACAGTAGCAGGCTGACAAAAGAGTGAATTTCACCTTATGGAGAGAGGTTTGCCTAAATATGAGCAGAATAAGTCTTAAAGATGGTAAGTTTGGGGCTGGTTGGTAGTAGGAGTAAAGCAGAAATCAAACTTTTCCTGCTCTCTACCTCCACCCACTTCTATGTGTCAGAGGTTTTGAATGCTCAAGCAAGTTTTCCACTGTAGCATTTTTTTTCTCATTTTGAGCTGAAAATCCCAGTAGTAGGAAATATTTTTGAAATTTATAGAAAGCAATTTATTAGGAAAGTGATTTGGAGGTTAAATCTCATTTTGGCATTACTATAGCTCCAAAGCTATAGTAATATATACTATAAACTATAAATATATACTATAAACTATAAATATATATATAAATATATACTATAAACTATAGCTTTATGCAAAAGACCAAATATTTCCATGGCATGTAAGGGTCCATACATTGTGCTGGGTAGCACAGATGTCATTTTCCAACCAGAAATGGTTAAGAGAGTCCAAGAAGTAGACTGTAGCTAAAAGAATGACCCTTATGTGTCATTCTCGGGTTAAAGGAAGAATTATTTTGCCAGGCAGCTACACGTTCTTTTTATAATTTATCAATTCATAGTTTTATAACTTGTTCATAGCCTTCTTAAATTAGCTCATTTGAAAGCTGATTCTCCTTTAAAGAAAGCATCTACTTTTATAGGTTGTAAACTGAATATAATGTGTTTTTTTAGTAATATTTTTAAATCATAGGCAAAATTTATAATTTATAAAATTTGGAAAGATCAGAAGTGATATTAAAGACTGATCTAGTAATCTTTTTCTGGAGTTCTCTTTGATATTAATATGTATTTGCAGTATGGACTTAGTGTTCAGAAAATCGTGTAAAAGCTGTTCCTAGTTTTAAAGTATACAAGTAGATTGTATGGTGTACTGTTCCATCCAGATCACTGTTGCAGCCTTGAGAATACACTAAGCTAATGTAACCTGTTTGCACAGGAGCGGAGAACCAGCTGTAGTGGTATTGGGCTACACTGTCAGAAGTCAGAGTTTTCAGAAGGTTCAATGGCTATTGTTTTATATTAAAAATAGATAAAGCATGTCTAGAAAGGTATAAAGTGGGGGAAAACTTCGAAAAGCAAGTGCTGTGTGGAAAATGCACGTACTTGTCCTCTGGAATTCAGTTTGATTCAGTAACTGATGAACATCTGAAGTGTGGTAAGGCTTGGCTTGACAGCCTGAAACAAAAAAGATTGCTTTTCACAAATTCAGGGGTACTCCGTGTGGATTTGCAGATTTGCCTGAGCATGTCAAACTGCTGGATCCAGACCTTGTATATATTAGCAGGAGCTGGCGGTCGGTAGTGGGACTGGATAACACAGGACCTCAATCAATCTGTTTTAGATAACAGTTGGGAATATTGCTTGTAGTAACCTTTTTGGGCATTTGACTGATTTCTTAAGTTCATCATATTTTTATCAAACCTTTTGCTAGTCATTCTTGCATCTTAGTGGTATCCCTTATGCCTTGGAGCAGACAATTTACAAACTGTTAAAGTTCAACTGTAAAGGCAAAACTGGAAGAAAAAATAATTCCTCTAAATTCAAGTACATAATTTGCATCTCCCTTTTTCAGCTGAAACTTAATTTTGGCCAAATAGTAGAAGATAGACCAAAAATGACATTTAGAATGTTAATTTGCATATAATAGTGTAATTCACACTATTAACCAGGTACTCCTGAGTGCATATACAGTGGAAGCCTTTCTAACCACAAATATCTTCTAAATTCAGAATAAATGCTGGTTTTCATTGAGATATTGCCTCAGAGTTTAGAGTGCTTTTTAAGAAAAAAATATTCACTTTGGTTCAACAAGATCACTTGCAATAGCGTAATATTGGAAAAACAGTTTTGTTTGCAACCTAAATTAATACATTCAATAAAATGCTGGACTCATATATGCAAGGCTTATAGGTAGGGCAAGTGCCTTTCCACTGTTCAAAAATCACTTGGCTAGTTACAGAAACTGATCACATTCATGTTCTGACTACCTAGTGGCAGCTGCAATCTAAAAGTTACCCTTGATAAGCCTCTTAAGTAAGTGTTATTAAAATCCTGTTTTGTTAAGCCACCATACAGTTTGTGTAGGTGAGATAAGATACTGACTAGGCACAGGGGAAAAAATGGTGGTAATTTCCTGGTGCCTTCACTGATGGTACCTGAATGAGTGATGATAGTAGTTTGTAGGTAGTCATAGTAGTTTTTCTCTTATACACAATTTATTTAGAGAATTAATATTGCAATTAAGTGTTGTTTATAACATCTGAATTGAGTTGCTCCCACTGAGGTCATACCACCTCTGAGAACTATTAGTTACGGTCCGATAGAGCTGCCTCAGTTCTGCTCAGACTGGCTAACCTGACTGGCTTTGAGTGCAGATGTGAAAGCTGTGTGCCCTAGAGTAATCAGTGTTGGGCTAAGGCCTCTCTGTTGCAGAGACAGGGTCACAGTACAGATATTTCTGTCTCCTCAGACTTGGCAAAAAGCAGATGGTGTTGGCCAGAACCACTCTGCAGGACACTTTTCCCCTGGGAACAGTATAGCAGAGCTTATAATGGACCAGGATTTGCCTGAACCTGGATGTCTGACATCTAGACTGGATGCAGTCCAGACTGTCAAGGTTCTTTCCACACATCTGGCGAATCTAGTTACAGTTTGGTTTATACTTGCAAGACTGTTTAAGCAGCAGTGTACCAGTAAGTGATTTATTTTTAGTGACATCTTAGATTTCAAATAACAAGAAGGCTTTTTTTGAGAGAGAAATTTTGTACCTATGTTGTCCAGATAAATGCAAACCCTGGTGTTGTTTTCTTTAGTAAATAACTGAGTTCATAACACTACTGAAGAGGGACATTAATTGTTACGGTCACAATGCGTGAGAATGAATACATTTCATTTTTCTTACACATTTCTTATGTTTTCAAAATCTATAGTAGGAATATATTTAGAGAGCACCTTTATTCTTGAACTGTTGTAAGGATTTTTTATTTTATAGGTTGTATGTTTTTATTGAAATCCAGTTGTTTTGGGAGTGAAGAACAGCAGACATTTAGTACATAGAACAGCAGTAAGAGGAGAGTCTTGACCAGGTGTGAAATGACAAGCCCTAATCTCAACAGCTTTGGGTTATTTAAAGCAGATATGGATCAAGTCCTTAATGGTTACTTGTATCTTAGAGGTCTCGCTAGAGAAATACAACCCATTTAAACAAAAGACTCACGCATAAGACTTACTTTACAGATAAAAGGCAACAGAAATGGAAATATACAACTGTATAAATTGCTTCTGTAAGCAAGTGTGTGTGTGTGTATATATATATTTGTGTGTGTGTATATGCTTCTGTAAGAGGATATTTTACAACCTTTAGGAAGCACCTTGAGATGTGTCTTCTGCACACATCATCGATTGCAGAGCTCAAGTAACATATATACTAATTTTGAAGATGTGTATGTTAAGAATGAGATGCTGAATAGTTCTAAAACCTCTTGAATTGGATTAAAAAAATTAATTCACAATTAAGAATATTTTCTACTTTTATTACTTGAATAATCTTTATAGTGGCTTTAATGGGATCTAGATCAATTTGTGATTCATCAAATCAGGTTATAAATGCAGAATTTCCTGCTTTCCAGCCTATCTCTTTCTCATAGTGTAGTAAGATTATATGTTCCAAAATGTCTTCGTACAGATAGCAGAATTTTTTTAGTTAGCAAGTGTAGGATTTGAGGTGTGTCAGGGCTGTTCCTCAATGTCTGTATCTGAAAGAATCACCCAGATGGATTTTTCTTGTAAAGTTCAGTTTTAATTGCTAAATCACAGATATATTTAGGAAATTGCATAGTTGGTTTGAAATCTCCTCTTTCTTCCATGAACCACTTCCTGTTTGGAAGAAGCTGAGTTCACAAATATGAAATTGAGATCTACCATTCTGCACTGTAGTATAAGGGGAAAAAATGCCCATTTGTTATGGGGAATGAGATCTGGTACGTAATCAGCAACAATTTTTATCTGCCAAAGGTCTGTGGTGAGACCTTTTAAGGGATAAATGCTTTTTACATAGCGTAGCTTAAGTTATTACTAATAGTTTGATTTCAATAACTCTAGCTCAGTTTTGGAATTCAGCATCTGGATGTAGAACACTGAATGTTGTCCCCGAATAATATTTTCTAAAATAAATATTTATGCAGCTTTCCAGTGTACAGTATTAGGAACTACTAATATGCAGTCATAGAGGCATAGGAGGCTCACCCTTTGAATGAGGCCATTTTAGCTTGGCTTTTTTTTTAGCTTTAGCTTTTAATGGATATGAATCATGGAGTTCTGGAACATCTTTGTGAATAGACTGCTTATCATAGATCAAGAATATATCTTGTTCTCTTACCACATCCACCAAAGATGGTGGGAAAGAAAGAACTCCAGAAGTAGGGCTATATATGTTCTTCTGTTACTGTGTTTAGCAGTGGGAGCAAGAGTAGGTCCCTATAAAGTCAGTGGAGGAGACTGGCTGGCTCTTACACTGTTTGCTGTGGTGGTGTGTTGTGAAATTCTTTTCAGAAATAAATTAGTCCAATGTTACTGTAAATTAAACTTAAGAGTTTTATATTTTGTCTTTTGAAGTTTTTATGTTCTTTCCCCCCTCCCCCCCCTTAAGCATGGAGTTATTGCTACAGAAGATGAAGAGTATTTTATAGAGCCTTTAAGGAATATAACAAAAAAATCCAGTAAATTTAATTATGAAAATGGTCATCCTCATGTTATTTACAAAAAGTCTACCATGCACCAACAACATCTCTATGATCATGGTCACTGTGGAGTCTCAGGTAAAAAAGTATGAATGTCAGTTGTTATAATTTTTATAATTATGATTTTTATATACATAAGTTGTGTTTTAAGATCTTTGTAGTTGATATGTAAGATACAATGGGGATGGTTGCAGTAGGAATTTTTCTCTGGAGGATGTGATATGCCCCTTGTGAAAAGTAGTTATGCATTTTTTTTTCATATTAAGAATATAGTAATATAGTAATGTGATTAGCACAGGCTTCCTCATAATGCACTACAGATGTGCCTTGTTCCCAGACTGGAGACTTGAGTGGTTTGACTACTTGAGTAGTGAAGTATTGCAGCTCAGTGTTTAATAAATGTTCCATCTCACTTGTGCAAACTTGATATGTTAGAAATACGTTAGTATTGTCATTAACAGTACATTTGGAACTGATTGGGAGTCCCCAGATCTTTCTTGCTTAACGTGGCTTAGGTGTTTTGATATTGTGGGTGGTTTTTTTTGGTTTGTCTTTGGTGAGTTTCAGTGGGTTAAGTTTATTTCCTGACAGCCGATTACAGGTGATTTACAGGTGCCCTACAGGAAGGACCACATAGTTTTGATCGAGGGATGATTTTGCTTTCAAGCAGAGTTTAACCTCCACAAAAGCACTTTTCAAATATCCTCCTTCTGACATGATTTCCATTTGCTTAAACTAAAGCCAAAAGCTAATTTCTTGAGTAGTAGTTCTTGGAGTATATCTGGCAAGTTATTTTAGAGCACTAAAATGTTTTTCATGTATTTGAAAAATGATCTGGGCTTAATGTTCACGCTGTTGCTCTCAAGAATCACTTGTTCTTAAAAGTTCAGTCCAGATATTATTTTTCCATGAGATTCATTCCATAGGACATGTTGGCAAATATTAAAATAATGGCATTGTTTGTTGATGTTACCTCTTCGACTTGTTGTAGCTTTTACTGGCACTGTCTGACTGAACTTAAAACACAGATTTTATACCAAAAGAACATTTGAGATGCATTTTTTTTTCCTGAGTGGTTCCATTAACTGTGATTAGACTCATAGGAAATATCAAACTTTCTGTATTACACTCCTTAAGAAGTGTTAATTAAGAAGTTAGTTAATTAAGAAGTTCTTAATTTCATCTACATTCTTCTAATGATTGCAGAACAATCTTCTAGCTATTGCCTTGTGCTACAAGACTGAGAATGGCTGTTTAACTGATTGTAAAATAAGATACTATCATACATGGGGCACTCCAATTTAAGCATATTGCAATAGACCTCTTGTCCATCTTTCAGTCTTTTCCTTTCCTTGTATAGGGAATGTAGGCACATAAGCCTCTTCAAATAAGTGGAAAAAATGTCTAACACTGCAAGGAATACATTGGCCTCTGTCAGATGTTACATTCTAGATGAATGCTTAGGAAGTAACCCCCCACCAAGCAAGGGTGAAGCAGCGGTGGCTATTTAGTGAGACTTGTGGATCATAGACTGATCAGAGCTTTGCATCTAGTGTACATTTCTTTTGAAACATCCAATAATTTTAATGTAAGTTCCTTTGCATTTGATGCTCCTTCTGTCCTCAGAAGTTCCTCTGCATTCTCTGTGCTTTTATGTCTGTCACATTCTTTAATCAGTTAATCCTGCAAGCATTTGCATCTTGCAAGCAGAAGATTATACTCATATATCTCAGTTTTCCTTTCCCCTTAGGAGCTTTACCTGATTTACCTTTACTTTTTCCACAAACTGAAAATTTCTGTAAACCTTTTTTACTTCCCCAAACTGTGAGCTCCAACTTTTCCAGATGAAATACTATTATAATGTTTTCTTCCAAGCCACCAAAACCTTTTAAACTCATTTTTAGCACTGTATAAACTCTTTATCCCAAAGAAGCATGGCATCTAAAATATAGCGAGAATATCTAAAAAATAAAATCAAATAGTAATTTCTAGTTTCTCAGCTTTCAGACTCCAGAATTAAGGCCAGATTTACATTAATAACTTCATTTACTATTAGAATGAAATTTGTTCAGCATTTGAGTGTTTTGAAAAGTTTTGGACATTCCCATTTCATGTTAGTTTTCTTTGTCTCCCCGCCCCCCAAGTGTAAATGCAGATGATTAAGTGATGGATTAATTTCACAGTACATAGCAGAATTATGGTGGTCCCTACAAGAAAACAATTTGAGAGAAAGGGATGAAAATATTTCTTTGATTAGGCTCAGGTGAAATGTAGGATGGAATTGTGGCTTCCCCCAAACTTTGAGATTTTAAGCAGTTAGAAGATACATAAGAATGTTTTTTTAAAAAAAGTTAATTTGTTTGCAACATATGCATAAAATATTAACTGCCTTATTAAAGACAGCTGAAATCATTAAGATCCTGCTAAGAGATTGTTAACATAAAATTCTACTCCAGAGGGATATTTCTATTTCAGAGGAAAAATGTTAAAATCTTCTATCATGTTTGCAACAAAGACTTTATTATGAACTGCTTTTGATGGTATTCCTGTTTGACTGTTTAGTTTACAGAAATATTTATTTTGACTGATACCTGATACTGTGCTATGTTATGGTTGCAAAAGAACTTCCATTGTGCAAATGCAAATAATAATGGATAAACTTAAGAAATATGGTGTGTGTGTGTGTTTTTTATATACATATATATATATATACACACACACTAAAAGGCTATGTTATTGTATTTGTGACTAAAATAGAAATTCTGCCTATTGGGCAATTTTAGAGTTGCATGAATTATTTTTTGTTTTGTTTCTTTGTTACAAATATGCAGACTTTGGATATGCTTGAGAACAGGTTGGCATTTGAATCCAGAGAAGTGGCGGTTGTGTTATTTAGAGATGGCTCCATTGCATGCTGCCTCGTGTAGCTATCTTGCTTCTGCCAATTTTTATAATGTGTTCTGAAATGAAAAGAAAAAAATATCATGTACAGTAACATACATTATTAAAATACTAAAATCAGCACACGATTCTCCTAGTTGTATTTAGCACATGTAATTTTCTTGGCTGTTGTGAGATCTTGTTTGTTTTTATATGTTGTTTTCTCTCCTTCATCTCACCCCTCCCTGCATCATTAAAGGAGTGACTTAAGAAAATGTGAGTGCCATAGTTGCAGACACCTTGTCTGCACGCTTTGGATTTCATTTGTGATTTAAAACTAAATTTCTTGTTAGTTTTGACTTTGTTTTCAACTTACTGATATCAATGTTCAATATTAATGCCAATTTAAAGAGATTTTTCCAACCCGGGGTATGTAGGAAAATGATCTAATTTGCTTCAGATTTCTGTGTGAACTAATTGATTTTGAAATGGTTAAGCAGATTTGCATCTTTATAAATGAAAAAAAAATGAATGTGGAAATAATATTGTATTTATAAAGTAATTTTAGCATTGTAAAAGCATCTGAAGTCCTCATACGCCATTTGCTATTTGAATATGGATCGAGTGTTCTTTATTTTTTCTTTTCCTAAGACAAAATTCCTGACATTCCTAAATCACTGTGTTGATGAGATTAAAATCTCTGAAGTTACTTTGGGTTTCCTAGAACACAGATGAAAAACATAGAAAAAAACATTCATCACAGAATCCTTGAAAGACTTTAATACCCAATACTATTTTTTAGGATGTATTTAATCTTATTAAAACTTGCAGAATGATGAGGTTTTTATTGTTATTTTGTCAACTACCTGATTTATTTTCATTTTTAAACTTTTCTAATGCAAATTTTAAAACCAACGCTGCAGACTTAGAAATTCTGAAACAGCACTGCAATGGGAATGATGGAGCTTTGTACACCAAATTTTGACCTGAACATACTTCCTTTGTACTGTAGGTCTTGCCCTTTGGAAATAGGGTGTTCAGCTGAACTACATCAAGTTTTGCTTTTTTCACAGAAGGTGAACTATTCAACTGCTTCTTAATTGAAACGGCTTCAGTAGGGATAAGGTTATATCTCTGACATTACTCACACGAGTACTCCTTAAGACAATTGAAAGAGATAGAAGTTATATATAACTTCTAATGTTATCTTCATCCACAGCTAGCAGGAATAGGTATTTTGTAATCCTACTTAGGGAAAGGGGGGCTAATATAAACTGAAGTCTGAGATCAGTGTGGGTCTGTATGGAAAATGGATACTTTTTACACACAAAGTCAGGTTTTGGGAGGGAGGGACTCAATTCTGTATTGAGGAATTCAAATACAAAAAAAATGTATTTTTGCTGTTTTTTGATAGCAAAACATTTATTTGAACTTTGAAAGTACAAGAATGAATGTATTTGAATTGAAATTAATGTTAAAAATAAAGTTATCCTATGTCAGATCATTTAAAGCTTCCTATTATAGTAAATTAATTATGTAAATAGTATTTAATTGCTCTTTCAAAAAGAGAAGTTATTTAGCTAAATACTATTATGCAGTAATCATAACTGATAATTGGATAATTTCATAGCAGGGAAATAGCTTTTTATTGATATCAGAATGTTTAATTTCTTAGTAAGTTTTTTGATTCTTTTTATCTTAATTTTGTACTTTGGGTTTCCAGTATGTTTGTTTTTCAAATATTATAGCAGTCTTGTTCTTATCCTTAAATCCTGAAATATACTCATGCTTAATTATAATTCATCTTTAATATTGACATAGCTGTCTAGAATTATGTCTTTTAAGGTGATAAATCAGCATCTTCTCTTAAAGTTGATAATGAGACTGTGTCTTATAATAAAGATGTTTTTCCCCATTATATATTACTTTAAAATCAAATATATATATTATTAATTTATATTAATTTAGCATATAGATTAAATTTTTCCTTGTCTCAAGAAAGTCTTATTGTTTTCATAAGATTTAGGATTATAATCTCAACATAAAACAGCTGTATTTGCTCAAATTTTAGTAGGGACCCCTCTGAAGTGTTTAATTGTTTTGGTTTCTAGAAGATCTCCCAAGAAGCAGTAAGCCTTGGTGGATGAGTGATGCATCTGCTTCTCCAACTTCACTTCTGGTTAATGACACACTGAACAGCCACGGTCGA
>JAUBNY010000225.1:395748-406243 GCA_032275445.1 Crypturellus soui | reverse complement strand
TTTGTTAATTTTAATTATGCAAATCAGCATGTAAAAGCTAAAACGAGTTCTGTTTGTTCCATGTTACTTGATGACTTTTAAAAATGTTTTACAGTTTTTAAAATGAAGTACAGTACGTCTTGAGCATTTTTACATGAGGAGTGCTATTTTCTTAGAATTTATATCTATTTTTTATTAAAACCTCTGCTCTTATAATATGTTATGTGTGAAGATAGATCATTTCCTAATTAATTTTTAAGTGTATTCAATGTTTTAGAAGTGCCTTCCAAAGTGATTAGCAGTATTTACAGGTGAGTGGTTTGGGCTTGCTTATGAGTGAGTTTCTGGCAAAGGGGTAACCCTTTAAAGGGAATGGCTGCAAGCTTTTTGGTTGAAGAGCAGGTGTGTGTAGGCAGGAGCAGAGGGTATTATGGAGCTCTCCTAAGTAGAGAAATATCTTGCTGTTCATGTCAGCAGTTGCGAATGTTCGGTTTCACTTGTATGATATGTGCTGTGATGTAGCTATGAAAATTGTGAAAACTGGATGATAGAGGTAAAGTAAAAATCCTAAGTAAAAATTCCACACCCAAATATTTTGTAGTTGCCATACTGGCATGAATATGTATGCTTTTTTATACAGTAGAGATAAGACTCTCCTGTTTAAAACTCAAATCAAAACATTTTTTAATAAATTAGATATTTGATAAGAAAATGACTTTTTTTTTAATTTGAGAGATTTATTTTTATCTTTTCTAATACTTAGAGGTAGCCTACAAGTTTACTTGTGCTGTATTCAGAATGAAAATATCACCTGTTTCTTACCTGATACTTTTTTTGTTTTTCCTAAAGATGTTTTCATATCCTTTACTGCATGAAGTAAATATACATTTCTTGAATTACAAACAATAATACTGAGAGCTGAATGAAATTCTGGTCAAATCACTTATTTTGAAACAAGGTGAAGTCTGGATGACTGCCAATTCATCAAATTGTTTGTTAACACATTTAGTGACCAGTAGGTTTTGCGTGTGTCTGCTGCTTCCTGTGCTATATTCCGACTCCTACCATCATCCTGATTTCTCTCTGTTGCTGTTGCATCGACCACATTTTATGAACAAGAGAAATTATAACATGCATGGGAATGTTCCAAAAGGGAATATACTTAGCAAATCTAACAGTGTCTGCATTTTTAATGCTTTTTCTTTCACTTTTGTCTTATATTCTTCATCTTTCTGTATCTGGATGTTTCTTCACATTCCTCTGGCTTGTTCATTCCAATCCACACAATGGACTTTCAGACTGAGCCTCTGGAAAGCTAATGCCCGCTTGTAGCAGTCTGACACTGCTGAAACCATATTCAGTGCAATAGATAAACAAATTAAAACTCTGTTTTTTTAGGGGGAGATGGAAAAGGTGGGTTAATACATGTTCATCCATGCTGTGCCTCTCTTACACAAGCAAGAAAGTGGTGGGATTTTGTTTGTTTTTAAGTGCTGTGAAATTAGATTGGTCAAGGTCTGCTTCAACTACTTTCCATGGATAGGAAAATGCTCTCTATACAAATATAAAATGAATTTCTGTGCAAGTGCAAGACGCTTCACAACTAGTAAGGATGTGCACCCTTTGTTTTAATGAGTATTATCATGTATAGTCAGAAAAGAAGATTCCAGAAATATAGTAACTAACAACACAAAATGCCAAAAACAGTATAGGAAGTTCCTTGGATAATGTTATATTAGGTTGCCTTGTATGTTATTTGACTTTCTATCCCTATAATTTGACTTGCAAAATTCCCTAGGCAGTCATTGAGTTTGAGGAAATATTATAATAGTAAATCTTTTACAGTCATTGTAAATTGATGCCAACAGAGTTATTTCAGAGTTCTTTCTCTTTTTCTCTTCTGGTTTTTCAGTGGAGGCAAGCTGAAAATGATGATATGAAAATGATTTTTTGCTTGACTTCAGGTTGTGTTAGCAGTTTCACCACAGCCCCAGAATGACTTCTCAGACATTTTAGTGACTTTAGCAGATTACTTGTGTTGTATGCAAGACTTTCTTAAATTTCTGCCAGGACAATCCTAACAAGCTTAAATTATATATATATATGAATAATAAGATATATATTAAATATATATGGAAATGAAAGAATGTAGTGGTGAATGTAGTGATTTCATGGGGTGGGAAGTGCTCCTCATTGTGAATGCCATGTCCATTTTCACTTCAAGTTCTTCAGTATTTGCTCGCCTAATCTTAAGATTTCATTCAATGTGCATTATGACACCTTGTGAAATACTTCTTGACTGTAGCAATACAGTACAGTACCCTGTATTCTAATTACAGGAGTGTCAGTATTTTAAACATCAATTGTTACATATACTTGCTTTTATTTCCATAAATTAGATGTGTTTATGTATAATGAAGAAATTAGTTATGATGATTATAAAAAATATATTTTAAAAAGCCATTTAACTGTTAGTCTTAGCCTATTCAAAAGACCCTTTTGTCATCAGGATAATACACGTTAATCTTTGTTTTTCCTATGACATCTTCTGTGACTTCTGAAGTTGATGGTTCTGGTTAGTGAGTTATTGGGAGAAATATTTACTATGGCTATAGTCCTGCATTTTGATATATGTCAAGTTTATGCCAATAATCTGCATGAGAATATCATATTGCAGTATTTGGGCCAAACAGAGGTCAGAGTACTTCCTCCTTGCTCGCTGATGATAACTAAATTTGGTGGGTAGAAGGGAGGTAAGGGGATGCTAGCATGTTGTAGAGGGAGAGCAAAAAAGCAAAGTTTCTCTCTTCCTTAGGACCTCCTTGTAGTAATGCCACAACGTAATTTTAAAAAGGCAATTGTTCTGTCTATTGCTTGTATTTCTGCCATGATGGCATTTCGATTTTAGTAGAACTAGGAAAGAAAATTGGAATGTAAAAGTCAGCAAAATTCTTTTTACCTCTTCAGTTAAGCTGTGCTCTCTGGCAAAGGTCACTGTCCCTGTAAGCACTGGGTGTGCTTGCTTACATGCTGTAAATACTGTGTGCTGTAAATAATGTGTGCTGTAAGCTTTTCTGTTACCCTAAAGGTTCAGGTGCATCCTCTGCTGCACATTAAACACATTTGTCTTTCACACAGATCTTGTATCACTTGTTCCCCAAGTGTCCAGTGCAGCTGCATGGAAGCTGGAAGAATGCTCTAATTCTCTATTAGGTGGTCTGGAGCAGCATTTTGCGGTAGTGGTGATACAGATGTGTCTTATTTCTAAAATTACCTCATCTATAGAAATAGAATGCTCTATTGTTGAACAGATATTTGGAATTGTAGATTCACAGCAGTCTAAAATAATTGTCTACTTTTAATTTCAAAATTAAAATATAATAGCTGCATAATAACTAGTTCTTGAATTGATTCCAAAGATTTGTCACTTCATGTGTACCAAGCTGACAAAGCTGAAGGATTCTTTATGGCTCTTTGAGAGTTTGGTTCCTGAGCTGCTCTATCTTCTCATAAGAGATTTGGCAATGGAGACCTATGCTCCATCAGTAGGAATTTTTCTTACTCAAAGCTTATGAATATATATATATATATATATATACAACCCAATAGAATATTTTATTACGGCATTTCAGCCTTTTTGCTGCCTGACCATTATCTTCACCTTTGAAAATGCTGGTGTTCTTTATAGGACTTAGTCATCAAGTGTGCTGTCTGTGAAGTATGTTCAAAGCCTCAGAGGTAAAACATTTGCATATCATCTTACTAAGCATGTAAAACTGAACCTGCTACATTAGGGTATGGACTTTCTTTCATACAGACTTACAAATTGATGAATTGATGCTTGTAGATTGCAAGCATGTCATGGAGTTCATCAGCCTGGTTTCTTAGAGACCAGGCATCGTGGTATGAGGGCTGGGGTGACTGTCCTTTCAGTTGTTTTTTAGCCTCACTGGGATAGTGTGTATTTTCTTATAGCTTAAGACAAAGTACTTGATATGGAAACACTGATTTTTACATTGTGTGAAAGTATTGAGGTTTTTATAGATCTTAACTATGTTAAGATGTTTGATTAAAAGCTATTAATACACATTAAAGAGCAGAATAAAACAGAGAAAAATCAAATGCACTTTGATATTGGAACACCCAAGATATTTGTGGATGTGAAGTGGGGGGTTAGTGTAATATTTGATGGGGAGGGAAATATATCAGAAAGAAAAAGGAATGGAAAACAGAACATTGCAAAGTCAGGATGTCCCAGCTGTGAGGCATTTTTAAAGAGGCAGGATATTCAGAAAGTGATATCTTCCCTTTGGAAACTGAAATTACTTAAAAAGAGATATCAGAATCATGAACTGTTCAAAAATGATTCGCGTGGAAGTACTAATTTGACAGAAGCACTAGCTCATTTGTTCAGTAACATAATGGCTATCATGTTGCATAAACTTCAGTAACATTAAAATACGAGAGCAGCTTTAGATTTTTAAAAGGGATGAATGTCCCCTTTATAACACTTCAAACTTGCTGTTCTGTTTCAGGATGAACATAATGCTACTTTTATCATAATTAAGTTGTGGACTTAGGTGGCACTCTTCCCTCTGAGTCACCAAGGTGCCAAGGTCATCTGTGTTTGGCCTTGTGGTATTCTGACAAATTTCTGTTGCAGCATTACATTCTTGTTTTTCTCAGTTTTTGCTATTCCTGTAGCTGACTTGCACAATTTTTACTTGGACCTGTTTGTTAATTCAAAATGCACACGCTTTCATAGGTGGTAAACAGGTCCTCTTCATTATTGCTAATTGTATAACAAATCTTGCTGAATGACTGTCCCCTGATAACTATTCCTGGCCTCACTGGAATATGGCTTACAAGCAGTAACACAGTGTGGATGCACACTTCCCACCTAATGTTTGACAGTTGCAAACTATACTGAGGGCTACAAATTATCAGACCTGATCCTCAAACCTTTACTCGCATAAACTTCTGATATCAATAGGATTTGAGCTGCTGTAAGTTTTGATTCTGCAGCTATGACCATAATTGAAATTCACTAGTAAGCCACCTTAACTATAAGCATATGCTAAGCCTTTAAATGTGTATTCTGAAAGTGTTTAATATATAAATTCATTTGAAAAATGGAGTTTACTGCCATACATACTTGGGTCTTGCAAAACTGTAAGCTTAAAATTTTAACTGTCAGTACCTTTGACTCTGTCATATTGTGGATGTCTGCCCACATCTCCTAAATCCATGGCATCAAGAGAAAGTGGGCTTTACTTTCTTGCATTATTCTTACTGCTTGTGCCAGAGACCCAGAACTTTTATATGATTAAATAATTGTGCACCATGGTAGATTAGGGTTGTATAGAGCTTTAATTTTATGTTGTTGGATTTTATGTGACCTGGGCATTCCATTGACGTGTGAGCAATGTACTGCACGGTACTAGCAAGATACTCTAAGTTAACTTTAATCCTTTTGTTGTAGAATAAACAGGCTTAAATTACCTTTTATATTTTATATTTCATAAGCCCATAGTTAGAGTTACTATTTTCAGGGAAAAAGATGCTTTATTGACAGAACTGGAAGGATAGAAACTGTGAAAATCCCTTCTGTCACCCCACCATCCCCCCGTACTGATGTCAGAGGTGAATCTATGATACATTTATGTATTTCTAACATTATATTAAATAACATAGAATTATACTGAAAGCATCAAGATCTAATTATAAAATGATATTTTAGTTGTTTTTTCATATTTTTTTGAAGTTTTGTTCTGAAAGCTGTAGAACTTTGTATTTTATAGAACTGATGATTGTATTCATCCTTGAAATGAGTGTGATGCTTGTATAAGACCTTTTAAGATGATTCTTTGAATAGCACTGAGACTGCATTTGGATGGCCTTCACACTGCTTCAGCCAAACTCATGGCAAATCTTTCATTTATTATTCTCAGCAGCCTGGAAAAGGCAGTGGTAAGTGATTGGATAAATAGAAAAAGGGGCTACAGATAGTTCTTTAGCTTGCCCATTAATATAACTCTAACAAAAGGTATTTACTTGCACGTAATTTTAGGACACTTAGTCCCATTTAAAAATTGTAAGAGCTTAAGTAATGCAGACAAATACTCCTTTGTCTAGATTCTTTTAGAAAGGCTTACCGTATTGGCTCTTTCAACCACCTGCCAGACCGGAGTGAGATATATTATGCAATTCTGAACAATATATTTGGAAACACTGAAGAGTAAGGAACTTGGTTTTGAAACTGTTCCATTTCAGTTGTATTTTCCTTTAGGTATTCACTAACACAAATCAATAATTTAGAAGTTAAAAAAATTAGTGGCAAACAGTAGCAATAGCAAGAGATGCAACTGGTCAGGAGGGCGTGATCTTTTGCAAATCTGTATCTGTGACTTAAGACGATTGCATAGATTGTTTGACAATCTACAATGTAATTTTTGACCTTCTAAATAGTAAGATACTATTCCAGGAATGGTAACTTTGCTAAAATGTGTGGCTCTTATTCATAGCCTTTATGCTGAATTTGGAATCTCTCCCAGGCTAATTGGAAGGAAAATCTGTTCCTTTTAAGTAGCTCTCAACATTAATGTACGCTTATGCATAGTCCTGCTTTAACATTGTTAACTGACTGCAAAGTAGTTATTGACTTCAGATTTTTTTTTTTTGCTTTGGATGCCTTTTTATCTAGGGAGTTTTAAATCAATCTCATTTGAGCAAAAATTGAAATTTGAGTAAAATATTTACAAAGGAACACATGCTAAATCAACAAATAAAAAGTTTAATACATTTAATAAAAATGGAATAGCATCATGTTTTCCAACTTTTCTCCAGCCATCCTGACTTTATTACTTGATAAATGTAAGTTCTCTCTCTTTTTCAGCCACAGTGAAATTTAGAAATATTTTTTAAAAAATTAAATCTTCTTGAAGCTCCTGTAGTCAATACTTGTATTGATTTGTGGTGGTGTAATGAACTGGAAAAAATAAGGCTTATTTAATCTTCTTTTGCCTTGAACTTACTGGATCTTTTACAATTAGTGTTTCAGCTAGTCCTGCCAGTGTTGCAGAAGGGGGTGGGTTTTACAGTACAACTTCGAAACTTTAAAATCTTAATCAACTAATTGGAAAGTATCATTCAAGAGTTCTGATGTGTTGTTGTTAACATGACTAGGCCTATTCCAGGTCAGAGTGGCATGGAGGAAGGCCTCTTGAGTGATAAAACATTTGGACTGCCCTAACTGCATGGCTGTAATGAACCTTTTACTTTGAGTATATGTTGTATTTCACTTTGGGTTGTATACCCTACTAGTGTGTACAATTGCAATATACTGTTGAACCACACTAGCAATGTGATGGCTATTAGTCCATATGGAATGCTCATCATCACAGCACAGGAAGGTTGAAGGCAGTCTGAGCCCATTACTCACTTTGAAATTCTTTTGTTAGTTGTTCAGGTTTTATTCTGGATGTTGGGCTGAGCCACTTAGCCAGACCAGGATGGGGGAAGTGTATAACTCAGGAAGACAGTCGCGCTCTGCTGATAACCTCTGGAAGAAACATTTATACCAGATGACCTACTCAGCTGAGAGGTAGTCAGTTGATCCACTCAAAAAAGGCCACTCTCCTTTTATTGAGGACTTTTTGTAAAAATGTCAACAACAAGTAACAGGAAAATCCACTGCTTATCCTTTTCCTTGATTCTTTTTTTTTTTCCTTTTCTTTTTTTTTTTCTTTAGCATAGGCATCGAATGATTACAAAAAGTTAAGATAATAGTACAATGTATTTTCACTGGGAAGATTCGGGTTATATCTTAAGTATGTGGTAAAAATCCAATTAAATTTTGTGATACATTTCACTGATTAACTTGTGAAGTTAAAATATAAAATTGCTGGCTAATGAACGAATCAATTTTTAACATGCTTTTACAGGGGTGCTATATCTTGCTATTGAAATTTCATTTTCTTGAAACAGCCTTCATTTAACATGAGGTTTCGATTGATTAAGTTAATATACCTGTAGCTAAATAAAATCACAATGTGAGATTCCCATGTTACAATTGGTAAATAAAATCCATAAACTGAAAAGCAAAATTCTAGAAATATATTGATTTAAAAGAAGAAATCCAGAAAATATATTTTAATAATATATTTTTTCATTTCAGAAAAAAATATTTTAATGCTTTATTTAAAATTTGTGTTACAGTTTTTGTTTTAAAATGATTCACCCTATGTAAAATGTTTTGAAATTGTTGGGAAAAAGCAATAACTACTGAAGTAAAACAACTATATATTTTTTAAAGAGATAGAAATGATAGTTCTCACACTTCTTTATTTTTATATCTCTGCAGTTGTAATTTTTCATATAAAATAAGATGTCCTGAACTGATGGTTGTTGCTTGGCAAATCAATCCCAGTAGTTCCATGGAACTATCAATCAGCTTCATGTTCAGAAAGCAGTTACAAGAGCAAATTAAGTAGTAGTAATTATTAGTAAAGGAGTAAATTGAATAAATTGATAAGTCTGTCTTGAGTAGAATTCTTTTGTTATAGAAGAATTGGAATAGGTTTGGGAAAGAGAAACAAGGAGAGTCAAAAATGTGGTGCTTTCTTTGTAAGGAATGACTTAAGGAATGATAGAGGACTTGGAAGAGTCAAATTTGGGATGGATGTAATCATAATAATGGCCTACAAAGTCATGCACAGTGTGAAGGGTATGAATAAAAACAGTTCACCATCCCTTCCAGTTCAAACTTGGGCTGATCACATGAACTCAGAAAGAGCAAGAGAAAGACTGAGCACAAGGAGAAGGCAGCGGCTCTTCACTTGAGGGTTAGGAGATGCTGAGACTACTTGCCAAGTTACTTTGTGGAAACCATTTGTAGGGTTTGGAAGGCTGGGTGAGTTCATAGAATAAAATCTGTTGAAGGTTGCTGACTACCTGGAAGCAAAATTGTCTCAAAAAGTTTGGGCTGAAGATTATTGAGAGCGCCTTAGTGTAGCTGCCTCTTCAGTCTTCCCCTCTTTCTTAGATATTTTCTTAAGGTATCCTGAAGGCAAGACATGGGGATGAGGGAACTTGGTCTGGCCCAATCTTGTAATTCTTATATTCTTGTGTTTATACCAAGATTGATTTGTCTTTCTAATGAGCTGCCATTTTTATGAACTATCATTAACACCAAGACGTTGATTTCCTGTTTATTAAAGTTTGTTAGCACTATGAAAATAAGATTAGAAAGCTGTGGTAATTTCATATATTGGGGATGTTTGTATAGGGCAGACAAAAAGGGCCTGCCTCAGTGATTTAGGAGTTTAAGCTTTTTGAAAGCCAGCAAAAAAAGATGAAAGCTATTGAAATTGAAATAGCTATTTGAAAGCTATTTTGAAGAATTGCTATAGAAATTTCAACGAAAATCAAAGATCTTCAGTATAAATTTTGCTATTCACATCTCCCGATCTCTGCACATTTTTTACTCTGGTCTTGACAAAACATCAGCGTTCATTGAATCCTTTGCTCAGCAGTTCCAATATCCTGTTTGCTTTTTTTATTGAGTTACATTGCTGCTGCCTTAACTTGCTAAAATAACTGACTTTGAGGTATTCATAGCGTAAGTAGCAAGGAAGAGGTTAATAATTCGTTAGTTGGAGTCAAAGGGTAGGTTGAACTATGGTAACTAGTAGATCATTTGAGGATACCATGTAACTTTTAGTGGCTTAGATTTCTTTCAGGTACATGCTTCTAAGTCATTTAAGGATCTTTGGAGTTTTCTACTTGTATTGGAATTAATGACTTTATACTTACTTTAGCCATTTTTTAGGTTCTCTGGTGATAGATGTATGCATTTTACAACTAGACATTTCTGCCCATTTTTTTATAATGTGTTTTCTTCTCAGTGTCTAACTTAAAAGCTTTACAAGATAAATGAAATGTGAATGCATTGTTTAAAAAAATCCAAAGGTTATAGAAGATAAAATAACTAAAACATGTGATAAAAGTGTACATAATATGCATACATAATAGAATTACATTCATAACACACATTAATTCTTCTAAGTGCATAATTCTGAGCCTTATCCTAAACTCTGGAGTTTATTAAAGTGGTGCTTGAGTCTGGGATTTTTTTTTAGGTTACTAAGTACTGCAAATATTGTAGAATGAGATGCTTAAGCAGACAGGCAGACCATTAAGACCATAAAGGAATACTTACAAAGTACTACTCACTGTAAGGGCACAGAAACTGGTCGTGTTGTGAATTCAGAAAGACATGCCTGGTATTTACAGGGAATTCTCTGCTAATCATTTGCAATTTATTGAAGGTTAGAAGGGGAAGAAAGGCCGCATCCACAACAAAAATTTGTCAGTGTATTTGTTGTTTGCTACTGCTAGTTTCTCATTTCTGTACAACAGAGCTGAAACTTGGTTAGTAGTCTGTTGTCTGCCGACAACAATTGCCCCAGCGCATCAGGTTGGCACAGGTATCACCATCCCGGATACCTGGGTCAAA
>JAUBNY010000225.1:382589-395648 GCA_032275445.1 Crypturellus soui | reverse complement strand
TTGAAATTTTGTTCTGAAAGCTGTAGACTTTGTATTTTATAGAGCTGATTGATTGTATTCATCCTTGAAATGAGTGTGATGCTTGTATAGACTTTTAAGAAGATGGTTCTCTGAATAACACTGAGACTGCATTTGGATGGCCTTCACACTGCTTCAGCCGATCTCATGGCAAATCTTTCATTTATTGTTCTCAGCAGCCTGGAAAAGGCAGTGGTAAGCGATTGGATAAATAAGGAAAGGGAGTACAGGTAGTTCTTTTGCTTGCCCACTAATATAACTCCAACAAAAGATATTTTCTTGTGTGTAATTTTAGGACACTTAGTCTCATTTAAAAATTGCAAGAGCTTAAGTAATCCAGGCAAATGCTCTTCTGCCTAGATTCTTTTTGAAGGGCTTACCATATTGGCTCTTTTAACCATCTTTCAGACTATAGTGAGATATATTATGCAACTATGAACAATATACTTGGAAACACTGAAGAGCGAGAAACTGTACTCCAGACACTAGAAATTTTTTTTTTCTTTTATCCCTCAAACATCTGAATTGCAATTTTTTAAGCCCTAAAAGTGTTTACAAGTCTTCGACCAAGGCTGATTTTGAAACTATTCCATTTTAGTCATATTTTTCTTCAGGCATTCACTAGCACAAGTCAATTATTTAGCAGTTAAAAAAATTAGTGGCAAACAATAGCAATAGCAAGAGATGCAACTGATCAGGAGGATGTGGTGTTTTGCAATCTGGGTATCTGTGACTTAAGACAGTTGCATAGATTACTTGGCAATCCACAATATAATTGTTGACCTTCTAAATACTAAGATACTATCCTAGGAGTGGTAACTTTGCTGAAATGTGGGGCTTTTATTTGTTGCCTTTATGCTAAATTAGGAATCTCTCCCAGGCTAACTGGAAGGAAAGTCTGTTCATTTTAAGTAGCTCTCAACGTTATGTACAGTTATGCATAGTCCTGCTTTACCATTGTTAACTAACTGCAAAATAGTTATTGACTTCGTATTTTTTTGCTTTGGATGTCTTTTTATTTAGGGAGTTTTAAATCAAACTCATTTGAGCAAAAATTGTAATTTGAGTAAAGTATTTACAAAGGAACACATGCTAAATCAACAAATAAAAGTTTAATACATTCAATAAAAATGGAATAGCAGCATTTCCGCATGTTTTCCAACTTTTCTCCAGCCATCCTGATTTTATTACTTAAGAAATGCAAACATATAGGAAGTTACTTGTGCATAAATTGGGTGGGAATTCATTTTAATGATTAGATTAGTCTGACCTACATAATGCGTGGGGTAATTTTATGAGTAACACCAATGAAGTTCTCTCTCTTTTACAGCCACAGTGAAATGTAGAAATATATTAATTAAATCTTCTTGACGGTGCTGTAGTCAATACGTGTATTGATTTGTGGTGGAGTAATTGCAATAATTGTTAAAACTTAATAAGCTGGAAAAAAATAAGGCTTCTTTAATCTTCTTTCACCTTGAACTTATCGGATCTTTTACAATTAGTGTTGCAGCTAGTTCTGGCAGTGTTGCAGGAGGGGGCAGGTTTTACAGTACAACTTAAGAAGCTTTAAAATCTTAACAAACAAGTAATTGGAAAGTATCATTCAAGAGTTCTGATGTGTGGTTGTTAACACGACTAGGGCTATTGCAAGTCAGAGTGGCTTGGAGGAAGGCCTGTTGAGTGATAAAACATTTGGACTACGCTAACTGCATGGCTGTAATGAACCTTTTACTTGGTGTATGTGTTGTATTTCACTTTGGGTTGTACACACTATACTGGTGTGATACAGCTAATATGCTGTCGAACATACTAGCAATGTGGTGGCTATTAGTCCATATGGAATACTCACCATCGCAGCATGGGAAGGAATAGTGGGGTTGAAGGCAGCCTGAGCCCGTTACTCCCTTCAAAACTCTTTTGTTAGTTGTTCAGGTTTTATTCTGGATATTGGGCAGAGTCACTTATACACTTCCCCCATGTTGATACACTTCCCCCTCTGTTGATAACCTCTGGAAGAAACATTTACACCGGATGACCAGCTGAGAGGGAGTCAGTTGATCCACTCAATAAGGGCCACCCTCCCTTTACTGAGGACTTTTTGTAAAAATGTCAGTCACAAGTAACAGGAAAATCCATTGCCTATCCTTTTCTTTGATTCTTTTTTTTTCTTTTTTCTTCTTTCTTATTTCCTTTTTTCTTTTTTCCTTTTTTTTTTTCTTTAACATAGGCATCAAATGATTACAAAAGTTTAAGATATTGCTGAGGATGTTTGGGCTATATCTAAAGCATGTGGTAAGAATCCAATTCAATTTCTTGATACACTTCACCGCTCAACTTGTGAAGTTAAAATATAAAATTGCTGGATAATGAACGAATAAATTTTTTACATGCTTTTATAGGGGTGCTGTATCTTGCTATTTAAATTTCATTTTCTTGAAACAGCTTTCATTTAACATGAGGTTTTAATTGATTAAGTAAATATACCTGTAGCTAAATAAAATCATAAGGTGAGATTCCCGTGTTACAACAGGTAAATAAAACCATAAACTGAGAGGTAAAATTCTAGGAATATATTGCTTTTAAAGAAGAAATCAGGAAAATATATTTAATAAGATAATTTTTTCATTTCAGAAAAAAGATTGTCATGCTTTATTTAAAAAATTTTGTGTTACAATTTTTGTTTTAAAATGATTCGGCCTATGTAAAGTGTTTTGAAATTGTTGAGAAAAACAATAACTATTGAAGTAAAACAACTATATGTATTTTAAAGACATAGAAATTATAGTTCTCACACTTCTTCATTTTCACATCTCTGCAGTTGTAATTTTTCATATAAAATGAGATATCCTGAGCTGATGATTATTGCTTGGCAAATCAATCCCAGTAGTTCCATAGAACGATCAGTTTCATGTTCAGAAAGCAGTTACAAAAGCAAATTAAGTAGTACACATTATTAATGAAGGAATAAATTGAATAAATTGATAGGCCTACCTCTTGAGTAGAATTCTTTAATTGTAGAAGAATTTGAATAGGTCTGCGAAAGAGAAACACGGAGAGCCAAAAATGTGCAACGTTCTTTGTATGGAATGACTTAAGGAATGATAGAAGACTTGGGAGAGTCAAATTTGGGATGAATGTAATCACAATAATGGCCTACAAAGCCATGCACAGTGTGACGGGTATGAATAAAAACAGTTGTTCACTGTCCCTTCCAGTTCAGGCTAGGGCTGATCACATGAACTCGGCAAGAGAAAGATTGAGTACAGGGAGAAGGCAGCAGCTCACATAAGGGTTAGGAAATGCTGAGAATACTTGCCAAGTTACTTTGTTGAAACCATTTGCAAGGTTTCACCTTCACCAAGGCTGGGTGAGTTCACTGAGCAAAATCTATTGAGAGTCGCTGAGTACCTGGAAGCAAAATTATCTCAAAAGGTTTGGACTGAAGATTATTGAGAGATAATAATCTTCAGACTTGCCCTCCTTCTTAGATATTTTCTTAAGGTATCCTGAAGACAGGGCATGGGGATGAGGGAACTTGGTCTTGTAATTCTTATATTCTTGTGTTTATAGCAAGATTCATTTGTCATCCTAATGAACTGCTATTTTTATGAACTATCATTAACACCAAGATGTTTATTTCCTGTTTATTAAGGTGTGTTAGCACTATGAAGATAAGATTAGAAAACTGTGGTAATTTCGTATATTGGGGATATTCATATAGGGCAGAGAAAAAGCACCTACCTCAGTGATTTAGGAGGTGAAGCTTTTTGAAAGCTAGCCAAAAAGAGATGAAAGCTGTTGATATTGAAGTAGCTATTTGAAAGCTATTTTGAAGACTTGCTATTGAAGACTTCAGTGAAAATTAAAGATTCTCAGTAAATTTTGCTAATACAGGGTCACATCTCACTGCAAATACTGTGAGATGCTTAAGCAGACAGACCGTTAAGACCATTAAGGAATACTTGCGAAGTACTATTCACTGTGAGTAAGGGCACAGAAACTGGTCATATTGTGAATGAAGACATATGTCTGTTATTTCCAGGGAATTCTCTGCTAATCGTTTGCAATTTACTGAAGATTAGAAGGAGAAGAAAGGCCATATCCACAATAAAATTTGTCAGTGCATTTGCTGTCTTCTGCTGCTACAGTTTCTCGTTTCTATACAACAGAGCTGAAACTTGGTTAGTAGTCATAGCTGCTAACTGTGTTTCTCCTGCCAGAGATCCAGACTAGTGGCTTTCTACACATGGTTTAGCATAATATTTTCTGCTTTGTGGCAGGATCCCCCAGCCACGCCTGTGTAATTGATGTTGCTAGTCTTCCTTTATTCCCAGACTTTTTTTGCATTAGAGCACTCCAAATAGCATTGCCCTATGAATTGCTTGAGTGGTTCTGACTGAATGTTCCTTGAACAAAGGCCTTATGCATTAGTTGCCAGATTTTTCCCAAATGCGCTGGTATGAAATATGTCAGCGGTGTACTTTGGAGCAGATACGCAAACATTGCTGTTCTGTTCTTCAGGCTAGCTGTAAGCTAGGTCACATCCATGCAGCTCCTTCCAAATTTTGGCTAGGCACTGAGTATACAAGGAAATGGTGGAACAGCGTGCAGAAAGCTAAGTGTTTCTACATTCTGGTGGCAACGTAAATGTAGTACCTTTCTGTGGTCTCTGAACAGTTATAAAATCATAGTTGTTACATATGTGAATAGCTCTAAAAATCTTAAACATTTAATATAATCCTAGCTAATATTCCATGTTCAGATTTACATTATACAGTTTTGGCTTGCTATATAGGATTTATTCAAGACGTTCTTTTTAATGGCTGATTTTGTTCAAAGTGACTGATAGAGGAGTCTCAGCATTGTGGAGGACATAAAGCATGACATGTCTTAGAATAAACATGTTCTGAAGAGGACGGATGGATTCATTTAAGAATGGGATAAAACAGCTAGAAGTCTTGGAGCTTCTTCTGAATGATAGCCGATCACTGCAACCAGTGACTGTATACTCAATATACTGAAGACATACATAAGCCGCTAAAACAGCTAGCTTGGGTGGCAGTAAATTTAAGTGCTAAAGCATGGAACTCAGTGCATGGTGTAAAAATGGAAGGATGGGAGGATGCTTTTTAGGTAGTGAGCCTAGACTGAGCCCATTGGTACTGTTGTGGTTGTAGTGTTAGTATCTCTCAAAATTATGGTGAGGCAGGCCTACTTGTGAAAGCTAGCTAAGGATCGTTTGGCCTTCTGTCGGTATTGCTGAAGCCTGTCTTCCTAAAGCTGTGGAAGTGCTTTAGGAAAAAAATGCAACACGTTCACTGAAGATCACAAAAAATATACAAAGAAAAGAGGGAGGTTGTATATGCTGGATACAGAGCAGGAAAAAAAATGAAGAAATTACTTGTAGGTGAAGGCAGAGCAGAGAGTGAAGTGACACTGCGAGGCCAAAACCTGTGTGGAGCAGATTTTGGAATCGTAAATACCAGGCTGTTTCTTCTGTGCTGCAGTTTGCTTACAGAGCTTGTCTGTAGAATAATTCTAGAGTGTGCATTGTTAAATAAAATAGGTTAATATTTTGTAGAGTGTTCATGTTATGATGAGTGATCTAGCACTTTCTTCCTTTGTAGTCATGTAGTTTGTAGAAAGGTTCTGATTACAGCAAGAGCATGTGGAGCAGAAGAGCATATGGAAGGAAAGTATTCTGTCTTTTCCAAAGTTTCATGTGATGTTAACAGCAAGGAAATATATTTGTATTTTCAAGCTATCTATTTTCAGTGCGTGAGACAGAACTTGAATAGGAAAAAGGCTGTAAATGGGTATCGCTTCTGAACTAATTAGTAGAATTGGTACTAGTTGAGTGTTTGTCTTGTCTTTGGAGCTGTTAAGCTATTTGAGGTGTCTGTCTTGGATTCTGATCTAATTAGGTATTTAACAATTTATAGCATTCATTATTCCGTGCTTTATGTGTTCCAATTTTCTTCTCATTATTTAGTATTTACTGTAGCTGATAAGGACAACTTAATGTGTGAGAAACAGAGATAACATTGACAAAGGAAAATAACAAGAATTAAAACTGAGCAAGTGCCAAACTTTTTAGAAACACAGAAATTCTCAGAAATGTCTGAAAGTAGGTGATGAGTAAAATCTCTAACTAGTCTTAATTTATTTTAAATTGGGAGATTTTAAAGCTAGCAAAGTGATTTTTTTGGACTGATGCCCGAAAGGTGATTTGAAATCAGTGTGAAATCAGTGATTTGAAATGGTGTAAGAGACCTATGTCTAGTCTCTGAAAACTCTTTCCGGGTCTGCGTCTTGTCTTTAGAACTCTTTCCCCTTTCATATAAACTCATATATGAAGTCCTGTATTTTCATCTGATCTTTCCTGGTAGTTCTGCTACATTCTTACATGACACATTGTGACAATGTGTCACAAAGCTTCTCAGTTGATATATTCTTCATACACCTAGTTGAAAAACATATTTTTTAAACATTTAGATCTGGGATAAAGCTTGTTTTGCAAGAAACTATAAATCAGTGTCTCAGAATTAGCTTTGTATTTCTGTCCTAAATATACTATGATGCCGTTTGGGATTGTAAAACTTTCCCAAATATGTTTATAATGCCACTGATTATGGTAAATTTACTGTCCTAATGTTATGTTGTGAAAGCTGTTGAAGACAAATAAGAACATGGAAAGAAAGAGATTGTTTCAAGAGGTGGTTTCAGAATAGAATTTCTTACCTTTGTAGGTGCATTTGCATTTTAGAAAGGAGCAATATGTAAATATTCCATCTATAGTGCAATTATCTTACATATTTGCTTTCATATAAATTGGAGAATAAGAATTTGCAGTGGTAATATTTTTCTTAACTGTAACTCAGAATTCCATTTATCCACTCAAGCTAAGTACTGGAGGAAAGCCCCATACAGCTAGACTTTTGCTGTCAATGGCAGTTTTAAAGATATGGAAAACTAATAATAGAAACTGCTATTTCTGCTGAGAGAAGTGTAACTTGTATATTAGGCTTTTCTTTGTTTAGGTAGTTCTTTTTGGTTTGAGGTATTTGAGGAAGAAACCAAGTAAGATGTGTACTTTATTTTAAGGCTAAGTGCTGCTGTGATGTACCACTTTCTGTAAGGCTAAGCAGATGCTAGAAAACAATCAAAAAACAGTGTAACTATTGCTTTTCTTAACCTGTGAAATCAAATGAATGACCAGGTTTTCATAAAGGTTGTGAACTACTGAAGAATTATCATAAAAAGCTTATTACAAAAACTGAATAAACTTATAAAATATTCATTTTATGACTGTCCTCCACACAGTTCTTTAGCAATAGTTAAATTGTCTGCACCTGTTAAGTAAACAATCTTCTTATCCTAGCAGAGTAGATGTATACAAATCTAATGTGAAGCTTCAAGCTACTCATCTCTTTTTTTTTTTTTTTTTTAATTTTCTATACAAATAGGACCAAGAAATATCTGATAGTTTGGTGAGTGTTTTGATCCCTTTAAGAGAAGTCAGAGGTCCGGCTTGGATGCAGCTGCAGTTCAGCTTATGATTTGCAGTTCTACGTGTTGGAACTAGGTGAACTTGGTTTTATTTAGCTTTTGACTGAAGTTTACCACTTATTCAGATATACGACCTTATACACTGAAGGAATGGTCTTTTTTGAATAGTTGATGATCAAAACCTACAAAAAATAAACTGTTAAAAATATGTTAACCAACATAAACTGAGTTTTGTCAGTTTATGTTGGTTAAGATAAGTTCAGTGAATGGCTCGATTGTAGAAAAGGTCTCGAGGGCAGGGCAAAAGGACTCAGCTTTTCTGATCGGGGCATAACAACATCCCAGAGATGAAAACTATAGGTAATTTATCCTATCTGGAAATAACCTGTCTTTCTCTTAGGCTGAGGGTAATTAACTAAGCATTGAAAATAGCAGGAAAAACAATAGTAAGGTATTAAGATACAAAGTGAGAAGCTCCCTAAGCTACAAAACTGGGAAGCTGCATCAGAAAAGGTACCCCATCCTTTCCTATTCCTGTTATTCACCTGAGCACTCACGGAGTGCCTTAATGAACTGCTTTAATTTAGCTCCTAGGATGAACAATTTGTCTTTTTATGCAAGGGATTGGGGAAGACAGTATTTAATCATTGTTATGATGCTTTTTAGCCCTTGAATCTGTGATTTTTTTTTTCTTTTTTTTGTAGTGGGGGCCACACTTGCTTTTATGTGAGCTTCATAGTTGGACAATTATATGCACTGCAGCTTTAGCTGACAGCTTACAGCTTGCGGGGCCAGGAAGTATCCAACTTCTTTTCTCTGCAGTGTATAACTAGATGAGAAATAAGGTCCCTCCTCTCCTAACACATGTGATATTGGCCATAGTGGATGAGTGCTTATCGTATTTTCAGAGTATCCATTTAGTTGCATAAATGTTAATTCTGTTTATTTAAAGATGTAAGGGACAGGAAGTGTACTCTCTATGTGTTGTCTTGTACCTCTGTGATTTACAAAACCAAGTTATAGCACAACACATTATATATAACAATGCCGATTTAACTGCCTTTCCTCTCCAAACAGCAAATGGGAAATCAGTGGGAGCTTTACGTGCATGTAGGGTGAAACAGTTTGTGCCTCTTCAATGACAGCAGTGCACATGAGCATTTGTGTTCAAAATTAGGGCTTAGCTTAGCAAACTGCTCCACACCTAGTCCATTTAAAAGCACAGGGATTCCAAATGGTCATAGCAGTCTACATACCCAGAGAATTTACTGGATTTGATCCAAATTAAGCTTTGTTATTTTGTCTGTGGATTAGGCTTTCAGACAGAGATTAGTGTTTAGCACTCAAAGGTATATGTATGTATCTCATGTTTAGGCTTATAAATAAAGCAGTTTTTGAAAACGATTATTATATGTTACTTTTAAAACAAATATCTGATGGGCTGAAATTAGTAAACATTTGGGTTAAAAATCATAGCATAAACATCATATCTTCTCATCTTTGTTTTTACTCACCACTCAAAATGAAGGGAATTATTCTGAAACATTTTGAAAGGAAATAATTTTAAATCCTTGAAGATTAAAGATATTGCAGTTCTCATACCAGTAGGGGATGAGAACCCACATGTTTTTTCTTATTCAAAACATGGAGATACAATTTGTAGATCACTGTACATACTCTTAGATATGTAACAAAGTATTTTAATTCCATTTTCAACTTGAGATACTTGTATGTTTATTATACAGAAATCTAATACTAAAGTATCATATTTTTGATGATTTTTGATGCAATAATTGAGACGTAATTTTTAATGAGAAAGGTTGAATTGTAGGAGTTACAATTAATGTTGTTTAGTTTATAAATGCTGAATGAGGCTCTGAGAGAATTCCAATATGTTTAAAAGCTGTAAGTAGTTAAACTTGCCTCAGTAGCAGTCTACAGACTGCTGCTGTAAGGTTGCAGCAGCATGGTAGGCTGCTTTATGGAGCCAGTGATTACAAAGATCCACTTTAACCATTTTTTTCTTACTGGCAGGTGTCCCACTGGCCTGAGGCCAGCGGCTGTGAGTGTACTGCAGCTTGCGGTTCACACCCGAGCGTAGAACTTGCCGACACCAGCTGGCTGCACATAATTAAGCTGATTGTGGTCTGACTACTTGAACTGTGATACAAATATGTGATAAATAGACAAAATATCCTAGAGATTTGATCCTCTGACATACTTTATCTCCTTTTTTATCCTTAACAGATACGATATCTGCACTTACAAAAACAAGCCTTGTGGAACACTGGGTAAGATTGTAAAGAGAAATTTCAGCTTGTATTTGCTGTTTGTTTGCTTGTTTTAACTTCAGATAGTGATTTATTGGCTGATTGGGCATTTTAGCCTTATGCTTGCAAAATTTTCTATAGGCATGAATGATAAAAGAAACCCTAGATGGATCTGTTTAGGTAATGGTTTATGTGTGATACACTACTGGAACTTTAAGTTAAGTGAGCTGCTGTTGAGCATTCCTTTTCTGGCAGCTGTAATGCTGATAAAACCTAGCAGATGACTCAAACTTACCAAGCAATAATTAGGGAAGAGGAGTTAGTGTATATTTCCATTTAATCTGTCTCCATGATCTATTAAAAATACAAATAGAAGACTTCAGAAAAACAATAAAAGAATACAAAAGAAACAGAAGTTTGAGACTTTGAGATTTGCACAATTGATAGTGTCCAAAGGGATGCAGGTTCAGACTTTTTCTTTCACAAACTTAGGCAAAGATAACACAGTGATATAAATTGGAGTAGTATTAGAATGCTACACTGCTTTGGCAACAGGAAAACACACTTAGCAACCTTAGGGGCAGGATGGAGAGCTATTGTCCTCTCCAAACCTGCATTTTTCACCAGAACTTATACTTAACTGTATTATATAGTTATTAGCTTAAATGGTCCTTTCAATTTATGAAAGAAATATTATTTGGAGCCTTTTTTTTCCCAATTTGGATCCTTGCATAAGCCGCTATCTCATCCAGAGTTAAGATACAATTTTAATTCAGGTAGTTCAGTTTATTAATATTTTCAGAGCCCATCAGTGTACTTTCTTTGTGTCTCTATTACTGCGTGCTTGGATCGCCTGAATGCATGCTGATTTTTCTACAAGTAGTCACACTCAAGTCAGCAGGAAACTTGTGGCACAGTCTCATGTAAATCACTTGTTTGATTTACATGAGAAACAGTGTTAGAATTTTGCCTCTTGTAAATATAAGGCATATTCAGAGTGTGTTTGATATACCACAGTTGCTAACAATTATTTTTAAATTTACAAAGTGTTTTACTCTGAAGTCTGTGCAGAAGATACAAAGCTAAAGAGACTCTCTTTACTGATGTTATTGAATTGACTTTGCAAGTGTTAAAAAAAGAAAGTTTGAAAGGGAGTGCACTCACGCACGAATATTTATATGTGATATTTTTGACACAGTTTATTAGTGTATTAGTTCGCTGTATTTGGCATAAAGGCAGATTCTGCTCCACTTGAATCCAGCATAACAGAGGATAGACTTTGGCACATACTTTATTAAACGAAAGGATTGATTTTAAAAAATCTTCACATGTGGTATCATTTCCAACTCACTGTTACTGGACCCTTGGCAACAGAACAACAGTGATTTATTTGCATTATAGGCATTAAACTGGAAGAGAGACAAGGCCCTGTGGCCCTTTTGCAGCAATGTATTAATATGCTTAGGTTCCACTGACCTCCAGTAACTGAAGTTAAGGATGTGTCAAAGGGGACTGGTGAATGTAAGCCTTAGAGAGGTCCCAAAATGTCAGGAGAAACCTGGATCATTCATCTTCAAAGGAGAAATAGATTACACTTAGATGTTCTCCTGTTCTGGCTTCCTTATATAAGAAGTCTTATGAAGAGCTGTTTAGAAAAGAGAAGTGTCTTCTATGTCTCCACTGTCTTCTGCAGCTTCCTAGTTGTAGTGGAGGACAACTTCTCTCTCCTTGAACCTGTTTACAGAACTGGCTTTTTGACTAGAGCCCTGTCCCATTCTGCAAGTGTGGTATAGAATTATAAATCACTAATCAGGCTTTATTGCCATTAAGCAAGTGCTCAGTTAGAAACAGAGATAGATAGAGATCACTTTACCACCAAAATGTGGCAAGATCAGCAGGAAACATGACAGTTTTTAGATACCTAAATATTCGTATGTTACCTTCAGAATGTCTTCACACAGCTAGAAAAGCATAATTTTGGCAAGCAGACCAATGTTGTTTTTTTATGGATTGTATGGATTGCAATGTTCACATTTTTCTTCTGAGAGTTCATCCTCTCTTCTCAGTAGGTGTGTATGTTTTAGTGATTTGATTTAGAACAGTTTAAAGCAAATCCTACTCAATATTACCATTTGCTCCAGAGTAGTTTGGTGTTTACAAGATAGGTTGTTTTTGAAGAAAACAAAATTCAAACATGCACTCCCCAGAAGTTCTAAATGTGCCTATGTGAGAAGTTAGGCTCTGAATCACTGCATGGACTGTATTCCCAAGATGTCCCCTAGTGTTTTCCCTCCAGAAAGCATTGAACCATGTGTGTGGGGACTATGTTTGGCCTTGGGGATGGAACTATGACATGTCCAAAGTAGGATCTCCAGCCCAATCTCCAACAGAAATAAGTGAGGAACATTAATGCCAGTGCTTGATGAGGTCCTACTGCAACAAATTACCTGCTAAGGTGGACATAGGCAGGAAGCACTATTTTATTCCTACTTGCTTACTGGTAGCCCAGAGAGAATAATCTGGAGTGCCCGCCTGAATGAATGGTTATGAAAACTAGGTTCAGCTTTCTTTCACAGTTACACTTTTTCCAGTCACTGTTAGAGTGTAACTTAACTGAGCAGGTAATTTCTTAATTCCACTTTCAGATAAGAAACTAAGAAATATGTAAAAAAAAAGCCTCTGATGTTTAGAGCTTTCTCTAGTGGCAACAAATCGTGTTTGCAATATGTTCTGTCATTTAGTGATGCTGAAGAATGTATGTGATACAGAAGAGCCATATTCTGTAGATGCCAATGGCTTTTTTCTCTAAAAAAGTTTTTAAGTACTTATAATGCAATAAGGTTTTAATTCCAGAAGATGTTTGGTGATAAATGGAAAAGACTTCCATGGTTAAATGAGTGCTTGCTATTAACATGTCTCCTTTCTCTTCATTGATGCATTCAGTTTTGTTTTTACAGTCTTTTTAGCATACCATGTGGGGCTTTTTTGTAGCTTAAAAAGTTGCTTGTATGTTTTTATGAACCCGCTAAACTTAAACAGATTTCTTTAGAAAAATAATGTGGATACATTTTGCTTTCTTCAGGCTCAAGAATGTTAAAATAGAAATGCTTTCTTGAATTCCCTCTTCTGGCTCAAGTTACTAGGTGGTCCCAAGTTACCAGAAGTAAAATTTATAAATCTAACCCCTAGTCTAGACATTTTCCAGCACTGACTGCAGTTCAAAAAATATTAATGTCTAGCCGGGAAAGTGAAATTCCCC
>JAUBNY010000225.1:358853-374751 GCA_032275445.1 Crypturellus soui | reverse complement strand
AGGGCCTGTGACCGTGAGGCAACATCCAGCTGCCTGTAGAAGGCCTCGTCAACTTCCTCGCCCTGGTCAGGCGGCCTCTAGCAGACACCCACCACAGTGTCTCCCACAATTCCAGGTTCTTATCTAAGGGTAGATATTGTGGCATTTATTGTTATAGCTGTATATTGTCATAGTTGTATGGAATTAGCTGAAGTCTGGAAGCAAAATGAGAAGTGAAAATGAAGGAAATAAATGGAAATAAAAACGAAAACAAATTTCATAGACAAGGCTTAGAACTGGGTATCTTAATGATAGACAGTTATTAAATGCCGTGCAGAAGCAGTAGGGAGAAAAAGCTGGTGGGCAAAGTAATTTCTGAAAAAATATCAGAATTGTCTTTACTAGCAGAAGATGTATTGAATTGAAATTCAGAGGAGTTGGCAGAGGAGTTGGTATATCTTGATGAAAGATTAAGTAAAGGTTGTCCTCCTAGACATTTTTTCAAAGAAGCTGTTTTCAAAGAAGCTGGCAGGAAAATACCCCAATCTGAAATATTCAGCACACATTTCAACCTTCAAAATACTAATCATAACTAGGATGAATTTGGCTAGCAGCATTTACTCTTAGGTCTTCCATGAACTTGATCACTTGGTCACTTGATTGCATCATCATTGTTTTATGCATGATGGTGATGGTTGTAGCTAGTGATGGAAGGTAGCAGACCATTTCACATCTACAGTGTGTGAGTACTACTCAGCAGCAGAATTGCAAGCAATTACAAGCTTAGAAGCTTGTGATGTTTCAAGTTACTAATGTGCAAGAGAGCAAGTTCCATTCCAGACAGTTGACTTATTGCCAGCTCAGTCAGTAAGAGTCACTGAACCATGTTAAAACTTGTCCCTGCTACATGCTTAAGGTCTATCTGTCTTTGGTTTCTTGTCCTATCATATTTAGAATAATCCCATTAAATTTTAGGGACAGTTTAAGTAAAGTTAAACAGTTTTGCCCTTTTTTTTGTTAAGAGAATAAATTGATTGGAAAAATCACATAGGACCATATGGTTGTATCTTTTCTATTTTTTTTAAACGAACACTGTTTTATGTCAGTTGTTCTTACATTGCAGATATGAAAGCATGCAACCTCTGTAAAGGTAAAAAAAATCTTTGTTGGGACTTTCATTTTAGTGATGTATTGTACATATGGACTGAAATGTCATAAACATGAGCAATGATTCTGGTTTCTATACAGTGTTTAGATTTACAATATGAAGTCAAACTGTGGAAAATACTATTTAAAATACAGAATTAGCAATACTAAAATCAATTGTCTTACATTAAAGCATTCTCATCAAGGAAAAGGAATGTAATAATATTTCACAGATCTTAACAAAAGTGTAAGTAGAATAAATGGGGTGTAGAGGAAGGTTTCAGTAACCTTCAGGGCATCATGAATTTCTGAAGGAAATTTGAGCTCAAAAGTTTGCCTTCTGATTAGAGACAATATGTTCCACTTTGACTTACAGTGTAGAGCTCCATTGCAGTCAGACTCCTGCTTTGTGTAGCACAGAAACATTACTTGATGTTACTCTTATGACATGAAAACTAAATAGCTATGGCAGTGTTAACCTCAAGAAGAAATTTGTGTTCTTTTTTTTCCCCCTACAATTCTCATAGAAATCTGCCATTTCCCCACAATAAAGTTCAGGGTTTTTTCATTTTTTTTTCAATAAATTGGAGTTTGCAATGTTTTGAAGAGTTTCAGAAGTTATTTAATACTAAATTATGTTAATATATCAAAATTTTATTTGATTGTTTGTTTGATCATCAGCCATACCTCAGAGAGAAGACTGCCATATAGAAAATAAAAGGGAGAAATTTTAAGCTAAAAGAATGCAGATGTTATGTTCAATTTGATGGCAGGTATGATTCTTATGAAGCTATACTATTTAGTAAATGTTTCCCAAATTCTCAGGAAAGTAATATATTTAACCTAAATCAAAACTGAGAATTCCACATTGCTTCAGAATAAAGGACTAGGGATGCTCCAAAGCATATAATGATCTCCAAATACAGGAAATAAGCAGTTAAGATCCACAATGAGATGTGGAAATAAAAAGTGAAGTAGCCAAATAATTCTAATCCCTCCCTTGAGGGCACCAATGCAATGTGATGTAGTTATGATAAATCAATATCAATGTTTGTGGTTCTAAGTTTTCAAGATCATAGTTTTTAATTCTTTTTTTCATTTCTTCAAAGTGTCATTTAAAACTGATTCGCAGTTTGCATTTTGCAGGCAGTTTGCATGCATGCTATAACCAATGCTTTTATAACATTGGCTAGAAATTCTAGTAGGTCTTTTACTTAAAGAGAAGGAGGAGAACAGTCTCTTACAATAGCACATGGAGGATGTGGTTTAAAAAAAAGAAGTAAGTTTTTGCCTTATATTACTATAAAGGCATAAAATATGAAGATCACACTTTTTCCAAAAAATGTTCCAGTTGATAACATCATGTCAGTTTAGAAGTGTTTGTCTACTAACAGGCATGAAAGTAATTAACAGAATTGTCATATCTATCTGTACAGAAATTGCTGCATGGATTACATGAAGTTCCTGTGTCTGATATTGTAGGGTTTTTTTTTATTTGTAAGCAGTAGCTTTTGTTCACTTTGATTATCACTTTCTAGGTTGAACAAGATTAATACTAATTTTCCTTCTAATTATGATACTTTTCATTCCCTTCCACCTTTGCACAAGTTCAGTGTCACTGAGAAAAGACAATTTAAAACTATAGATTTTTACTGATAAAATTAAGCGGACTTCGACAGTTTCCTTTTTTTTTTCAATGTAGGCCATATGAAAATGCTACTTTTAATCAGCTAAAATACCAAGTTTCTAAAGATTAAGTGATATCATTTAATACTTAAACAAAAAACTAAAAATAAAATGAATATATAGTTTATGAAAAAGAGGAAAGTCTTGTCTAAGCAATAACTTCACTAAACTGGTATTTTTTTCAAGCAAATTCTTTTTTCTCTCAAGGTCATGTATCTTATGTGAGAAATACTTGTTCAAGCATGCCTTTCATTTTCCCACTGTATGAGAGCTTTACTGTTAGAAATTTTTGTAGGACTTTTCACTTGTGCACTTTATGTTCTTCCTCTGACTTTTGCTTCCGTCTTCAAAAATGGTCCAAGGCAGTGTGTCTAAGTGACATGCTGAATCAAGGAAGATCTATAAACATACCGTGGTCAATTTGCTCAGCTTAAACATGATTTATTTCACTCTTACTATATATGCTTTTTTTTTGTACTGCAGTCACTCAGTATAAAACTTCCTAAGGTTAAACTTTGTCTCTTTTCTCGCTTAAAAAGAAAGGGTTCTTTTCCAGAAATGCTGCTTTAGTTAGACAGCTGTAAATTGGAGTCTGGTAGCCCACAAGAAGATCAAGAGCTGGATTTTACAATATTGATTTTACGATATTTACTTGTATTTTTTGTGTTTTTGTTGTCTCACATGACTCAAGATTCTTCATCTCCTGTGCTTTCTTCTGGACCCTGATAAATAAGTGGCAGACCAAATAAAGGGCTACTTTAAAAGAATTAGGCCAAATTCTCCAATATCTGCTGTAACTCGTGGATCTGTAATTGAGCAGTACTGAGGACTGTTCAGACTGTTTTGGATCTGTCCTCTGTGAATCTTAAGTGTTTAGATAATAAATCAAGATACAAGCATCCTGGCTGTCTCACAAAAATAACTGCTGTCATTTCAAATACATAAGCAGTACTTCTTTTGGCAACTACAACGATCAGAATTTAGGACCACACAACAAATCAGCAACCTCCTCTTAGATAAAAATGAAATTGTAGGGACTTGGGAGGGATGTCTCTGCAATATTGTTCTTTCACAGGATAAAAGAGAAGTTTACATTCCTATCCTTCCCTTCACTTTTACCCCAGGATCATTGCCCTTTTATTCTGTGCAGCTGAGACCAGTTACCTCCTTTGTGATTACTGAGGTCAGATCTTAAGTTAGATGTGTGATACAAATATTTCTTTGAGATATAAGGAAATACTGATTGCCAAGAAAAAAGAATCCATTCCCTTGCAGATAGTATTAAATGAAACAGACAGAGAGCACTAACTGAACATGCTACCTTCTTAATATTTCTAATATACCAGGTATAGAGAAATATCAGTAGAGTTTCATTTGGTTTTAAAGATAGTTTTAAAGTTCTTGAAACTGCTGCATTGTATAGTTCTTATATGTAATCTAGGCTGTCTTGGGAAAAAATGCTTGAAGGAAAAACATAATTCAACACTTTTCCCTATAGTTTTATGAGATGATATGCAGCAGGGTAACATTATAGGAGAACTCCTCTGCATTAGTAAGACTTCTGACTGTCTCCCTGCTTCTCTGGCTGTTCTTTTAAAACTATAATTACACTATTAGTTTTAGATAGGCTGTTTAAGCCAGCAAAAATGGAATAAAGTCTGCATCTGTTTAGTCAGTTTGAAATAGGTATAATTCATTTACCTATGGAATGGCATGGAGCATTTTGTGTTCCTTCTTTTTTAACTTGCCTTCCCACCTCAATCTAATTGCAAACTTACTTTTGTAAAAGAGGTAGTCATAATGTAATGATGATCAAATATAAATGATGTGTACTTATGGAAGTAAAACTGATACATGTACTGATGCATGTTTTCCTCTGCAGTCATTGCCAGAATGGTCATGGCGTATCTGGACTGGACTGTAATGGCATACTGCCACTACCACCTTCAGAAAAAGATGGCAGCAATTACAAATCTCCTTTCCAGCCATCAGAAAAAAATACCTGCCCTAATGATCAATTTCCTATTAAATTTAAAAGCAAAGGTGAATGGAAGAGCCTTCTCAGAAGTTAGTAGATTATTATATGAATAAATGCTCAGGAAAAAAAAGTGGATATACGAGCAGCTTATGAAAAGGATTGAGTTCCCGGGCACAGCAGGAATAGCAGCTTCCATTTGCTGCTCTTTATCAGACATGCTTTTTATCAGACATACTACTACTATCATCAACATCCTTTTTCACAAGAAAGGCTGATAGAAGAAGGAAGGCATTTAAACTATAAAAATTCTTTTTTTTGATAGACCCAAAGGCTACAAATCACACTAGGACACTCATTTCAAGACAGCTGGAGTCTGGTTATGTTATTTCTTTGGCAATTTAAACTCTGAATATCTGGATAACAGTAGTGAGCTTGATCCAGTTCAACTCTTTCCCCTTCCCAAACTCCATAAGAGCAACTTACTTGCAATGAGGGTGAAAACCTAAAGTTTTCTGTTTTAAGAAGTTGTACAGAGGTAATTCAAAAGAAATTGGATGTTGAAAATAATTTAGATGATGATCTTAGATGATCTCTAGAATCCCCCCTCAACCATTCTTAGAAAAATATTCCATTTGAGCAACTTTGAATTCTAGAAAATGATGGCAGTTGAGAATTAGGCAAATAAACAACTTTTTTCTCCATATTTTCCATTTCCAAAATTATGATTGTGTGTTGCATTGATCGTCTAACTCCTTCCCTTCCAATACATATATCAATATTGAAGCATGAATAAAATACGTAAGTGGCCTGAATCTTTCACTCTAGCACATATACTGCTCAGACAGGAGGTGTGTTTAGAGCTGTATTTTTATTATATGCTAGAGAGTACTCTGAATTTGATGTTTCAATAGCTTTAGATGTCAGTCAGACCATTCTCAACAGTCAGACCATTGTAATGCAGCATATAGTTTCCAGTATTTATGAGACAACACATGCTAGAGTAAGTGCAAGCAGGCATTACTATAGACTTTCTATACCATAAGGTATATCCCATAGGCTTGGAAAGAATGCTTTCTTTTTTTTTTTTTTCACAGAACAGAACCTTTCCTAACCAGGAGGAAACATCCAGAAAATAGATTTACTGAGGTTCCTTTCATATGTTAGTGATACTATTGATTGTTGGGAGGAGTACTTTGATATAGCTTGTGTTTTTAGGTCTTTAATGAGCAGCTAAATAGATGAAGCAGTTCCCAGTGTCTTGCAGCGCAGAGTAACATGCAAGTATCATATGTTTATACTACACAGTGCATTTAGATTAACTGGACAGCACTGTCACTGTTTTCAGTGGAGAAAGTGGTATGAAATACTCCTATGTCCATGGATGGGTGGCCAGCCACCGAAGTAACATTGGTTGTACCTTTTGGCAATCAGTCCTGAAAGTTTCTAGAAGGACAAAATGCACTGCCTGAACATATTCCTGTTCTTGAATAAGAAATCAGGGATCAGTCTTTTCTATCATTTGTAATATGGAAGGCTTCAGAGACTGATGATTTTGTACAACACGTAAAGAAATCACAATTTCACTGCTTGAGGTTTGTAGAAGTTTAATTTTGGCATTTGCTGTGACTCCCGTTTCATCCCTTAGTCAGGGAAGCCTTTTTGGATCTCACCACCTGTCCCTCTAATTTCACAGGTCTTGTGATATATTTGGACAGGAAGAACTAAATTGTTAAATGGTTAATTTTTAAGAAATAGGTTATATCCCCAAATATAAATTGGTTTAGGTGAAATTCATCAAAAGTAAACTAAGAAAATGTAATTTAAACATGTATGTCATTAAGAAAGTGCATATTCTCTGTAAGTGCTTCATTTATGTCAGGACGCTCGGACATTTTTCAGTGATTGTCTAGCAATAATGATAGTAACTATTTGTTAAAGATAGTCTTACATCTGTAAAGAACATATTTCCAATTAGTTTCTCAGTGAGTTAACTTCCCTTCTTAATTTGATGATTATATTGCCTACTTGTAGCTCCAAGGGTTTTTTTTTCAAATTCCCAGGGCATAAGGATTCTTTTCTCATATTTCTCTTTACAAAAGCATGTTGTTGAAAGTTAAGAGATCTGGTGTCCAGAAATCTCTGTCAGCTAAAAGGTAATGGAGATCTCCTTCTGTGTTTTCCTCTGATCTTAAGTCTCCTTCACTCAGCAAAGGGGTCTTACAATAGGAAGGCTCTAAGTCTCATCCATATCAATGGATGCATAAAGGAAACACGTACACAGGTGACCTTGGAATTGCAATCTCTGCTCACCTGAACTTTCATTGGCATCTCTGTGAAGATGTCACCTACTCCCTATTAACAAATAGGCAGTAGGTGACACTAATACAGGTGCCTCAATTTATAGTTCCTACTCAGATAAGATACCCAAATAAGGACCAACTGCCTTTAATTTCTGTTGCAATATTGTGAAACTTTTTTACAAAAACTTTATAAGTTAAGTAAAATGCTTTCAAAACCCTGTGGAGAAAAAAGATGCTAGACAATTGTGCCATTTTCTGAGGTCTGAATAAACTAAACAAAACTTAATTGATGCTACTTCTGTTAACAGTTCTGCTGTACTAAAAGTGTTTTTATTTAGGTCCTGACATGTTTTTGTAAAAATCCCATTAAGTTTTAAGTGATGCCTGATACTTCAGAAAAGTAATGGGCTGTTTTTCTCCTCCTCTTTTGGGCAGTTTTGGTATGAATCATGATGGAATTGGAAATTCCTGTGGGACCAAAGGTCACGAAGCAGCAAAGCTAATGGCAGCTCATATTACAGCAAACACCAACCCTTTCTCTTGGTCAGCCTGCAGTCGGGATTACATCACCAGTTTTTTGGAGTAAGTAATCTCTCAGGAAAAATGATAAGTTGTTCCAAAAATTCACACCTTTTAGAATAAATAGTTGGTGGAACTACAGTGATCTTTTCTAATAGTTTACAATTTTAGGATTAAAAAAAAAAGAGTGTGAAAAGTCACTTTGAATTTTCATGGTGTGTTTTTTTGTATGTAATAGCAAAAGTTTCTGCTACTGCATTCTCAATCTCACAACTCTTAATTTTTTATCTGTTCAAAACTTTTTGAAGTGCTGACCATATTTAATTACTTCATTAATCTGAAGGTAAGAAATAAAAAGGAAGAATAGGGGAGTATGCTTTTAAATACATGCAGTGTCAAGCAGTCTAAGAGAACAGCGTTATATTCCTGTCCCCCCTAAATTACATTTTCCTGATTATGTTAATAACTTAAACCTGTTTTAAATTGTCCTAATTGGGTGGTGATTTTTATCCAGAAATACTTTTTTTTTTTTTTTAATCTACTTGGAAATTTTACTTCTATTTAAAAAAATTAAAACAGTCAAAATACGTTAGTCACAAAAATGTAGTGATTGTTATACGTTGCCATACCTGATGCATAATGAATCCTTTGTTTGCAATTTATATTGTGGAAGATAAACACCAAAGTAGAGTGAATTCAGTGAAAGTAGATTAATAACAGGAGTTTTAAAAATGTTTGTTACACAGGGGCTTCATGGGAGCAAACTGCAGTTGTCAGGTAGGTTCAGTGTCATCAGGGCAATCATTCCTTTAAGAAATAAAGATAGTTTAATAATTCAGATACGTACTATGTTGTAGGATGCAGACTTAAACCAGGCTTTAAACAGTGGTCTAACCACTAAACTACAATGAACAAAATGAGCTTCTTCTCCTCTTTTAGATATCTAACTTCAGAATAAGTTGCTGTATGATCAGGCTTACCTGGACCCATCCAGGCAAGTAATATTTGCTTTTTATTGACTCTAATGTAGCTTCCCATGCAGCGTACAGGCACATCAATTTGTTCTGTGTAGTTGTGTAGGCTCCATAAAGAGTCAATGGACAATTTTGTGTTGGTATTAGGCACTGTTCAGATGAACGGAATTCTATTCAGTTCTCTGTCAGGCTAAGGCACTTTGTATCACCCCACCCTATGCAGTTGCCTTTTGTGTGCTGTGGTGTTTGGGATGACTGCCTAAACTAAAGTATGCTGACTAAATCATTCTACACATATATGTGGTATATGTTTCCCAGAACATAAATCAGTTTCTGATAAGAAATACCTATGCATTCATTTAACACAAATTAAAGGAAAAACTAGACAATGCCATCTTGTTTTATCACTGCCAATCACTTCTGTCAGTGCAATGGTGTCCATTCCCTTCGGTATTCTTTCTGGTATATTGTGCAGTTTAGATTTAACTGTGGCCAAGAATGGGATTTTTCATCTCTTCTGGGCGATTATTTCCCAGCTTAGTAGTTTTGACTATTAGCTTACATTTCAAGTGTTTTCTTGGAGCATTTGAATGTTTGTTTCTCACTATAAGAGTTCTGTTATTCTCAGTCTTGTCTTGCCTTTATTTGTTGCTCTCTTTTGAACTCATTGTTCTGAAGATATCTTGTCTATAGATGAAGATGTTATTCAACAGGTAGTTAAAGCAGTCATTCCTTTTCCATTTGTGGGTTTAAAGAAACATGTATTGAATTCTATAGCTTGAGTTATGCTGTAAACAGAAAGGTCAGCAAATTTGATCGTAGTTGTCCTTTGTAGTTTTAAATTTTGGTCTGGATGAACTTTCTTGTTTCTTAACTTAATGCCTCTGCATAGTAGTGATCTTTTTACTGTGAACTCTTATTATCTTCCTTATTCTTTTCCATTCCCTGTGTTTCATTTGCTATAAAGTTTCAGTTTGAAGTCAGTGAGAGGCCACTGAAATTGCAGTTTTGCTAGCATAAATACAATGTAGTATGCTGGTGAATCTGTTCATATAATCCTAATCTCCTGAGATTTTTTGAGATACTTTTTTTTATCATTTGCGACTCTTGACAAATTAGTGCCATCTCTGAATTCTATAAAAATTATTATTGAAGATCCTAGATAATAATGGAACCCCAGAAATAATTCCAATAATAGGTTGCTTTTTATGATATTTCAGTGTGCTTCTATAGCCCAGAAGGAAGGGTTTTTTTTTGTTTTTTTTTTTTTCCAAAGCCAGTTTGGATAAACATTGTTTTAGGCCTTTCAATTGTTAATGAATTTTCCAATTCTATAAGTTACATTGTTATATAATATGCTAAGAGCCAACAACCTTCCTCACCTACTAATTTTATATTCTGTAAAAAAAAATCTCAATATGATCTATTCATTATAAACCCATGGTGCTTATTATTCATGGCTCTAATGCATAGATGACTTTTTTTTCTTTCCTTGAAATAGTTGTTGCCTTATTTCACGAAGTAGAATAGTCTGCATCAGAATCTATTTTCTTTCCCCTGTAAAACTACACTTTATTTTTCCCAATTTTCTAGTGCTTTGGCTCTCCAGCTATTCATGTAGTTTCCTCAAAGGCAGCAGGAAGCTGCCGTTAATTAATGGAAGCTGTTAAAATACTGATTGCACAGATACATGCAAGACAGCTGTCAAGAGCCAAAATTGCGTCTTTTTACCCATTAACATCTTTTCTTGAGGCAGAACATCTGTAAGAGCAGAGGCCTCTCTATTGCATGTCAACATCAGAAAAGCAGAAGCAAGGGGGAAAAAAAAGAATTTCATGTTGTATCAATTCCTTATATAGCAGAACAGTCTGCATTCCATTCCCAAATGATTCCATCTTTTTCTTATATTTCTTCACAACTTAGCAACAAATGAGGAAAGGCTGATTTATAGCTCCAGAGGCAAAGCCTCAAGACCCTTTCATCTCTATCTACACGTGTTTTATCCCAGATATATTAAACTCTGCCCTCTTCCTCTCCATTTTTCTCAAGCATGGGGAAACGCCGAAGACAAGAATCAAAAGACCACAAACAGGGATGAAAAACGCTTTTTCTGTGCATGGTGGGTATAGCTAGTAGCTGTGTTTTAAATGAAGCTATAGCTTCATTTAGCTATGTCTGAAAAAAAAAAAACATGGTGGAATGAAGTGCAGAAATGCCCAAGCAGCAGAAACCTGAGCCAGTCAATTTTTGTGACATATCACAACAGCTTTTGGATTTATTGGCTTGAGTCTGGATGTAGTCCAGTTATGTTAGGACAGGGCTGTCATGGCGCCAGGATAATGCATCTGGAATGCATTCAGCCTGAAGCTGGTAAAGTGTTCACAATGTTACAAGTAAGGTAGATCCATGTGAATTTGCCAGCTTGGGCCATCACTTGCTAAGGTATTTTTGCATGGTGCCCCATTTCACAGGCTAGACAAAGCTTTTCTGTACTTTCTCATCATGCAGAAGCATTCTGAAACAGAAGTCATCCTAATGATACTCAAAGGATGTTTATCTTCAGCTTCCACTTCCTCAAGGCTGTCTAAAAATTACTTCCAGAGGTAAATTTTAAAACAACAAATAGAGACAAATAGAAGAAATTAAGGAATAGCCATTAAGTGTTCAGCCAGACATTGCTTAAGAAAGAAAAATGTTTATTTTACAGGATGGCCGGTAGAGGATGGAAGTGACTGTAAGCATAGTAATAAAGGCAAAGCAAAGCTGTGTATTGTTAAGAGTGACCCGAACTTCCAAGACAGAAGACTAGCCAGCAGAGGTTTGAAATGGCCATATTTTCTAACTGTGGGGAAGACTTTCCTACAGCAAGTGCTATTTTTCTGGAAAAGTCACTTATTCTAGTATATAATAAGTTGCTGTTTGTCAGTGTTAGGCTGAAAGATTAGAGAAGTTTTGATAAATGCTTTACAACAGCTTCAGATTTCTCTAAAATTTTATGGAATCAAGTACAAGAATGCTCCCTGAGAATTGAACATTTGGTGAGCAGTGTCAGAGGACAAAGGTTCCTGTGAGAACAGTAAAAATCTTCAAATACATTTTACAGGAAAATTAATGAACACTAAATAAACCCAGATAGTGAATGAATGGATAGTGATATAAAACTAGTCATTTTAAATTTTATTCTATGCTATATATATATATATACACTTACATGTATCTATGTAGCATTCAAGTTTCATTATATGTAAAAGGTGCCTGTTAGATCTCTAAACTTTGAAAAAGGGAATTTTGTACTTAAAATTCTTTATTCAGTTGCTTTTATATTTTTTAGTACCATAATTTGTATGATTTCTAGATTCTGGGATTGCCATGCACCAGGATTTAGATCTCAAAGACTACACCTTTCTAACTCCAGAAAAAGGAGCCAAATGATCTGGATCCAAGCAAATATATTTCAATGCCCAGCTATCTCCTGGGCCTTAGATCCTGGGCACGCAAATGAATACACAAGATAAATAAAAGATACTTAGGCATATGCTTCCTATGCTGCCTATAGCAGATGAGCCAAGCTCGCAGTACTCCAGAGATCTACATTAACTTTTAAGAAGTGCGAACTAAGACTATCTAAGACTATTATGTGGACTATAAGTACATATAAGTTTTATCTAGACTCCATCCATATCTCTCCCTCCAAATCACTGGAGAAAAATCACTAATAATTTACCTACTGGTAACAATCCTTTACCTGTTGGCCTATAATTCAGGTTATAATTTGCCTCTTCATTCTAAAAGAGTAACAGTTTCTGTAAGTCTGGGTTTGCAATAGGGTTTTGAATGTTGAATTTGCAAGTAGGAATCTTTTCTTTTCCCTTGTCAGTTAAACAAATCTTTAGGAGCCAAACCAGCAGCTAGTTTTCACTAACTTTTTCTGTAGACATTTTTTATAACATAAAAAAAAGAACCAATATATCACAGTTTGATATCTCTCAGGTTCTTAAATCCAAGTTGGTGGAGCAACATACTTTTCCTAGTATGACTCTAGGATATATATTCCAAAAAAAAAGAACACTTTGGACTAGATATCATGTTGTGGAGAGAAAGCATCATTAAAGAAACAACAAGTCTTTTAACTACCAAACAAAAGAAAACTTGATAATTACAACATGGTAAAAAATTGAAGAGTCTTTGAGATAAAGTAGATAGTCATAGTGATAAGTCTGCATAAAAGATTGGAAACAAATAGAAATTATCAGCAGAGAGATTCCTAAATCCATATGTATATTAGAATTTCTCTGACATTCAAGAATATTTGCCTTCAATAGTCCTCTTCTGTCTCATTTTAATTTTGAACATACCACTCTACTACCCTAGGTTCCAAGACCAGCCCCTGATTACATAAATATATATGTGTTGTTATTTTTAGATCAGTGAGCAATCTCAGGAGTATATTCCTTACTGAAAAGTTAAACATTTTTTTTAACCTGTATAAGAATATATGTACTCAATAAAAATCATTTTTTACTCAGAAAAAATATGTATTAAGTATAAAGTAAGGATTCTGGTAGGAGTCATTTGGCATTTATATCTTACTTCTAGTGTCAGTATTTTGGGATATTTTCCTAAGCCACTGAAGGAATTGTATCCTATTATGTATGTTGCTGAGATATTTGGGAATACTTATATTAAAACATGAGCCTAATTAGGAAAGGTCTACATGTGTAGTTTTCACATTTTCTCTTCAGAGCCTTCACTATAGAAGTGGGTCTGCACAGATACCTTAATCCATTATTTAGGTCATGAGAAGCCTCTTACTCTCTCTTAAAAATAATTAAATGCTCTAATGGGGAAAAGAAAGATCTCTTGACTTTATATATGCTACTTGCGTAATATAAAATCATAAAATACAAGATTCCAAGGAAAATTTTTCTAAAATTGCAGAGATTGAAGTACTGGGCTACTCTTTTCCTTCTCATTATCTTTTTTTTTTTTTACATCTACACATTGTTCATTTTCTTTTTTCACTTTCATGCATCTGATGATTACTATTAGATCTCTAGAAAGTGCTCCAATACCTTTACTCATCAGACATCTTTTTGCTTTCTTCTCTTAAGATTTAGCAGAAATCTTAGTTATACGATATCTTGATTTTGCATTGGTGCAATGAAGAGAAAGGAGGAAGATGAGAGATATCGACTCAAGAGTATTATAGCACTTCTGAGTCCAGTAGAAGTTTTCTGGAAAGGTTGCAAAGATCCTTACTCTATGTTAATTTTTTTGTACACAGATTTGGTGAGACCATTGATTGCCAACAGGAATGTCCTTGTTTCATGACTGCTTTATAACACTTGCTGTTTTTTTCCAAAATACTTCAGTTAATACAGTACAGTGTCACATCCTTATACTAAGAACATGTAAAATGTGTTGGTTTTGTCCACATATGTTGAGAGAAATAATAGAACTGAAGCTGAAGGAAAAAGAGAAGCAAATTTTCAGTCTGGAAAATGTTAGAGAGTGACCACTTGCTAGTTGGTTTTTTGCTTTTTCTTGATAAAACAGTATTTCATTTTAGTGAACCTGGTATCATTAGTGTAGAACAGTCTTTTTTTCTACAAAAATTTGTACTTCCGTTATGTGAAGTAAGCATTAAATACTTATTTTTGCAATTAGAAATAGAGTTAAATGTAGAGGTTCAGTGCATTTAAAGATAAAAATCTGGTTCTGTAATCTAATCTGTGCAGGGATCCTTATAGTTATGGCGAGAGTCATCAAAGGTCACGAAAAGTTTTAAATGCTGTGTCCTTGCGTACCTGCTTACAGCAATCGTAGTTTACAGTCAAAACTCTGTACTACTGGAATCTTTGGAAATATTCCTATCAGGTACAATACTAACTGGAACAGTTATTAAATGCTAAACTTCTTGCTTATTTAAGCAGTTTCTATTTCAGTTTGGTCTGAACAATGCAAAAGGATCAGAATTCCATATTGCAATTGTTAATATGTACTCTTCATATACGGAATGTACAGAGCTAAAGTATTTGGATTCAAAAGAACCTAGGATAGTTTCACAACCTTTTGCTATTAAAAATACATGTTTAAAAGAGCAAGAAATGGAATAAAAGAAAAGTACCTTTTTTTCTTTCCTGAATTACACACTTGTTATTTCAGATTTCAACATGATTTCAACATGTTTTATGCCCTGATTGTAAGGGGAAAGTATGTAAGAGAATAACATTTAATTCGTTGGGATTAGTAACATAATATCTTTTTTTTTTTTTTGTATTTACCTGATTGTTGTCTTAATTGCTATATTACATCTTCTGAAATGATCAGAATTTTCTTGTTTTTTTTTATTTGTGTTTTTTTTGAGTATTTAGAAGAAATGGATAAAATATGGTTAAAACTGAAAATATAAACTATATTGTTAAAGGGCTTTTTTTACTCTTATTTTCTGCAAATGAAGAGTATTGAAAATGACCAATATCCAAAATACAATGTAGTATATTCACTTGTGAAATTATGTTCTTTTGGCAAGGTGCATGGAAAAGATTAGGAAAAAAAAAAAGTCCTGGCAAAATTTGTAGGAATGTTGGAAAAAAAATTAAGTGTTGGCATAAGAATTCTTTAAAAATCCTCACTTATTCACATGTGAAATGAAAGTATTAAGGCATCTGTCCTCTTTTATGTACACTGACTAAATAAAACTGAATAATTACATTTAGCAAAACATAAAACTTTCTAAACAAAAGACCTTTGCCTCTGGCTTTGTTTATTTGTTACACCACAGTAAAATATCATGTTTGAATGTGAGACTATTTTGAAAAAACAGCAAATATAAAAGAATATGAACTTTTTACAAGATGCTGATAGTTAAAATAGAAAATTTTGAAGACTAGATAATTATTAATGCAATGGAAAAGATCTTGGGTCCATGCAAATCTATAGGTATATATAAAGATTATTTTGACCAATGTACCTATTTTGTTCACTTAAATGCAAGGCTGCACATTAAGGTTGTAATCCTATAAACATTTAGATGTGTTGAAATTTAAAGGTTTGTACTTTTATATAGTCCAGTTGAGCTTCTTGTTATTTGTAAGATTGTAATATACTTAGTTGTTGAAGGATTAAAGGGTTTTTTAAGAATTATAAACTTTATTTTAAAAAATTGCTTAATTTGTTTATTTTTCATTCGATGACCAAATGTAGTTATTCTTCAGTGAACACAAATAGAAAAAATTAAAAAATGAAAATCAGTCTTGTGTGGCTCAGAAATTATCGTACTTTATAAAAGGATGATATATGAAATCTATTTCACA